>CM040767.1:57713905-58078905 GCA_022829085.1 Abramis brama
AGGTACATGGAACGGGGCGGGGAAGGGGCGGGGAAGGGGCGGGGAAGGGGCGGGGAAGGGGCGGGGAAGGAGCCTGAGATTGTGCGTGAGGTTCAGAGGTCTGAAGGTCAACCCCGGGCCTGGCACTAGAGATAGTCGGGATCACCTCCACGCATGGCTTTGGCTCTGGAACCACACTCCTTGAGAGAGGATGGACTCTTCACCACTCTGGAGTTGCCCATGGTGAGAGGCGGCGGGCTAGTGTGGGTTTGCTTATAGCCCCCCAGCTCCGCCGCCATGTGTTGGAGTTCACCCCGGTGAACGAGAGGGTCGCTTCCCTGCGCCTTCGGGTTGGAGATAGGTCTCTCACTGTCGTGTGCGCCTATGGGCCAAACGACAGTGTAGAGTACCCGGCCTTCTTGGAGTCTCTGGGAGGGGTGCTGGAAAGTGATCCAACTGGGGACTCCGTCGTTCTACTGGGGGACTTCAACGCCCACGTGGGCAGTGACAGTAACACCTGGAGGGGTGTGATTGGGAGGAACGGCCCCCCTGATCTGAACCCGAGCGGTGTTCTGTTATTGGACTTCTGTGCTAGATACAGCTTGTCCATAACAAACACCATGTTCAAGCATAAGAGTGTCCATCAGCGCACATGGCACCAGGACACCCTAGGCCGGAGGTCGATGATCGACTTTGTGGACGTTTCATCTGACCTCCGGCCGTATGTCTTGGACACTTGGGTGAAGAGAGGGGCAGAGCTGTCAACTGATCACCACCTGGTGGTGAGTTGGATCCGATGGCGGGGGAGGAAGCTGGACAGACTCGGCAGACCCAAACGTACTGTGAGGAACTGTACTGCACCGAAATTCAAGCCCTGAAATGGCAGCGGGATGTGTAACTCTAGCATATGGCGCATATGTCATATAAAGTTAGGCAAGGCCAAACAGCGTTATCCATGTTGCGATTGCATCGCTAGAGTAAGCTAATAGTGAAACTGATAGCGTTTTTCATTTAATTACAATATGAGGACTGACGGTAGGCTATAAAAATCAGCGTTTCTGTGTAGGTGATGACAACCATCTTGACAGCAGCAATCAAAGCATCGCTAATTAGACCTTAATTTGAGATAGTAAATTTGTTCCTAATCAAAGGGAACACTCAACCACAAAACAGCTGGGTGAGTTTTGTATTGGCTTATTGGATACAGTAAATGAAGACTGTCAACTTCTTTTCAATAGGCTACTATTTCATCACCCAAAACACTCCCACTCTCTGCTGTATATTCATAACCAATTATTTCAAAACCAACAACCAAGCCACATAAACAATGCCACTGGCACTAGTCTACATTGCAGACATGTCTCTTAATGCACATAACTTTTCACCTTTTTGCACAATCTTGAAAAAAGTACTATTGTTGAAATTCTCAGATCAAGCAAACTTCAACGCACCCTTATCCACTATCTGCTAACGTTAGTGAACCGCACCCGAGCAAGCACACTTCGCAGTTCCTCCGGAAATGCATTTTTCTAGTTATATTTGTTGTCTTTTTTTGGTCGTTGTGACAGTGTGTTTGTCAAACACATTTGCAGTAGCAAAGAAAGCTAAAGTGAAATGAGATCAGGTGATGATGGTTACTTGTTGATGGTTTTAAAATCATCACTGGTTCACTGTTAATCTAACAATTAAAAAATCTTATCATTTAATCTTTTTTAATCTATATTGTTCCATTAATATTAAAAAACCTGTGATACTGCAGCTTGAGATCTAGCAATATTATAACGATCAGTTTAAATCTTTTAACAAACATGAGCTCAAAAAACTAAACCATCAACAGGTAACCAGTGGTGTAGTGGTAAAAAAAGAGGTGGGTAAACAATAAATTCTGGTGGACCACGACGTGGGCACCCGGTAAGGTGGGCCACTGCCTACCGGTGTATGTGTATCCTGATGACATTGCTATAGGCTATCATTTGATGGTACTACCAAGGGTATCACTGGTTGTTCCCTCATCATAGGTCACACAATCACTATTCAATTCATACATTAATCTAAGTTCTTGTTAAAGAGACTCAAAAAGGAATAATATGGTTGAAATCTATAAAGTTTACTAAATGACAAAACAGAGAGAGATCAAAAATATTTATGAGCGATCGAGAGGGAGGCTTATATCCAGGGCTTCCAATGCAATGCACTTGTGCATAATGATTAGTGATTTGGGATTATTTTCATAGTCGATTAATCTGTTGAATATTTCCTCGATTAATTGATTAATTTTTTGGTTTATCAGAAAAATGTGGATCAGTGTTTCCCTGTATGGGAAAAGTCTTAAACCTGGTGCAGGATTCCCTCTGAATCTCTTTTTGACATGCTCCCTACATTAAACCAGCTGCCTGTAATGAATTAAAAAATCCCTTTTTTGCATTGTTTTAATGATTTCCTGTTGCGGCTGCGATCAAGTTTCATTCTCGCGCAGCTTGTTTAGTAACTTCACGAGCGTGTGTTTTCTGTTACGTGTGTGCGCCGTTCTCTTTGTTCCGTGTGTGTGTGTGTGTGTGTGTGTGTGTCGGCGCGCTGCGCTCTCTGTTCCGTGTTTGTGCTACGCCTTCTGCTCTGTCGTTAACGGCTCAAATGCTCGAATCATGTACCGATCGGCGATAACGCACTGGAAAAACAAAGTCCGCTCAAATAACGTGAAATTTAGAGGTGGATAAACGCAATGTAGAGGTGGATAAACGCACTTTGGAGGTGGGCAAACGCTATTTCCGAATTTTAGGAGGTGCGTAAACGGCGTTTACGTGCGTTTAGCCTCCACTACATCCCTGCAGGTAACCATCAGGTGTCTTCAATAATGCTCATTAACTATAACACTCTTGAGTCTGGAGCAAATAAACTCCCAGGAGAGTTCATTTAACACTGGAGTTTTTGCTGTGTGAGTTCAAGGGTGGAATATACATATGGCAGGACTTTTACTTTCTGACCCCTGGACTTTCCATCTCTGGTCTGCTGGGAAACTTCCCGCTAAAACTTAGGGGATAGTGTTCTGTCAATGTTATCACTAAACATGTTTAAATGTTTTTAGAGAATGTTACCCACATAGCAACATTGTGTCGGCCCAGATCCGGCCCACATCTGGCACACGTGGAAAGATGATCTGGCCCACATGCAGCGTGGTTCTACGGCACTTGAGTGGCCCACTCCTGTTTGCCAGATCTGGGCCACAAGCAGGCCATAGCAATGCCACATGTCAGCCAAGAGCAAAGAAATAAACCAGAACTGGACCTTATCTGAGCCACAAAGTCTGTGTATATTAAATATGAAGTCATCTCAGCCTTAATAAGTTAACAAAAAGAATCACTGAAAGAAAGAAGAGAACAGAAAAAAGAGACGAGCAGAAACACAAGAACTACAACTGACTTCAGACACAGCCTCAGATGAAATCAACTGAAGAGAAAAGAAGACATTAAATCTGTGAAGATCTCAGCAGAGGAGGATTAAACAACTCCACAAACAGCATTACCAGCTTCACTTATTACTAACCAGACTCACTTTATTTCTGTCAGACGTCTACAGAAGTTTTTATTGAGAATTAACAGAGTTTAACTCTAATGTGTTTCATTTGAAGTCACCATAACAATGATGAGTGCTTCCATTAGTTGGGCTCTTAACTCTTCTTATATCTTTTGTCTTCTTTGGCTGCTGTGACAGTGTGTGTGTCAAACACATTTGCAGCAGCAAAGAAAGCTAAAGTGAAATGAGATCAGGTGATGATGGTTACCTGTTGATGCTTTTATAATCGTCATGAAATAACCTGTTTCACTGATGTCTTTGGAATCTAACAATTGTTTTGTTCCATTATTATATTCTCATCACAAACCCTGTGTTACTGCAGCGTGAGATTCAGCAATATTATAACAATCAGTTAGAAGATTTTAACAAACATGAGCACGAAAATTGAAGCAATGGTGACACACAGAGATATGAGAAATCAGCACATGAATCTCAACAATGGTGACAAATATTTTTTTTTTAAATAAACAGAATAATTCAGAACATCACTGAAAAGCTACTAAATGTCACAACAAAAACAACAGCAAAAAAATAAAAGCAAATATTTAGAATCAAACAAAATTATAGGACAATTCAGCTGCATAATTTATTCATGTTGCAATGCATGCTGGGAGTTTTGTACTATGATGGTACCCAGCATGCATTGCAGGTACTTTTGATTGTCACCATTGTTGAGATTCATACGTTGATTATTGATGTCTGTGTTTGTCATCGAACAGTAATGATTCATGCTCATGTTTGTTAAAGTCTGCTAACTGATTGTAATAATATTGCTGGACCTCACGCTGCAGATGTTATGTATGCAGATGTATGTAATGTGAATATATTAGTTGAACAACATCATTTTTAGATTTCAAAGACATCAGTGAAACAGGTTATATCATGATGATTATAAAACCATCAACAGGTAACCATAATCACCTGATCTCATTTCACTTTAGCTTTCTTTGCTGCTGCAAATGTGTTTGATAAACACACTGTCACAACAGCCAAGGAAGACAAAAGATATAATACGAGTTAAGAGCCCAACTAATGGAAGCACTCATCACTGTTATGGTGACTTCAAATGAAACACAGAGTTAAACTCTGTTAATTCTCAATAAAAACTTCTGTAGACGTCTGACAGAAATAAAGTCAGTCTGGTTAGTAATAAGTGAAGCTGGTAATGCTGTTTGTGGAGTTGTTTAATCCTCCTCTGCTGAGATCTTCACAGATTTAATGTCTTCTTTTCTCTTCAGCTGATTTCATCTAAGGCTGTGTCTGAAGTCAGTTGTAGTTCTTGTGTTTCTGCTCGTCTCTTTTTCTGTTCTCTTCTTTCCTTCAGTGATTCTGCTTGTTAACAGGCTTATTAAGGCTGAGATGACTCCATATTTAATATACACAGATTTTGTGGCTCAGATAAGGTCCAGTTCTGGTTTATTTCTTTGCTCTTGGCTGACATGTGGCATTGCTATGGCCTGCTTGTGGCCCAGATCTGGCAAACAGGAGTGGGCCACTCAAGTGCCGTAGATCCACGCTGCATGTGGGCCAGATCATCTTTCCACGTGTGCCAGATGTGGGCCGGATCTGGGCCAACACAATGTTGCTATGTGGGTATCCTTCCTTTTAGGAGAACATTCTGGTAACAAAAATAAAATTAGCAACAGAAAACATTACAAGAACATAACATAATGCCCTCAAAACATTCATAGAACAATAACATTTCTAGCTGGGATGAGCTCATATTGTGGTAATAGTTTGAGCACACAGTGAGAGAGCTGTGAGGTTACACTTTTAGATAACTGTGAACTCAGATTGCTGACGGTGTGACCACATGGTGACATCACTGTGAGATCAACGTGTTGACTAGGTTCTGACCACGACAATTACAACATGATTCAGTCGCATCATAACTGCAGGTGTTTTCAGATCAAAGTGTTGACTGGGTTTATATCATTTATAGCCTTACCTTGTCTGAAGATTGATCTCTTCTTACTCCTCCTCCTCCTCCTCCTCCTCCTCCTCCTCCAACTTCTATTTCTTCTCCTAAAAAGGTATGTGGTTTTACATTTTAAGGCCACAATAAATTTAAAGTTATGTTTTTCCTAACTTAGGAGAAAAATACGTTTGAAATACATTTGCAGCGATGATACTGTTTCTGATGATTAATATGTAAAATGTGCTGCTTTCTTTCTTCTCAATAATATAAACAACAAAAATGAGAAAACAGCAGTTCCGAAAGAATCTGATCATAGCGATGTTGATATGTTTGCAGCAGCTCTGCAATTCAGCCCTCCATAAGTACACTCATCTAATGACATTGACGTGTTTATATATTGTAAATACATTTTTCAATATGAAAAGCAGCATTTCCTTATGTATTATTCAATATCTTGTAGGCTAATGTATTAAAAATATGATATATTATTCAGTATATTTACACCATATAATATATTGATAAAAAAATATATGGAAATATGTGTTCGTTCCTTAAGGGAAAACAATAACCAGAGGTGGAAAGTCCAGGTTCAGAAAGTAAAAGTCCTCCTCAGTATTTTGTTCCAATCACCTGGATTTGCTAATTCAGCAGGAGAGAGAACTAATTAGTGAAATCAGCTGCACAGCAAAAACTCCAGTGTTAAATGAACTCTCCTGGAAGTTTATATGGCTCCAGACTCAAGAGTGTTAAAGTGTTAAAATATGAGTGTTAAATTAACACTCAAGACTGTTAAAGTTAATGAGATAATTAAGTGATTGACTGAGGGATGATTGAGCATTATTGAAGACACCTGATGTTAACAAGCAGAATCGCTGAAGGAGAAAAATCACAATTTTCGCCACCATTATGGTGAGCAGTGTTTGCTTTAGTTGGCCTCTTGACCCTTACATGTTTAACTTTAGATTTTGTTTGGCTGCTGTAACTGAGTTATAACTGCCAGATGAACAAATAGAAAAAGTGAACAGGTGGTGTTGGTTATATTTTAACATAATCATCATTTGACCTGAATCACTGAACTCATTTAGAGGCTAATCTCTGACTTAAATGTATATTGGTCATTACAGCATCACAGTGATTCTACAGCATAAGATCCAGATTTTTCAATATAATCCAAATGATTTCTTATAAGTTGTTCTTTAAGGCTCACACAGACATCAAGAATCAGTGTATGAATCTCAACAATGGTGACAAAAAGAATATTCAATTAGGAAAAGGAAATTACTAAGACAATTCAAATCATAATTTATTTATACCACAATGCATGATGGGAGCCATGAATGAGTTTTGATTGGTGGCATCCAGAATGCACTGCAACATGCTTTATTATTGTCACCATTGTTGAGAATCACAGGCTGATTCTTGATGTCTGTGTGTCCAAATAAAATACTTTTTCAGAATCAGGTTCAGATCAGGATCAGAACATCTTTTAAAGGGGTCATTTAATGGTACATGCACTTTTACAAGTTGATTGTACTGAAATGTGTGTTGGCAGTGCCTGTACACAACCATCATAAAATGATAAAAATCCACCCAGTGTTTTTAAAAAAAAAAAATCTTCTTATATGTTTTCCCATCTCAAATCAAGCCGTTCCACCATGTGATGTCACACAGTCGGACGCCCCTCCCACAATTGTTGATTGACAGCAGCATTTCAACACATACCCGCCCTGAGCGAGCTGTCATCATAGTCCGCCATTGTTGATACGCTGGAGCAGAATGGCGTCTAAGCGATTGTGGTGTTCTGTTCTTGGGTGTAATAAGGAACACAGCAGTCATATTGATGTTCCTAAATCCGTACAGCTGAAGACGCAGTGTTGGCTGAGTTTTGTTTTCGAAGGGAATATTCTCCATGATCAACGTCAATGCTTTCATGTTTGCGCGAATCATTTCTCACCAGACTGCTTTACAAACGAGGGTCAGTATAAAGCTGGTTTTGCTAAGAAGCTGCTCATGAAAAAAGGATCGGTACCAACTATTCGTGTTCCTGCTGCACCTCCCGAAGAAGTGAGTGTAACGTTTTATTAACCTTTATATTAATCTTTATACTAATCTTTGCAAATCGCTTGCACGCTTCACGATGAATGAGGCTAAGGTTTACACTCAGGGTACATTACGACATGTTTTCTATGTACAACGTTCTCAATATAATTCATAATCCCACGTTTATAATGAACAACGCGTTATGGTTATTGTGTTATTACAAACTCTGTACGCAGGTGTTAAAGTTAATGTGGTAACACTACACTAAGCTTACTTTTGTAGATGGTTTATAACGGTGTCTGTTACTGATTAAGAAGTAATGTAAAAAAAAAACAGTTATAACTGCATGAAGATGAATGGTAACACAAAAATCTGAGGTGTCCTTCAACTACTGTTAGAAACATTCCTGCCGTGACCTCATGTCAGTGCTTCAGCCCTGACAGTTGTACCTAACACTGTATAGATAACGTTACGCATCACTGACAAGCCTACATTTACAGAATTTTTTTTTTCATGACCATTAGCTGTAACATCAATCTGTCACTGAACTAACGTATACATCACTTAACACACAGCATCCGTATCTCACTACTCTACCCTGCCAGTACACACAAAGATAGATCAAAGTGACATTACGTTAACCAACCATTCAGAAACGTCCTGTTCGAGCCTTAATTGTCGAACTTCTTCGGGGCCGTCATCTTGTTCCGGGTCCGACTCCGGTTCAAATTGATACGGTTGCACAGTGTCCTCAGAGACTTCCGCTGCCATTCTTCAAAATATACCCTCAACTGTTGTCAAGGCAACTATCCACGTGTGTTGTGTCAGGGCAAAACGCCCACAGAACAGAGGGGCGGAGTGAGCAAAGCTCATTATCATTTAAAGACACAGAGTTGTTTTTGACCAGGTAAAATGAGTGTTTTCTTACAATACTAATGAGAATTTTTAATTAAAGTATATTACAAACTTTTCATTTAGACCCTAAAGAATCATATTAGCTTGTACAAAAATGGCATTATATGACCCCTTTAAGAAATGTTTTTGATTATATTGAAAATGCTGAAAATAGTATACCGTAGAACAGGGATGGGCAACTTTGGTCCTGGAGGGCCACTGTCCTACAGAGTTTAGCTTCAACCCTAATCAAACACACCTGAACAAGCTAATCAAGGTCCTCAGGATTACTAGAAAATGACATGCAGGTGATTTTTTCAGGGAGCTAAACTCTGTAGGACAGTGGCCCTCCAGGACCAAAGTTGCCCATCACTGCTGTAGAATCACAGGCTGCTGTAATCAACAAGTTAAACCTAACTCTCCAAATGAGTTTTATGATTCAGGAATCAGGTCAAATGATGATTATGTCAAAACATAACCAACACCACCTGATCAGATTTTCTTGTTGTTCATCTGAGACTTACACTCACCTAAAGGATTATTAGGAACACCATATTAATACTGTGTTTGACCCCCTTTCGCCTTCAGAACTGCCTTAATTCTACGTGGCATTGATTCAACAAGGTGCTGAAAGAATTCTTTAGAAATGTTGTCCCATATTGATAGGATAGCATCTTGCAGTTGATGGAGATTTGTGGGATGCACATCCAGGGCACGAAGCTCCCGTTCCACCACATCCCAAAGATGCTCTATTGGGTTGAGATCTGGTGACTGTGGGGGCCATTTTAGTACAGTGAACTCATTGTCATGTTCAAGAAACCAATTTGAAATGATTCGAGCTTTGTGACATGGTGCATTATCCTGCTGGAAGTAGCCATCAGAGGATGGGTACATGGTGGTCATAAAAGGATGGACATGGTTAGAAACAATGCTCAGGTAGGCCGTGGCATTTAAACGATGCCCAATTGGCACTAAGGGGCCTAAAGTGTGCCAAGAAAACATCCCCCACACCATTACACCACCACCACCAGCCTGCACAGTGGTAACAAGGCATGATGGATCCATGTTCTCATTCTGTTTACGCCAAATTCTGACTCTACCATCTAAATGTCTCAACAGAAATCGAGACTCCTCAGACCAGGCAACATTTTTCCAGTCTTCAACTGTCCAATTTTGGTGAGCTTGTGCAAATTGTAGCCTCTTTTTCCTATTTGTAGTGGAGATGAGTGGTACCCGGTGGGGTCTTCTGCTGTTGTAGCCCATCCGCCTCAAGGTTGTGCGTGTTGTGGCTTCACAAATGCTTTGCTGCATACCTCGGTTGTAAGAGAGGTTATTTCAGTCAAAGTTGCTCTTCTATCAGCTTGAATCAGTCGGCCCATTCTCCTCTGACCTCTAGCATCAACAAGGCATTTTCGCCCACAGGACTGCCGCATACTGGATGTTTTTCCCTTTTCACACCATTCTTTGTAAACCCTAGAAATGGTTGTGCGTGAAAATCCCAGTAACTGAGCAGATTGTGAAATACTCAGACCAGCCCGTCTGGCACCAACAACCATGCCATGCTCAAAATTGCTTAAATCACCTTTCTTTCCCATTCTGACATTCAGTTTGGAGTTCAGGAGATTGTCTTGACCAGGACCACACCCCTAAATGCATTGAAGCAACTGCCATGTGATTGGTTGATTAGATAATTGCATTAATGAGAAATTGAACAGGTGTTCCTAATAATCCTTTAGGTGAGTGTATAACTCAGATACAACAGCCAAACAAAATTAACGCTATTAGTTTAAGGGTCAAGAGCCCAACTAAAGTCAACACTGATCACCATAATGGTGACCTAAAAAGAGATTTTCTCCTTCAGTGATTCTGCTTGTTAACATCAGGTGTCTTCAATAATGGTCAATCATCACTCACTCAATCACTTAATTATCTCATTAACTTTAACACTCTTGAGTCTGGAGCAAATAAACTCCCAGGAGAGTTCATTTAACACTGGAGTCCATGTGTGGAATAAACATATGGCTGGACTTTTACTTTCTGACCTCTGGACTTTCCACCTCTTCTTATCACATTATGCCTGGTTAAGACACAACATGAGTCACTTTGGATAAAAACATCTGCTAAATATGAAAATATATCAAAAGGCAGAAATAAAAATGGTAGACACAAAGACAACACACGACACATCCCTACAAATGCATATAAATGCAGAGTTACCTGACTCAATGAACTTGTTGTTCTTGCACCACTTATGAAAGAACTCCTCTGCTGTCTGCTGGATATTCTGATAATCAGCGTGTTTGTAGTATACCCTCACAAGCCATTCATGAAACTTCTTTGGCTTGAGACTGGACACCTGCAGGGATGAGATAAACCAAACACATCATGTTAAACAGAATTTCTCCAACAAGGAACGTCTTTCAATTACCCTGGGATGAATTTGGGTACAGTATGTGCACCACAAACAAGAGCAAAAGCTCAAATCCCTTCATTTCATCAAACGTTTTCTGCATAACTAGTAGCAGCTCAATGAACAGATATTATAGAGATGAATACCCAGTCAACACGTGAGATCAGGTGATGATCACAGTGACATCACACCATTCTCATACTGTGATACTCACAGTGTCAGTAACATATGAATTCATTGTGAATTCAAAATGTTGAGCAGGATGAGAAGAGGCGCTTCAAATATCGGCCACTGGGGGGAGATTCTACTTCCTGTTTCTCAACACTATCACAGTGATGTCACAGTGATGTCACATGGTCAGCTCACAGTATGAGTGCACACCCAGATAACAGATCTTTCTTATAAAAACGTTCTCCAAATATACAGCTGACCTCATTCCTAATGTCATATTTTTAATTATAATAACCCTGTGATTATACAGTATAAAATCCAATATTGTTATAATCATTTACTAAGGATTTTAACTGCATAATTAGGAACAAACATTTGAATGATTGAATGAAGGATACACTTTTAGCTCACTGTGAACTCACATTGTGACCACATCACGGGTATCCTGGGAGCTCATGGTGACTGGGTAGTCATGACAATAAATAGATCAGATGCATGACGTAATCATGATGGTTCAGTTAATTTTGAGATAAGCGAGCTTTAGTACCTGGTACTTCTCCATCTTGAAGGCTTTGTTTGGCTCATTCTTGCTGTAGAAATAAACGTTTTCAATGGGCTCATTACCCACTTCACCAAAACCCATCTTAAGAACCTGAATGAGAAGAAATTTCAGAAATGATCAAAAGTTAAACTGTGAAAATGAAAATGTAGAAAATTAGATGATTGTCTTATTTTTACTGTTGAAACATACATAGATGTCAAACTCCTTATCCCTCAAAGTTTGGTGGCCCATGATCTTTTCCTTCCAGTCTTTGCACAGTTCTTCCTAATGGTTTGGAAGAATAAATTAGTGAAATATTACACTAAATGAAAAAGAATATAGATAAAATACATTTAATGCTCTTTTTATACATATACAATAGTATGTCATGCAGTGTGGCAATTTGTGTGTGAAGCCCATATATATATATATATATATATATATATATATATATATATATATATATACACACAGTATATCTCCTGATATATATCTCTGCTGTAAACAATTTCTCTCACAGTGATCTCACTATGTGGTGTCACCCCAGCTAGATGTGTTATTGGACATGGACTCCAACATCACTCAGACGTCAAATGTAGGTTGAAAATGAAAATTGGTCTAAACATTTGTTTGATGTCAGACTCCAACTTCATTAACCTTCTGGGGACCAAGGTGTTTTTGGGGCCCTTGAGATGTTCTTACATGCCTTGACATTTGTGCTTTTTTCAGTTATTTATAAACATGTTAATGGCAAAGGTGTAAATTCACTCTATATAGCACAAACAGGGCTACCATAATATGCAAGCAACGTGTATGTAGATGTTTGTATTTTTAAGAGAATAATGTTTATGCGTGGTTATTGGAAAAAATAAAAATGAAAGTTGCTGAAATAAGACCACAAAACACATATTAAATATGTGTCCACAAGACTTTTGACTAATGGATGTTGTTGCTACGAGTTCTGGCTTCAAAATTATGTGAAAATAGTCTTGCTTTATCGTTCACAAAAAAAAAAAAATATTGATTTAAATGGTGTAAAACAGGTTTTGCTTGGAAAGCCAATATGCGAGGGGGGCGTGAAGGAGGAGTAGTTTACACCTGCGAATACAATGTCCCACCCATTATGTGTAATGAGCCATTCATTCAGGTGTGACACTGACTGAGCCACAATGCAAGGACAAAAGATATATTTAGAAGAAGACTTATATTGACCATTTAAGATTTCGCTTACATCTATCTTGTAAATATGTTTTGCTATTTTATTAAAAAGGTTACAATTACAACAATAATTATAATTTCAACAATATTTCAAGTGGACTCTTTTTTTTTAAAAAAAAGAAAAGATTATAGGCCTACATTTTATCATATGTATTCATTAGTTTGAATATAGCCAACATTGGAACATCTAAATCAGTAAAAACTGTACCCAAATCTAGTCAACAAAATGTTGTCTTTCATACTTCGCCTGACAGTAACTTTGTTTTTATGAAATATTAGGGCATATAAATGTTAATTCGCAGTTTAATACGTTGCTTATACAAATACATTTTATTTCAACATATTTCAGTCGATTTTTACTCATCTCAGTAGGCTATAGCAAAGCACTTTATTCTTTCATACACAGACGTGCGATTCATATTTAGGCTAAACAGTCTTTACAAATATGTACCCTTCATTCATCTCATAGAAATATTATAGAAACGCGATTCATCTTTTTGCGGTTTACATAGGCCTACACTAACGTTATTCCATAACGTTATTCCACATTAACACTTGAGAAAAGATAACAGCCTACCTCACTCCTCAGCGGAATCTATTGCTCCTCATATCAGCACTGTTCTGAGGAAACTTTTCTCCATAAGGTAGGCTATATTATGCCTCACTCACGGCGCTTTGCCAGGTCTGAAATGGTTCTCAGAATTTGCGTTTGAATAGCACGTGCTCTCCGGGGAGTGGTCACATTACTTTTGAATGAGCTCATAATGAGCTTGACTGGAATCGTTCTCTTTTAATACAGATTTCACAAGCTGAGAATATTTGTTTTTTATATAAATTACTTCATTTAAAAGATGCGATCTCAAGCTTTATGCCCGTGGGTTTGTTTGCCTGTTTGACTGAATTTCCGCGGAGTTATAGATCATTTTCGAACGCATTTCAAATTGGAGTTCGCGGACAGAGAGAGTGCAGAAATCGCATCATGTTAATTTTTCTTTATTTGGCAAAAAGCGAAACACTTTATTTTTATTGTGAGTATACAGAAAAAAAAATAGAAACTGAACAGGATCGATTGATGTATTACACGAAAATGAAAGATCAAAATTAACAGAGCATTTAGTGTTTATTTTACATTGCTAAAAAAAAAAAAACGAGCAAAACGCGCGGGCGCGTTTTTGGTCCCCAGAGGGTTAAACAACTCCACAAACAGCACTACCAGCTTCACTTATTACTAACCAGATTTTATTTCTGTCATATGTGTGGAAAAGTGCTTATTGAGGTTTAGATGTTATTTATTTAAATTAATAGTTTGGTTTGAGGTCACCATTATGGTGATCAGTGCTTCCTTTTGTTGGGCAGTTTGAATCTTGATTTAATGGAATCTCTTCTCTTTTTTTTCTGTTCTCTGTCAACAATTTGATCTCACAGTGATCTCACCATGAGCTTCCAGGATACTTGTGATGTGGTCACAATGTGAGGTCAAAGTGCACTTACTGCAGAAAGACTAGATACCCAGCATGCATTGCAGCATGAAGCTTTTGAATCTCACCACTGTTAAGATTCATACACTCATTAAAGAAAGGTTCAGAAGAATTAACAAAATCACAGATTCTTGATTTGATTGCATCTTACAAAATGTCCCAGCATTTCTTGGGTTTGTAAGAACATCTCTGACATGCAAATTAGTGCAAAGGCCAATTGATTTTATAACAACAATAGCTGTTCCCTGAGAAACATGTTTATTTTATAAATAAATAGAGCAATAGAAGTAATTAAACCAACAATAGACATGGTCTAACAATTCGAGCAGGCTAAGTGGTCGTAAAAAAAAAAATAGTCACACTTGTGCTCTTTGGTCAAAAAAATACATTCAAATCCACATCTTAAAAGTAAATAATTTTGTCCAAAAACTATTAGAGAATTCACAAGCCTCTCCATAGAGAGCTATACAGGCATCTAGTGGTAACACCATGGAACAACATGTTTTATTTTATTTTCTCTCAACAGATGGCGCTAATCTGATTTAAAAATTGGATTTAAAAGGCCTAGGCTCTATATTAATTTGAAATACTGCATTAATAGAAAAAATTACAAAAATTGAAGATTTTTTTTTTCAATGACAAAATTTTACCATAATTATTGCATAAATATTAATAGGTCGGCACTGTTTTGGCAGCATGCGTAGGAGCAACTAAGGAAATCTGTTATATTGGACAGTTTAACAGACAGTGAGCTACCTTTAAAACTTCTTCCCTCAGTCGGGCCTCTCCAACAAACTTCGGCAGACATCTTTTGGGAATATCATTTAGAATATCTTTGGCTTTAGTCAGATCAGGGTCTGAGTCTGGCTGCTGCAGGATCTTATCAAAGATGTGATCTGTTGAAAGACATTGTAGATGGAAACGGTCATAGAATTTTAGTTTTTAGCATACAAAGAGCCTAAGATTTGTACATTTAAAAGGATACCACAACATTTGTACCATTTTTCTCTAGGAGTGTATTATTTCAGACAGGTCATGTGAATCAAGCTGATCCGTGTTGTCAATGAGTACAGTTCAGACTGGTTAAATCCTCCATTCATCCTTTCATTACATTGATATCAAACTGCTTTAACACCCTTCACCATTTACACCATTACTCTTATCTTGATAAATGCACCCGGATACTAGTGTAGTAAGTGTTACTGCGTCTTGATTTGATTTCGTGAAATTAACTATTTCAATGTTGTTTTGTTATGTAGTTCATAGTCTGCTGGATCTGCTGGAGTTTTTCTGAGAACAGAAGCGAACCATCAATACTATGTGTACCTTTTTTTAATTGACACGAAGGGGTTTAGTTCGTCATCATTTCTACTTGTGCTTTCACCTGTGAGTTTGGTGTACTCTAGCATGTTATCTATGGCATCTGAGATCTTGAGCATGCCATCAGCTAGAACGAGAGCATCCTTAATCCTAATGTACAAAGAGAAACACAAACACACACACACCCATCAATAACAGTAAAATCTATGGAAATATCAGGATGCAAGCAAACTCAAGGAATTTCAAAATGCATTCTGAATGCCTCAAAGCTGTTACATTGTGACTCTCTGTAGACTGGACCCATTCAAACACTGAGCAGTCAACACGTGGATCTCACAGTGATGTCACCATGTGGTCACACCATCAGCAATCTGAGTTCACAGTGATCTAAAAGTGTAACAGCGCTCTCACTGTGTGCTCAAACTATGACCACAATATGAGCTCATCCCAGCTAGAAATGTTATTGTTCTATGAATGTTTTGAGGGCATTATGTTATGTTCTTGTAATGTTTTCTGTTGCTAATTTTATTTTTGTTACCAGAATGTTCTCCTAAAAGGAAGGATAACACTCTCTAAAAACATTTTAAACATGTTTAGTGATAACATTGACAGAACACTATCCCCTAACATTCTAAAGTTTCAGCAGGAAGTTTCCCAGCAGACACAGGACTGAACCTCTTAAAAGAGTTTGTTTGAAAGTAATAGTTTGATTTGGTCACCATTGTGGAAGTCAGTGTTTGCTTTAGTTGGGCTCTTTGGCCTTGACTATTTAATGTTAGTTTTTCTCTGTAAGTGTTTGTTATAGCAAGAGAAAATGTGATCAGGTATGTTGGCTACTTGATAATAAAGAAATTATCATGACGTGGTGGCCTGATTTCATCCATGGACTAGTCTCTGGCATCAATTAATAATTGAGAGCAAATTAATAAAAATATGTGTTATAATCAATCATAACAATCCAGGATTTCAAACACATGAGATCCTGCAGCATTTTAATATTCAGAAAGTAAAAGTCCTGCCATATGTTTATTCCATCCACACAGCAAAATCCAAAAGTGTTAAATTAATACTCCTCAGTGTACATATGTGTCCACACTACAGAGTGTTAAAATGAACACTGAAGCAGTGTTGAAGTTAATGAGATAATTAAGTGATTAATTAAGTGATGATTGGCCATTAGTGGTGACACCTGATGTTAATAAGCAGAATCATTGAAGGAAGGAGAAACAACAAGAACAGAAAAAAAGACAAACACAAGAACTACTGACTTTGACCCATTACACATTATTGCACTTATTATTATTATATTATTACTTATACCCACTTGACATCGATGATGTAGCCGATCTTGTGTTGAAGGGCCTGACGATGAAGAGTGTATCGCGTGTGAAACATGCCATAAATGTTCTCTGCCACCTGAGAGAGAAAGAAGGATGGATCATGGATGAGAACACAGACTGACACAGAAATATTAAATTATTAGGGTTGTTGCCATCTGTTTCGCCTACATTGTCCACATCTATGAATATCCCAGTTAATATATTTTTTTTTAAATTCTTGTTCTCTTGGTGAAGAACCAAACATCAGTATAAATGAAATGTGATTTAGCATGTACCTTGTCTCTGAAGCAGATGTGCTTCCTCTTGTTCACTTCACACACTCGAGCAGATTTCAGCAGACGCTGATGGTCAAAGGCTTTTGGAATGCCAAGATAATGACAGTCTCTGTACATTAGAAAAATAAATAAAAGCAAATAGTTGATGGAGCATTAATGCATTTACAGTGGGCCATATTTAAAGTTTTTCTTTATAGTTCTTATCTTCACCTGTTCTGTTTTAGCCTGTTCTCAAGATATAAGTACTAACAGCTTTAGTCAGTAAGGGCAAGCCGCTGAGTAACACTGAATTTAGTAACAATCTCCAATGAGTCAGCATATTTACTATAAAGACTGCCAAAGCCTCCGAGCCCCAGCGTATAATTTTAATAATAATATTTAAACATCCTTTTAAAATATCTTACCGAGCCAAATAGTCCCATTTATCCACATCAATGCCATTCAGTTTATTCGCCACAATCTCATACAGGAAAGACTTGTCTTCAGTTCTGCCTTTCATTGACCACTGCAAGATAGACAATATTTTGAACACGGTATCCTGAGAAACAATGGCTGAAATGGCACCTTAAACCCATTTTTACCTCTTTTACATCTTTTTGCTCTTTTTGCTCTTTCAGAATTAATTCCTCAATAAATGTGATGTCTTCATCTAGATTTAGTCCATAGTGTTTCATCTCTTCGTCCAGTCCACTCTTCTTTCTCATGCAGTGAAACATGCTGACAGAGGCTTTCTCGTGCTACATAAATGCACATCAAAGTACAATTAAAGTGTACACACATTAACTACATAACCATGCTTAGCAGTTTATATTCTACACTCAAAAAATATTTTAGTCCAAATTTAAAGGATTAGTTCACTTTTGTGGTGAAGTGCTCATTTAAGCATGACTCCGCCCCATGATAATTTAGCGGGCCTTATTTGGACTATATAAAGGGCATTTCCAGAGTGGTAGGATATGGCGTCATCCTTGCGTTCATCTGGGTGTCATGGTTGCTGGTGCTCGCTAAGTTGCTCTGTGTGAGCTGACTTTTTCGCGCAGCTGGTGTCTGTGTGGAGGTACGGATCGTACTGCTCGAGGGTTTTTCCTCTACATTGCTGCTGTAGTTTCAGTCTATAAAAGAGATTTGATCGCATGTATAACACGGCGTGCTGTGAGTGACTGCTGCTCTTCTGCTCGTAAATGGGATGAGGGAATGGTCTGCCAGATATTTGAACGGAAGTCCTGCTGATCGGCCGTTAAAGAGGGCGCTTGATCTAACGCACTGTTTATATATATCTTGGGCGCTGTTTAGCCTCGACGCTGCTGTTTTGTTTCTATTTGTTTTGCTTCTAGTAGTTTTGTTTCTAGTTTTGCTTTCATGTGTTTCGCTTTCATTTGTGTTTTCATTTGTTTTTGTGTTCTTTGCCTTTACTGTCGGTAGCAACGGTACGTTGTTTCTGTGCGTTTATTTGGCGTTAATTGCCTATTGCTGGCATTATTAACAATTAATGCTGTTTGTTTATAGACTGCATTTATATTATTTTGTTAATTGGTTTTCTTTTTCTTTCACAGGAGCAGGTAGCAGGTTGGAAGTTTTGGGCACGGTGTACTCCTTGCGGGCTGATTCGAGGCCTACTGCTCAGCCTGCCCAGCTAATGGTGCACCCCAGCTCCGTCACGAGAGCCTGCATGTCTGTTTGCTGATTGAACTTTGCGCTCATATACAAACTAGTGGCCCTGCCATCCAGCCCCATGGTTTTACTGACTCTAGTAGGCTTTTAAATTATTTATGATCATTAAATAAAATAATATTTTTCTGTACGTATTCACGTCTCAGTGTCTTGTGATTGTGGGAGGGAGAAACGAACTTGTGTGCCCTTTTTTAATGGGTATTTCCCCAGCTGGGTTAATGCTGGGGTGGCGTAGTCGTGATTTATTATAGCTCTGTATTTGAGAGTGTGCCCGCAACCGTTCTCGCCTCATATCGCCACACTTTCAAAAAATGTTTTGCTGATAATTTACTCACCCCGGTGTCATGCAAGATATCCATGTCTTTCTTTCTTCAGTCGAAAAGAAATTAAGGTTTTTGGGGAAAACATTCCAGGATTTTTCAACACAGAATGAACTTAAATGGCAACCAACTATACCAATGTTCAAAGAAGGTTCAAATGTCCGTCTCAATGCAGCTTCAAAGTCTCAACACGATCCCAGTCAAGAAATAAGGGTCTTATCTCGCGAAACGATCGGTCATTTTCTAAAAAAATATATATACTTTTTAACCACAAATGCCCGTCTTGTACCATCTCTGAGATGCGCCACGTATTACGTCATCACGTTGGAAATGTCACGAAAAAATTAAAATAATAATAATAAATTAAATCAAAGATTTCGGACGATTTTGAAGTTGGAGGAGAAAATGAGATGGAATTTTCCGCCGTTCCCTACCTTTTTGAACCGGAGTACACAGACAAATAACTTGGATGACATGACACGTGACCTTTACAACGTGATGACGTAATACGTGGCGCATCTCAGATATAGTACACGACTAGCATTTGTGTTTAAAAAGTATATATATATATATATATATAATATTATTATTATTATTATTATTATTATTTATTTATTTTTTTCTTTAGAAAATGACTAATCGTTTCGCGAGATAAGACCCTTATTTCTCGACTGGGATCGTGTTGAGACTTTGAAGCTGCATTGAGACGGACATTTGAACCTTCTTTGAACATTGGTATAGTTGGTTGCCATTGAAGTCCATTCTGTGTAGAAAAATCCTGGAATGTTTTCCTCAAAAACCTTAATTTCTTTTTGACTGAAGAAAGAAAGACATGGATATCTTGGATGACATTGGGGTGAGTAAATTATCAGCAAAACATTTTTTGAAAGTGAACTAATCCTTTGAGTTTTATGTATTTGAATTACATTCCAATCTTCCTCCCATTTGGATGATGCAGTTTCAACATAAACTAATAAACTTAATTTTATTAATATGTGTCAGTCATATGTGAATGAAATTGGTAAGATGTATGTAAAAGTACACAACAAAAATGCCTTTGTTAAATTACCACTGCCTAGTGTTCATGTGTGTATGCACTACAGAATTAAAGTACCATTGAAGCAGTGAAGTTAATGAGACAATTAAGTGACGACTGAGCATCAATGATAAACACCTGCTGTTAACTAGGAGAATCACTGAAGGAAAGAGAAACACAAGAACTACAACTGACTTCAGCCACAGTCTTAGATGAAATCAACTCAAAATAAAATGTCTCAGGTCTAACCTATGTTCCCTGAGAACAGGGAACGAGACACCACGTCAATTATGCAATTGGGGAATGCCTGCGCATACACTGGTGTCTGAAACGCTTATCCAATCACAGAGGTGTAGCAGGGATAAGAAAGTAAAAGTCCTGCCATATGTTTATTCCACCCATGAACCAGCATAGTACAAAAAAATCATCCATGACTCCCAGCATGCATTGCAGCATGAATAAATTATGCAGCTGAATTGTCTGGTTATTTTCTTTAATTTGAACTTTTTGCTTTTATTTTTGCTGTTGGGTTTGTGTTGACTTTTAGTAGCGTATATTATGATGTTCAGATTTGATGTTATCTTTTTTGTTGATTGTCACCATTGTTGAGATTCATTGGCTGATTCTTGATGTATGTGTGTGTCGAACTGCATCCAGAGGTCAACATTTTTTAGTGAATGATGAGTTTATTCATAATTGATTATGCAGCACTGCTTGACCCTTTTACTGTAGTTTCACAGTGTTGTAATATAAAATCAAGCTGTATAAAAACAACACATTTTTGATAAATTATTTTTGATCAGTGTTCCAAACATTATATAATGACATAATAATCAGCAACACCTGATCTCACCTTTGTTGGCTTTGTTTCTGCCACAACACATGTATCTTAAAAACACACAGTAACAGCAGCCAAAGAAAAACAAATGTTAAAGTCAAGGGTCAAGAGCCCAACTAAAGCAAACACTGATCACCATAATTAACCAAAAAACATCTAAATCTCTGTTCATTCTCAATAAGAATTTCTGTAGATGTATGAAAAAGTAAATAAGGTCAATCTGGTTAGTAATAATTGAAGCTGGTAATGCTATTGTAAGGTTTGAGGGGGCGAACCAAACACAAATTAATCTTCCAGGTGATTTGTTCAAACATATTTCCACACAGAATTCAACATTCCAGACCCCAAATAACCAATCTAGAGCCATAAAATCCAGGCTCCAGCCAGTCTACGCTAAGAACTTTATGGGCAACTAAATAAACTAAAGGAAGAACGTTGTCAATGTTAGATGGTTTGGAAAAGACTGGTTCAGAGATGGCACTGCTTAGAGCTCGATCAAGATAACAGCAGAAGTTGCTCGATCCCATGAAAGATATACAAAACAGACCTCCTTCTTCTTAAGGAACTCTCAATGACCCCAAGGTTGAAATCTCTTAAAACCAAAGAGACTGAGACTTTAACTATAAAAATACATAAAATCGTCCCAAAACAATTCTTGATGGACTTATAATCAAACATCGTTCAACTACATAATTCTATATTGTGTCTACAACCTATATGTGTGTCTAATATGCTTAGATCCCATATAAGTCATGTAATTGTTATAACTGTTAGATGTTTGAATGAAAGTGTGTCTTGTTTCCTATCAGTATGATAGTATGTTCTTTATTCAAAAGATGGCTTGATCTGTGTAAATCTGTGTAAAATGTTTTGTATTCTTATAATAGGAATGATGTCTAAACTGTGGCCTGTGTACTCTCTGCTAGAGCTTGGAGAGTAAGGGGATCACAGATAACGCATGATTTACGATGAGAAGTGAAGAAAATGCCACCTCTCAAATAAAGACAGTGTCTAATTGGTCAGAACTCATCCAGGAAGCTGGACAAACATTTGAGTTTAAAATCTTAGGACCCGAACAAAGCTTTTGGGGCAGATGAAGAAAAAAGTAGATTCGAAAACCATCATGGAGAAGCCATGACGGAGTGACTAGACAGACTCAGAAGAACATGGTTTTAACAGCTTCATTCAAGCCATCTAACAACTCTTGTCTCAATTTTCTTTCTTTTCTTAGTTTTCTTTTCTTTTCCGTTGTGAGTCTCGGTTCTAAGTTAAGTTTTGCGGTAAAGTTTCGGGCCACGATTCGACTGCAAAGCCTGCTTTCCAGCAACAAAGACTTTCCATCCATCCGCCAGCACACCACGTGATTGGCCACCCTAGTCATCTATCCAGGCATGGGAGGACTCCAGCCAACGAACCATTTACGATGACAAAAGGGAATCCCCAAAAGAAACGCAAAAACAAGCAAGTAGCCTCCAGAGCTGAACTGGTGCACTGATATATATATATATATATATATATATATATATATATATATATATATATATATATATATATATTTAATAACCCACCTAATAAACGATAGAAGGGTTAAATTAATGATTGATGGTTAATTCAGGTCAGGTCTTATAAGTGCATGTAGAAACTTTGGATTTCATCATCTCGCTCTTAAAACTCATTCTTTCCTCACTCTTTTTCTTTCTGCAACTCGTATGAATGTGTGTGCTTGTGTTTGTGTTAGATATTAGTTTTATGTGTTAGAATAATCAATAAAGTCTTGTTTGTATTTTAATGAGAAGTGTTACTTGTGTTATGTGCTTACAAATTTAATGTCTTAAACTGCTGATCTAAGTTACCTTGCGAATAAATAGTTTTTCACTATAGTTTGGATATTTATATCCGCTGCAGAGCTGATAGTTGCGGCCAGTTCAAATGAACCCTGGACGAGTCTTTTGCTCGGTCGTAATAAGTGATTCTTTCGAATTCCCTATAAATTAATTAATAATTCCTTTTGAGCTAAATTGACCAGTCAGAATCACTAAATTACCTTACATATTTTTTGGAGTTGTTTAATCCTCCTTTGCTGAGATCTTCAGAGATTTAATGTCTTCTGTGGCTGAAGTCAGTTGTAGGTCTTATGTTTCGCTTTTTTATCTTCTTGTTGTTCCTCTGTCCTTCAGTGATTCTGCTTGTTAACATCAGGTGTTCATCCCTAATGCTCAATCATCAGTTAATTAATCACTGAATTATATCATTAACTTCAACACTGCTTCAGTGTTACTCCTACACTCTGTAGTGTGGACACACAAGTGTCCATTTAAAACTGACAGAGGTGTAAAGTCCAGGTTCAGAAAGTAAAAGTCCTCTTCAGTATTTTGTTCCAATCACCTGGATTTGCAATTTAGCACAGGTTTTCAGCCAGGAGATAGAACTAATTAGTTAAATCAGCTGGCTGAGATCATGGGTGGAATAAACATATGGCAGGACTTTTACTTTCTGACCCCTGGACTATGTACCTCTGCTCTTTGAGGCTTATAGCTTGGACAGTGGCCATAGGGAATACTGTCACTGACAGCCTGTATGTGACCCGAAAGGGGATTGTTTGGCATTTCATCGAAACGGCCGTTTGTCTGATGTTTTTGTCACAGCCATAATTGGCATGCACTCCCCTTAGCATGGTGTGTGGGTATATCGATCCCCAATAGCACCATCGACACAGTGCAAGTTCCCTTTTCGAAAGGGAACGTCTCAGGTTATGACTGAAACCTATGTTCCCTGAGAACAGGGAACGAGACACTGCGTCGTTCGCCATGCCTCGGGATGCCAGCTGGACAGTCCCTTCAAACAATAAGTGGATGAAGTGTTCTTCAGAGGTGTATAGTCCAGGGGTCAGAAAGTAGAAGTCCTGCCATACGTTGATTCCACCCATGAACTCAGCCACCTGATTTCTATCTCCTGGCTGAAAAACTGTGCTAATTAGCAAATCCAGGTGATTGGAACAAAATACTTAGGAGGACTTTTACTTTCTGAACCTGGACTTTACAACTCTGTCAAAGAGGCCTCAGATACAAAAAAGGCCTACCAAGGCCGCTCAAAGGCTTGGAATCAACAACTTACACGGAAGAGTTTCCTTTAAGGGAATATGGCACTTTCTGAGGGGAACATTAATTCAACCCCACATGCCACCAGGGAGGCTGACTTGGTCTAATTCACTGACCTAGTCTTGCCAAACAACCTGTCTGTTTCCTAAACAGAGTCTCTAACATTATTTGCCTCAGTTTGTGGAGGCATCCGATAGGGAGGACTGCAGATTGTGGCAGTAATCGCTCACAAACTGGATCATAGAGATGGGCATCCTGAAGAGTAGAACATACAGAGAGATATATGAGTCTGAAACACTGTGCTCAACCTGATAAGTATTGACCAGGCTCTGGGCTAGAATCAGGGAGGCTCCATGGGAGCCTGCAATGTGATACTTAAATGGGTCATGAACTGGATTATTGTATTATTTTATAATGTTCCCTGGGGTGCTCTT
The DNA here is from genome assembly GCA_022829085.1 of Abramis brama. Classification (NCBI taxonomy): domain Eukaryota; kingdom Metazoa; phylum Chordata; class Actinopteri; order Cypriniformes; family Leuciscidae; genus Abramis; species Abramis brama. The sequence goes on from CM040767.1 coordinate 57,738,457, forward strand.
ATAATGTTAGTATGATTTTAACATCTAAAATTGTCATAATTTAGAAATAAAAGGCATTTTTCCAAGCCTGATTAAAGCCTCTAATTTAAATGATGGGTTTGAAGGGGCGTATGCTGTTTGACTTTAGTGTAAACGCCCACTGCTGTGATTGGCTGTCATGTTTGCATATGAAATATCGTCACATCAGAAATCACTGATCACAGATCAGGCATTAGAATAAACATGGTTACTTACATGTTTGTGGCATTGCCAGAGGTGCATAGTCCAGAGGTCAGAAAGTAAAAGTCCTGCCATATTTCTATTCCACCCATGAACTCAGCAGCTGATTTCACTAATTAGTTATTTCTCCTGCTGAATTAGCAAATCCAGGTGATTGGAACAAAATACTGAGGAGGACTTTTACTTTCTGAACCCAGACTTTACACCTCTGGGCGTTGCTGACAGATCCATATTGTAAAAGTCTGTTTGCAAAGCTTGCATTGAAATTGAAATTGCACTGCTGAGACATTCACATTGTTGAAAAAGAAAACCCACTTTCCTAGCATTAGGATCCTTTGGAAGGTAATGGTATTGATCCTGTGTCAGGATCTTTTCTCGTCCTCATGTAACTATTCACTAACGTGCCAGTGGGTGGCGCCAAAGACGTAGAAATTTTTAATTCTCATGACCCCTTTAATGCCTTTGCAATGCCTAGCATCCAACTTGTTGGGGAGCCGCCTTCAAGGAGGCCTGTTAAGGCCTAACTATTTGATGGCAAAACTGTTAGCAGAGCTAGCCTCAGAAGCCAGGTGCTCTCTCAGATATTTATGTGGGCCTGGTTATATTTATTTAACATTGCCAACAGGCAGTGTACTCAACAGAAGTGCTATCGACCCTTTAAAGCAAGAGGAGTACAGTCTTACGCTACTGAAATATCAAGGAGGCGTCAGCCTGGGCAGTGCTTTGGCTCTAAGGGAGCATACTCGACCATCCCAAATAGGAGGGAGTAACTAATCTGTCACTACCTAAGCCTGCACAGCTAAATCCCCAGTGTTAAATTAACACTCTCAGTGTTTATATCAGAGTCCACTCAGAGTGTCATAAATAACACTAGCCTGACGTCGTCATACTCAGATTCTAGTCAGAATGTGAGTCTGATACTGGTCCATTGAGCTTTGATTATGGGGCGTGTTTCAACTGAACCAGGAAAGAAAATGCCTCTGCACTCAGTTGGATAGACCTACAACCAATCAGAGCAACAGAGTAAGTGACGTATGTTTTTCATTCATGTTTCATGATCGACAAATGCCTTGATCGCGGTTCTCTGTTCCTCTTTTAAAATTAATGCGCTGTCGATATCTTCTATAACGGACGCGATGGCGGAATCTACACATGATGTTTTATAAACAAAGTTCAGGAGGAGCACATTCAAATAATCAATCCAATCAACCGTCTACGGTCTACACTATCAGCATGAGAGAAAGCATATATTTATTCACTCTGTCAACTCACCTAACATTCCTTGACAGTTTTCAACATCCCTCCACTCACTCTCGGCTTGTTCTTCCACAGCCAGGAATACGGGGGGAGTACTTTGGGTTCGGGCCGAATACCGAGCCCGAGCCCTCTCCTCAGACAGCACGCCAAATACGCATTTATTCTATCTGACTTAATTGTAAGCGTGAACTCGTGAAATCTCAATTCTTCAGTGGCAGTCATTTGAATTCAACCCAAGCACTCGTTGATGACGTGGATGATTACGTTACCGTTGCTCATCTGTCCATCATCGTATAAAGCCCGCCCTGACAATTTGATTGGTCCGAACAATTTTTGTTCGGGCATAATAGCTCCTCAACGGATCGAGTCCAGACCGAACTTCCCGACCTAAAAATGTTGTGGGCGGGGCTAAGTTCGGCTGGCATCCAGGCTAAAATAACACTGCAGTGTTAAAGTTAATGAGATAATTAAGAGATAAATTGAGAGATGATTGAGCATTATTGAAGACATCTGATGTTAACAAGCAGAATCACTGAAGGAGAAAACCGTAATTTGTGTGTTACCATTATGGTAGTCAGTGTTTGTTTTAGTTGGGCTCTTGACCCTTAAATCATTTACTTTAGATTTTGTTTGGCTGCTGTATCTGAGTTATAACAGCCAGAAGAAAAAAGAGAAAAGGTGATCTGATGGTGTTTGTTGTGTTTTAAAATAATCATTATTTCACAGTCATTTGACCCGAATCACGGAACTCATATAGAGCCTAATTTCTGAGTTAGAATTACTTCATTAATTATAGCAGCACTGTCCTTGAAAAACATTATATTTTAAACTTTTGTATATTTTGTAATTTAAATAATTTCCTAATTTATTTTTTTTATTTTTTTTATTTTTTTCAAACATACATCAAGAATCAGCCTGTGAATCTCAACAATGGTGACAATTATAAAGCATGTTGCAGTGCATTCTGGGTGCCACCAATCAAAACTCATTCATGGCTCCCATCATGCATTGCTGAATGAATAAATAATGAGCTTATGTTCCGAGTTTATCTGTTTGTCACCATTGTTGAGATTTATACGTTAATTCTTGATGTCTGTGTGTGCCTAAAAAGAAGACTTTTTATGAAGTTTTTTTTTTGTTCCTAATTGATTTGATCATTTGGTTCTCATTGAAAAGGTTAAAAATGGCATGCTCGACAAGGACAGTGCTGCTATAATCTATTAGGTAAACTTAACTCAGAAATTATACTTTAATTCATTTGATTATGTTAAAACACAACCAACACCATCAGAGCACATTTGCTCTTTGTTCATCTGGCTGTTATAACTGAATTACAGCAGCCAAACAAAATCTAAAGTTAAAAAAAGTAAGGGTCAAGAGTCCAACTAAACTAAACACTGATCACATTTAAAAATTAAAAAATAATTTTCTCCTTCGGTGATTCTGCTTGTTAGCATCAGATGTCTTCAATAATGCTCAATCATCACTCAATTAATCAATTATCTCATTAACTTTAACACTGCACCAGTGTTACTTATGACACTCTGAATGTGGACTGAGAGAACACTGAGAGTGTTAATTTAACACTGGGGATTTTTCTGTGTGGGTGGTGAAGGGTGATAACATATGAGGCGAGCTATGAGTAGCATAGTACTCTAAATAGTGACCCTAACAAGAGGAGTGCTATCAGCATGACTCTGAGAAATGTATCAGGGTCAAGGCTTATTATTTTGTATTTTTTACAAGACAGTTTTTATATTCTCTACTAAATCCAAGGGAATGGAGGCCTCAGTAAGAGGCCAAAGGCATTCAACCTTATGACTTGAATTCTTTTATTCAAGGGGCTCAGAGGAATAACCCTTTTTCAACTTAAGGCCTAGCTGAATAGACAAGCTACTAAAGGACTGAACCAGAACATGTGAGCGGAGTGGAGCGGGAGCGGGCGGATCTTGGACAGAGCACAGAGCGGCATTTTTAAAAGGATGGAGCGTCACCTTATTTCCCGCTCCAATTTCGCTCCGCTCACACCACGAGTCTGAAGCATGCTCAGTCAAACCTAAACCAGGATCCATCTGTCTTGCACAGTCATCGACAGTAGACTATTTTCAGTCAAAACTCGGCTCAATAATGGAGTTCAAAAAGTAGGCTACTTCAAAAAGGAAAATGAGAGTCATACAGGTCAGGTGTACTATTAATATAACTAACTAACAATGATAATGTGGTACAAGAAAACGAATGTGGAGACATCGTTTCATTCAGCAAAGATTCATTTTGGAATCTCAAAAGACACATCTCTCGAAAACATGAACGTGAGCTACGCGAACACGCTGGGAAGCAAACAAAAGGTTAGCAAATTGAATAAGGTAACTTGTAACAAAGTGTAAATTAAATATAGCGTAATATTCAAACAAATTCGTTTTTTCATTCAAGTAGACCTAATGGTTCGTTTTATTTAGCCGAATTTGTGTCGTCCGTAATAATATTTATATTATTAGGCCCATTTATTCGTTTAATTTTACAGCTATTTGTGTGTATGGAAGCCAATTTAAATTTTAATTGTGCGCGTTGCGCAAAAGTTCACTTATCAAAATTCTGGCCTTATAGTTAATTTACTTTTAAAAAATGTATCATATTTTTGTTTATATAATTTTTATTTATATTATTAGGCCCATTTATTCGTTTAATTTTACAGGACTTTTTGTGTAGGCTATATTCCTTCTTACATAGGCCTGTAATTTGAAATAAAACATTTCTATTTGAAAAATGTTGTTGTTACTCATTAGTTCTTTAGGAGGTAGGGCTGTGGTCTAAGCTAAAAGTGATATACATGTAGATTTTTTTCCTTTTTTGGAGCGAGCGGGGGGCGATTTGAGTGGAGCGCGAAGCAAACCTCGTTGAGCGCTGAGCGATAATGAGCGGAGCGGCCTGATGTAGCTTTGAGCGGGGGGAGCAGAGGGGTGAACAGTTCCGTGAACGATGAGCGGAGATTCTCACCACTCCACTCCGCTCACATGCTCTGGACTGAACTCACTGCTTCTTACTTTCTAGAGAAAGGCCTCACAATGTCCATGATGTATCTGCATGCAGGGGCGTCGCACCCGTGGGGGATGTGGGTGTTTTAACACCCACACTTTTCCCGGTGAGAGGGCGTTGCGCCCGCACTATTTCTGCAGTTTTTCCGCAGTTTTGCACAAACGCCTTACTACAGTCGCTCCTCCGTTTCTCTGGCCGCTCTGTGTCTGTGCTGCCTGCGGCTGCCTCCTCTCCCCCTCCCTCTCAAACATGACACCGGCTTTGAGTGTGACCGGCTGATGATTGGCTGTTCTGCCTTAAGTCCCGCCTCTCTTGGTGTGTTAGATTTATCGGTCAGCTCGTGCTGAGGAGGCGGGAACTTATGGTTATGGTTATTTGCATCTCCCTTTTCCAGGTACTTTGAATGAGTGTTTATGCTTTCGAGGTTTTTAAATAAGCTTGATATGTTTTTGGGAAGATGTTCTGTTTATTTTTTGTTGACATGTCAAGTGTTTTTGGATATATATTTTGTTTTTTAGACTAATGCTAATTGGGATATTGTTCAGCAGCTAGCTGGTTGTTTGTTGTTTGTTGCATATATAAGTATCTTCTGCTCACCAAGGCTGCATTTATTTGATTAAAAATACAAACAAAAACAGTAATATTGTTAAATATTATTCTAATGTAAATCAGCTGTTTTCTATGTGAATATACAGTAAAGTGTATTTTATTCCTGTGATAAAAGCTGAATTTTCAGCATCATTACTCCAGTCTTCAGTGTCACATGATCCTTCAGAAATCATTCTAATATGATGATTTGATAATCAAGACACATTTATTATTATCATCAGTGTTGAAAACAGTTTTTTACATTTTTATTTCATGATGCTATGATGAATAGAACGTTCAAAAGAACAGCATTTATCTGAAATAGAAAGCTTTTGTAACATTAAACACTACCCTCAAAAGTTTGGGGTCAGTAAGAATTTTAATTTTATTTTTGGGGGAAAGAAATAAAATAAATCAATACTTTTATTCATCAAGGATGAGTTAAACTGATCAAAAGTTACAGTAAAGACATTTATAATGTTAGAAAATTTCTATTCATCAAAGAATTTTGAAAAAATTGTACACAACTGTTTTCAACATTGAAAATAATAATGACTGTTTTTTGAACATCAAATCATCATATTAGAATGATTTCTGAAGGATCATGTGACACTGAAGACTGGAGTAATGATGCTGAAAATTCAGCTTTCATCTGAGGAATAAATTACATTTTAAAATTAAAATAGAAAACACTCATTTTAAATTGTCATAATATTTCACAATATTACTGTTTTGTTTTTTCTATTATTGTTTTTTATCAAATAAATGCAGCCTTGGTGAGCAGAAGAGACTTATTTTAAAAACTTTAAAATATCTTACCGATCTAAAACTTTTGACAAGTAGTGTATATATATTACTTATATATTAAAGATTATTAAAGTATTTCTGATTCTGATTCTTTAGCAAGTCTACTGTTGTGTATTTTCACAACAGAGTTTGGACTTATTTTTTCTAGCATCACTCATTTAAACGGGAAGCTTTTTATATCTTGTATGTTATACCTGTTGTACCTGTCATTGTATTCATCGTTTTTATTGTTAATAAACAAACCACATCCATCCCCCACACTTTTGAAAAGCTTGCTACGCCCCTGTCTGCATGGGAGGCTTTTTAAAGATAGCCTGCTACTTATGCTATCTACCCTGTAACACCACTAGCATTTTTACACCTAATGCAAAAGGCGGGCCTTGGCTAGACAACACTTGTAGTAAGAGCAGTCCAGTACTAAGAAAAACTAAATTTACAGGAATAAAATGAGAGGAGAACTGCTGCTCTAGTATAAGGTTGCTATAGAGGCCTGACGAGGGCCAAATTCTTGATGTTGTAGTTCAATCTGGAGCTTGACAGAGTGGTGGCCTCAGTAGAATAACTTCTAAAAGGGAAGAAGCCATCTCACGCTTAAACAGAAATGTCTGTTTGATGCTCGTATGAATGTGGCCTCACTAGAGAATGTTCCATATAATAAAGCCAACCTTTTCACTACCATAGATTGGCACTACCCACTACATAAACCTGACGACTCTACCATAAGAGGAGGCCTATGGGAAGGATATCTATACCCTAGCTACATATGAAAATTCCAGGGCCCTATTTTTACAATCCTTTAAAAAACCTACCTAACACAGCCCTAAATACCTTCTAACAGGGAACCGAGGTCTACTGTTTACTAAACTAACTTTTAAGACTAACTAACTTTACTAAAACTGTCCAAAAGGGAGGAGACCTACAGAGCTCAACCTGCTGCTCCTAGAGTGATGGCCTAAACGACAATCACAAAATGGAGGCCTATCATCATTAAGAGCTCGAAAGAGCTCACTTACTACCAAACCTGACACCAGACCTACAGAAGGGTTCTAACTTGAAGGAATAACTCATCATAGGTCCAGCCTCAGGGCTGATACAAGAAGCGCTCGAGGTGAGGAAGTGGGGGAGAGGAGAGAAGATGGCTGTTCCCTGTTTTCGAGAAGCGACGCTGGACCTCTGGCCCTGCCAGATAGTTCGTGAACGTCTCGTCAATTGGGGCATTGACACATACCCGTGTTCGCGCATCCCCTCAACGCCAGCTGAAGCCCTGCTGAAGTGCGTTCCATAACACTCAGCAACTTAAGATACGCGGGGCAGGGTGGCTGTGAGGGTTCGGGTTGTACATCCTCTTTACCGTCATCAGCCAACTCCTGCTCTATTGGGCTGGTTGTTTTTATATCCAGCAGAGCACTTGCTGCTGGATCAGAGGATGTTAGTGACAACACATCCGAGTCTACAAGGGGCATGAGAGATTAACAGCTCTCTCAAACTCCTCACCGATCTCCCTCTGAGAACCCCACAGTTCCAGTCTCCGCTCCGCTCAATGCAAGCGAGATGTCTGTCCGTCTTCCCTCGAGAAGAGGGTCAGACAAGAGCGGAGCTTTCTCAAGGGAAAAATCTCACAGTTGGCACAAGCAGCTCCCTTAAGAACTGATCGTGTTCTTGAAAGTTGAAACCCGTTTTAAGCCAACCAAAACGCAGTTGTCGTGTAAATGAGCGGCCAAAACGCATAAAAAGTTTTACGTTTTTAGTTGAAAATGCTCGTCTCTTCTCTTTGTTCTGTTCTTGTTTCTCTTTACTTCAGTGATTCAGCTAATTTTCATCAGGTGTCATCATTAATGCTCAATCATCACTAAAGTATCTCATTAACTTCAACACTGCAACACTGCAATGGTACTTTAACACTCTGTAGTGTGCCCACACATGAACACTAAGCAGTGTTAATTTAATATGGGCATTTTTCTGTGTACTTTTACATGAATCTGACCCGTTTCATTTACATTTGACTGACAAATATGAATCGCATTCAGTTTATTAGTTCATGTTAAAACTTTTTTATCTTAATAAATGAAAAATTGTAATGTAATTCAAATATATACAACTTTTTCGTGTGTAATGTTCTTTTTTTTTATATAGAAGCCACTTTGAAGATAGGTGTTCAGAATGTGGAAAGTTTGAAACCATGACTGTATTTGTGTGGTGAACACATAGATATGCTAATAGTACATTTAAAGTATACATATAATTTTCGGTGTGTGAATGCAACAGAACATCTTTTGGACATAATCTGAAATAATGTAGTACAGTGTGCTCATTTACATGTGGTAGAAAGTGCAGTTTTCAGTACTGTATTTTACTAAATCCAATTTACACTCATACTACAGTAATTACAGTAAGAGGCATTTTTTTCTTTTATTTTATTTAAACTTTTCGGCAGTATTCAAAATATAAGATTAAGAGAAGAATTAAGTTTGACTAAATGTTGACTTAAATGTTCTACATACTTCGGCATGTAGATCACAGACTTTGAAATAAATGTGTGTCAGCATATATTTATATCTTACCTCCCAAGTGATACCTGGGAAAGGAAAAGAGGTTTTGAAGTATTAAGTAAAGCAGGTTTAAAAGTACATATGTACACCGACTCATTTACTAAAGGGTTTGTCTTGTCTCAATCACTCATACATATCAACACAAACTACTACATTGGTTTAATTTAATTCCTGACTAAATTATTTTGGTTGTAAATAATGAGGCATTTCACAGGCATTCAGGTTACAAATTATGTGATGTGGTTTTGAATCTAACAATGTTAATGTTTTATATGTACAATAAAAAAGTAATTTGAGATCAATTTTCTTTCGGTTATATATGCATTACTCTATATATTTGCCTTGCTTTGGGTTTAGAAATAAAAGGCATGTATTTAACTATTCAATGGCTGTAACAAGAAGCCTATGGCTGCGTTCACACTGCAGGGCTTAATGCTCAATTCAGATTTTTTGAAAAAATTAGATTTTTTTGCAAGGCCGTTCACATTTCCAATTAAATGCGACCTTTTGTGATCTCCTTTGTGAATGTGAAATGACCCAGAAGTGACCCGCATGCGCAGAAGAGTACTCAACGGTCAACAACGTCACTTGTTGTTTGCGGAAGTAGCTAAACTTCAACTAACTGTGATTCTCACACACACACACAAGCGCGCGCAGCAACCGTTACACAAGAGCCAGACAGCAGCCGCTGACCTATCTAATATCAGCATAAATAAGTTAACATAACGTTAGTCATATATAATGATGGTCGCCGTGGGCTTTTATTTATTTTTTTAATTAACGGGCTCGTCGAGGTCGACCCATTCGGCAGATTTACCTCAGCTTGACGAATATGCAGTCCGTTTTCAAACCGACGACTACTTCAACGCAGAATTATGACGTTTTTCGCATATCAATGACGTGCGGGTCGGATACATGCGACCTGGCCGTTCAGACTGAAGTCGCATTTCAAAAGATCGGATATGTATCGGATTTGGGACCACATACCCAAGTGGCCTAGGTCGCATTTGAAAAGATCGGATCTGTGTCGTTCAGACTGTCATGAAAAGATCAGATACAGGTCGCATAGGGGCAAAAAAATCGGAATTGGGTCGTTTCAGCCTGCAGTGTGAACGTAGCCTAATATTCCTTGCTTACATGCAAATCTGAAATAACTGAAGTGAGAAAACTCAGATACTCACCATGTCGGACTTCAGGGATGAACATGCCATCAAATAAATGAGAGAATGGACCATGACCTGAAAGGAAAAGGAAACATGCTTTTTTATGTATAAATTACTTTTTCCATTTACTATTAATAATTTTGTTTTTGTTTTTTATATATAAATTACTTTTTGTTGATGAAAAAAATACATAATGTTCAAATTGTCCTTTGAAAAAAAATTGAAAAACTAAATAGCTTGTTTTAGCCATAACCTTCAAGGCATCTCTTTACTGTCATGGAAATAATGTCCCATTTAAATGTCCTACAAATTATCTACATGCATATATATATATGTTTTTGTTTTGTTTAAAACACCATAAAGCAACAGCAATGAAATGCACACCTCTGTGCTTGATTTGCTTAAGGGGTTTTCTGAGTAAATATGCACATGAATGTTTGTGCTACTCACCCATGTCATGGCACAGAGCAGCGATCTGAACGCACAGGAAATCCTGTTTGGTAATGTTGAGCTTTGGCTGATTATCGTGAAGACTTCTGAGAAGACATTCTGCTAAATACGCCACACTAACACACACAAAAAAATTTTAGTTAAAGGAAAAATCATGCAAACACAGCAAAATCCCCAGTGTTAAATGAACACCCCTCAATGTACATATGTATGGCAGGCCAGAAGGTCCAAAAATAGGACTAATGACTTTTCGTGGGAAGTCACTATACTATAGCCACTAGCTGCTGAGATTCCCCACTGATAGAAGAGTGAGTTGCTCGCTGTATGAGGAGAGTGAGTCGTCAGCTGAGGAGAGTGAGTCGTCAACTGAGGAAAGTGATTTGCCGTGTGAGGAGAGTGAGTGGTCAACTGAGGAGATTGAGTCGCCTGCTGTGTGAGGAGAGTGAGTTGTCAGCTGAGGAGAGTGAGTCGCCCGCTGTGTGAGGAGAGTGAGTCGCCCGCTGAGGAGAGTGAGTCTCCCGCTGAGGAAAGTGAGTCGCTCGCTGAGGAGAGTGAGTCGCCCGCTGTGTGTGGAGAGTGAGTCGCTCGCTGTGTGAGGAGAGTGAATCGCCAGCTGAGGAGAGTGAGTCGCCAGCTGAGGAAAGTGAGTTGCCATGTGAGGAGAGTGAGTTGTCAACTGAGGAGATTGAGTCACCTGCTGTGTGATGAGAGTGAGACGTGAAATGAGGAGAGTGAGTTGTCAGCTGAGGAGAGTGAGTCGCCCGCTGTGTGAGGAGAGTGAGTCGCCCGCTGAGGAGAGTGAGTCGCCCGCTGTGTGAGGAGAGTGAGTCGCCCGCTGTGTGAGGAGAGTGAGTCGCCCGCTGTGTGAGGAGAGTGAGTCGCCCGCTGAGGAGAGTGAGTCGCCCGCTGTGTGAGGAGAGTGAGTTGTCAGCTGAGGAGAGTGAGTTGCCCGCTGTGTGAGGAGAGTGAGTCGCCCGCTGTGTGAGGAGAGTGAGTTGTCAGCTGAGGAGAGTGAGTTGCCCGCTGTGTGAGGAGAGTGAGTTGTCAGCTGAGGAGAGTGAGTTGCCCGCTGTGTGAGGAGAGTGAGTTGTCAACTGAGGAGATTGAGTCGCCTGCTGTGTGATGAGAGTGAGACGTGAAATGAGGAGAGTGAGTCGTCAGCTGAGGAGAGTGAGTCGCCCGCTGTGTGAAGAGAGTGAGTTGTCAGCTGAGGAGAGTGAGTTGCCCGTTGTGTGAGGAGAGTGAGTCGCTCGCTGTGTGAGGAGAGTGAGTCGCTCGCTGTGTGAGGAGAGTGAATCGCCAGCTGAGGAGAGTGAGTCGTCAACTGAGAAGAGTGAGTTGCCGTGTGAGGAGAGTGAGTTGTCAACTGAGGAGATTGAGTCACCTGCTGTGTAATGAGAGTGAGACGTGAAATGAGGAGAGTGAGTCATCAGCTGAGGAGAGTGAATTGCCAGCTGAGGAGAGTGAGTCGTCAACTGAGGAGAGTGAGTCGCCAGCTGAGGAAAGTGAGTTGCCGTGTGTGGAGAGTGAGTTGTCAACTGAGGAGATTGAGTCACCTGCTGTGTAATGAGAGTGAGACGTGAAATGAGGAGAGTGAGTCATCAGCTGAGGAGAGTGAATCGCCAGCTGAGGAGAGTGAGTCGTCTGCTGAGGAGAGTGAGTTGCCTGCTGAGGATAGTGAGTCGCCCGCTGTGTGAGGAGAGAGTCGGCAGCTGAGGACAGTGATTAGCCAGATGAGGAGAGTGAGTCGCCTGCTGAGGAGAGTGAGACGCCAGCTGAGGAGAGTGAGTCACCTGCTGTGTGAGGAGAGTGAGTCACCCGCTGAGGAGAGTGAGACGCCAGCTGAGGAGAGTGAGTCACCTGCTGTGTGAGGAGAGTGAGTCACCTTCTGTGTGAGGAGAGTGAGTCATCCGCTGAGGAGAGTGAGTCACCCGCTGAGGAGAGTGAGTCGCCCGCTGAGGAGAGTGAGACGCCAGCTGAGGAGAGTGAGTCACCCGCTGTGTGAGGAAAGTGAGTCATCCGCTGAGGAGAGCGAGTCGCCCGCTGAGAAGAGTGAGTGGCCAGCTGAGGAGAGTGAGTCACCCGCTGTGTGAGGAGAGAGAGTGTCACTCGCTGTGTTAGGAGAGTGAGTCACCTGCTGAGGAGAGAGAGTCGCTTGCTGTGTTATGAGAGTGAATCGCCAGCTGTGGAGAGTGAGTCGTCCACTGTGTGAGGAAAGTGAGTCACTCGCTGTGTTAGGAGAGAGAGTCACCTGCTGAGGAGAGAGAGTCGCTTGCTGTGTTATGAGAGTGAGTCACCTGCTGAGGAGAGAGAGTCGCTTGCTGTGTTATGAGAGTGAATCGCCAGCTGAGGAAAGTGAGTCGCTCGCTGTGTGAGGAGAGAGAGTCACTCGCTGTGTGAGGAGAGAGAGTCACTCGCTGTGTTAGGAGAGTGAGTCACCTGCTGAGGAGAGAGAGTCGCTTGCTGTGTTATGAGAGTGAGTCACCTGCTGAGGAGAGAGAGTCGCTTGCTGTGTTATGAGAGTGAATCGCCAGCTGAGGAGAGTGAGTCGTCCACTGTGTGAGGAAAGTGAGTCACTCGCTGTGTTAGGAGAGAGAGTCACCTGCTGAGGAGAGAGAGTCGCTTGCTGTGTTATGAGAGTGAATCGCCAGCTGAGGAGAGTGAGTCGCCCGCTGTGTGAGGAAAGTGAGACGCTCGCTGTGTGAGGAGAGTGAGTCACCAGCTGAGGAGCGTGAGTGGTCCACTGTGTGAGGAGAGTGAGTCGCCCACTGAGGAGAACTAGGCTCTTCCCTGTGAAGGCCTCCCTCCCCTCCCTTTACCTCTCTACAGATAAAGCGTTGTCAGGAAAATTCCGGTTCGCGTGGCTACGTGGAAGCGATACAAATTCTGTATTATTAATTTTAAGGCCAGACAAGTAGTATGTTGAGGGTTGATTTGTACGGAAGGACTTTTATTCAAACGCGCATACCTATAGACTGAACTCCTAATAGGCATGTGCACGTCATCGGCATTCTCACTGGTTCGCGTTTTTGAAATTTGCGCAGAAAGAACTTAAGGTTTTTCTGTTAAAATGGTGTCATGTTAGCGGCCCCTAAGTTAATAACTAATGATCGTTGCGACGGAAGTGAATCAATCAAACTAACTTTAGCTGGACAATAACTTTATTCTAGAGCTACTATAAAGCCAAAACACTTTACTTTAATTTCCTATTATCAATGTAAAGCTGTTTTGGAACAATCTACATTGTTAAAAGCACTATATAAATGAAGATGACTTGACTTGACTTGAGAGTGAGTCGCCAGCTGAGGAGAGTGAGTCTCTCGCTGTGTGAGGAGAGTGACCCACATAGCAACATTGTGACGTCTCATATCCGGCCCACATCTGGCACACATGGAAAGATGATCTGGTCCACATGCAGCGTGGAATGATGGCACTTGGGCGGCTCACTCCTGTTTGTCAGATCTGGACCAAGAGCAGGCCATAGCAATGCCACATGCCAGCCAAGAGCAAAGAAATATACCAGAACTGGACCTGATCTGAGCCACAAAATCTTTGTATATTAAATATGGAGTCATCTCACCCTTAATAAGCCTGTTAACAAGCAGAATCACTGAAGAAAAGAAGAGAACAGAAAAAACGAATGGAAACACTAATCACTCTTATGGTGACTTCAAATGAAACATATTAGAGTTAAACCCCTGTTAAGTTTCAATTAGACTCGCAGTGAGTTGCCAGCTGCCTGAGGAAAGTGTGTATACAGATCCTATTTTTGGACCTTCCGGCCCGCTATACATATGTGTCCACACTACTGGGTGTTAAAATAATACTGAAGTAGTGTTGAAGTTAATGATATAATTAAGTGATGATTGACCATTAGCAAAACTACCTGATATTAATAAGCAGAATCATTGAAGGAAAGCGAAACAAGAACAGAAAAAAAAAAGAGAGACACAACAACTGACTTCCAGCCATTACCCATTATGGCATTTTGTTATTAACCAGATTGACTTTAATTCTGTTATAGATCAACAAAATTTCTAATTGAGAAGTAACCGAAGTTTAGCTTTTTATATTTTAATGAAAGTTCTGTTTGTAGTCACCATTAACCCTTTTAAACCGGCTGGGTCGTCGCCGACACATACCAGCAAGCTGTATTTATTTTACCGTAACTCTTCAACTGTTTGCGCTATCAAAACCATTCAAATTGCCCCTGACAGTAGACAGCATGTGCTTTTCAGCAATATACGGCTTATTACGTAATTTCATGCTTTCCATCAGCAAATCACAGCAGCTTTCTGGCAGAGCGGGAAGGAAGGATTTGAACAGCCGAGCTAACAGACTTTTGTTATATGTTTATGTTTATGAAGAACATTTCTGCATTGATAAAGCAGATCAACATGGCTGTTTTAATAACAGACAAATGACTGCTTTTTCTGTAATTGATGATTTAAAGAATTGAAACACTATTGAAAAATATGAAACTCAACAAATGCACAGATAATCATGTGTTAGTGGTGGACTCATGAAGAACTAAACCATTAATTAATGATTACTGCATCAGTAACTAATAAATATTCTAAATTATAAATAGATTAAGTAATATATGAATTGTTATTAATTAAATGTGTCATAATGTATTAATTCCTTAATAACATATTTTAACTAATAGTGTATATCAATGCGTTAATTACCACAATGGGTTGAAGTCATGTACTTCTGTAGCAGGTTTATCTGTATACTTATGAATTCCACCAAGAATATTCCTTTTTGTATTACTGGGAGTTTTGTCTTGGGTTCATCCTGCCTGCGTGTCGGGTTAGAGCAGTGCATGTGTGCGTGTGACGTCAGCGGACGGGGATTTGTGCAGCGCAAGGCTGACCTCAGTCAGAGCAATGCAGGATTTGACTGAGGTGAGTTCACGTCAGGTCTCTCCGATAATAAAACGGATATATAAGTTGCTGTTATCATTTATTTGTTGACTTATCACCGTGTAAGAGTGCCTATGATGACGAGTGAATCTTGCAGTAGTTTTAATGAACTACGAGCCGCGATATTGTGTTTTTATATGTTAATTGCAGTCCGGTAGCTGCTGCAGCACGTGTTAAGCTAGCTGTCCGGCAGGCCATTAACATTGCATTGACGTGATGCTATCTTTTTTTAGATGCTAACCTGATGCCACGCAACACTCACTGCCATATTGTTTATGACCGCAGGTATGTTTTTTTTTTTTATGTGCATATTTGTTCGAGATGAATGAATATATGTGTAGTTTACACAATGGTTTTACATGCATGACTGAGGGGAAGTTAATTCTGTGTTTTTATATGCATGTTGGAATTAATGTATGGCTGAGGGGAAATTTACAATGTGTTTTCCTATTGGGAATATCTGTGATATTTTTTGTTATTTGTTTTGATTACAATTGTATGTAGTTTTTCCTTATGGAAAGAGGTTAAATGATTAATATGAGTATAGTCAGAGCAATGCTATGCATCCTGATAAAGTTCCCTTGGCCTTTGGAATTAAAATAGCCCCACATCATCACATAGCCTTCACCATACCTAGAGATTGGCATGGAGTACTTTCCATAAGATCATCTCTCAATGCAAATCAAACCAGCTATTAGGCTAACTGAAATAAAACCATGCCAATCTCTAGGTATGGTGAAGGCTATGTGATGATGTGGGGCTATTTTAATTCCAAAGGCCAAGGGAACTTTATCAGGATGCATAGTATCCTGGATCCATGAAGTAACTGGCCTTTAAAAATAAAAATCTGCCTGCCTCTTTGGGAATTTAACATAGGGGTGTCCAGACTTATGCACTCTGTATTTTAAGGAAGAACATTTATTTATTTACGATACATTATTCATTCACAAAGAAAATTGGTGTCCTTTAAGGTTGGATTTTTCCTAATTTTTTTAATTAAGGCATTAAGTTCAATTTCCAAAAGATGATTTTATATTCCTCTTTTTAGTCAACTTTAGCATGGGTGTCTAAACTTATGCATAGCACTGTATTTTGTTCCGTAAGGGAAGGTCCAGGCTCGAAAAGATTACCCAATGGAGTGTTCGAAGCGAGTGTGAGTGGCTCCAGGGAACACCAGATATGTTCCTCCGAGTTGTTTGATGTGACGGAGTCTCTGAAACTGAGGAGTGTCGATGATCTTCACCAGCAGCGGGTGCATCTCAATCTGACCATGAATGGGGTCGTTGAAAATCTAGAGCATAGAAAATATTAATTGTCACACAGCAAAAGTGATCATTATTTGCATTGGTTAGGGCATACTGTACGTGTTAAAAGTGAAAAATAGTCCTTTTAGGCTATCAAATATGTGCATGATTGATTCAGCCCAAGACATCAATATTACTCCAAGCAGGCAGCCCAGCAATTAAGCACCATGTATTTATATGACTGTAGTGACATTATTTCTGTTTGCTATGGGCTAAATTTATAGGCCTATGCAGGAAACATTCTCCTCTCCTTTTTTGATGCATAACTTGCCTTCATGATGTCCTTTGAAAAGTCCAGAGAGTAAATCTGTATGACGTTTTGCAAATTCTCTGCAATTTGTGTCTTTCTTTTCTCTGTGGAGAGACATTTAGTCTGTTAGAAATACTTTCTTAGAAATATTTAGTTTCAGCTTAAAAAGAGAACGAACTTTATGCAATTGTAATCATTGCGATATCACAAAATGTGCATAAATGTGGATCATCCATTATTCCATCTATTCCATCAAAAACTCCATCTATTTTGAATCGCATAATGTGATACAGAACTGAAACTTTGCATTTAAAAAATGTAAAATTCGTTTAGTGAGGGAAGATATTTTGAAGAATGTATACAGTTTTGGGGAACCACTGACCTCCATGGTAGGAAAAAAAAAAGACTATGGAAGTCAATGTTGCCCCAAAACTGTTTGGTTAGAAACATTATTTAAAATATCTTTCTTTGTGTTGAGCAGAACAAAGAAATGTATACAGGTTTGGAACAAATTGAGGGTGAATAAATGATGACAGAATTTTCATTTTAGGGTGAACTATCCCTTTAACTAAAGGAAAATGGCACAAAAAACATTACTAGTCCCTGTTTTTTGGTCTTTAAATTGGGTTATACAGATTGTGAATTGAAAACTTACTATACATATTTAGAATTTAATAGGCAACTCTTTATTACATTCTAATGTTTTGCTAAAATATAATTTGTAATAAATAAATAAAAAGTGTAAATTTCATCAAGTGAAAACATTACCTTCATGTTTCTTGTAAATCCTTTTTATGTCACAAAGAATGTCCTCAACATCTGTTGTATTTTCAGACATATTGACGTTCTCTCAATGATCTGTTGATTTCTTTGTCGAAGAAAAAGAGGATGATGATAATGAGCATCTGTAGAACTGCGTAGAGATTTTATAGATTCACAGACTCAACCCACTACATTACAGCATGCTATCAGGAAGCTTCTTGCCAGTAAAATATGAGGGTGTGTCATGAAGTTTTGATCATGTGCTTTAGATACTTGAGTAAAGGTGAAGAACCCGTCTTTGACACACTGGGCAATGTAATTAAGCATGGGGCTCACCTTTGTTTTCAATGAAAAAAAATATGCAGGGTTTTTCTTCATAAACTTTTGCTACAGAGACCATAATGTGAATTCATAATGTTGTGATTAGAATATTTCCCAGACTTGCTGGTTGGAAACTCCCTTGTTCAGTATTCAGGGCATTGATGAGGGAATCATTTTAAGAGCTAAATCTCAAACACTCAAACTAGTGCTGGGCGGTGTACCGGTTCATACCGAATACCGGTGTTTATTTTTGTTATGATATGAATTTTTAAAATACTGCAATACCGGTGTATGTCGCTTTAATAACGATCGGAACGCGGCGCGGCGCGACACTGTTTGAGAGGGTCCTTTCACTGTTGCACTGTGGTGACGCACGTGTTACTAAGGGGCTGTTTACACCTGGCCACTTCATGCGTTTTCTCAGATCGGATAACTATCTGATTTATCTAAACGATTCCATTTACACCTGGGTCACATAAATGTGTTTTTGCGAAACGGATTTAAATCCGATCTTCAATTCCCGCGCTATATGCAGATTTAATGGAGTGCACGTCACCGAAAGCAACAGATATAAGCTGCATTTTATTGATCATCAGCTAAAATTTCAAAATCAAAGACCGCAGTAAGAGAGAGCAGCAACAGCCCTGGTAAGATCATTTCGTTTCTCTACTTTTAATGATGATGATTGTGTGTTAAGCGTCTCACTTTCACTTTTGATTTGCGATAGTTTGCGCGTTGGCTTAATGAATATATGCTCAGCTTCTCATCTGCAGTGATGCGTGTTCCAGTACCATCATCATAACTGGCTATAACATTACATATAACCTATAACACGGTCTCACACGTTTATTTTTTTAACGTTTTTGGGAGGAGTACAATTTACATATGTGGTTTCAACAACCAGATGCATTTACACTTGTCCAGTTTCGTCTGGAATGCGTCTCAGACCTCCTCCTGAAGTGGTTTGAGCGATTGGAATCAAATCCGTCTCGAATGCGTTTCGGAGGGCGTTTGCACCTGGTCTTTTCACGATCGGATAGCTATCCGGTCACAGAAAACGCATGAAGTGGCCAGGTGTAAACAGCCCCTAAGCGTGACTTTGAAGATGGCTAGGTTAAACTATAATTGTTAGCTGTCAAATTATATTACAGTGTTTCCCATACATTGGTTCACAATATCAACACAGCCTTTTCGGAAAATCTGTTTGTGGTTGGCATTGACATCGTTGAATAAACATGAGCACTGCACATTTCAAAATCAAAAGCGCGTGTCTCCAACGGGGGATTTAAAAGTGGCGGCTTGAGGATGTACGAGAGAGCAGTCGCGATCAAGAGCAGTGAGTCACGATAAAGACAGTAAGGATCGAGAACAGGCGAGTGACTGGCAAGTAGGACTGGGAGAGTGGGGCGAGTGACTGGCAATTAGGACTGGGAGAGTGGAGCAAGTGAAAGCATTGCTGGACGTACGTTTTCATCGCGAGAGAAGTTAAGTACACGAATGGCAACTGTGTGAGAGATAACATCTTTTGAGTTTAGGAAGAGTATTTGAGTCATTGACTTGTGTTTGCTGCCAGCGTGTTCTCTTGCTATGTGTCGTCGGAGCAGATGAGTGAGACCCGATCCTCGTATCGCTTATGTAACCTAATATCCCCCTTTGAAGATCACGGCTGTGGATTGGCTGGCCCTGGCAAGACGGAGTGAAGGCTTACTTTTCACTGTGAGGTAGTGTGTCATTGCAGTGTCTGAAGATTGAAGTGAGCACGTGTAAGGTATATATAAATACTGTGTTGTAACAACATTGGCTATCGAATCATTCGTCGTTGGTTTGAATTAACAAATTCAAATACTCTGTGTTGCTAAAAACATTTCTTCCTGAATACAAAAGCTGGTGCACTTTGAACTCGTGAGTGCAAATCATGCTTCGGCTCCAGCTAGTCGGCGACAAATGGACTTTTACGACACTAATTGCACCTCAGAGACATTCCAAACCCCCTTCCCCTCTCTGGACCACAGAGAGATAACGAAACTTTCTATGTTACACACACACACACACACCTTTGGTATTAGAACTTAGAAATATAATTTTCATATAAGTACAATGCCATTATGCATGTGTGATTAGTTTTGCTTTATAATAGAGGTGTAGTTTTCTAATGCGTAATCTGGAATCAGCATTCAAGATTGTCTGGCAATTGCCTTCCCCCCACTTGGTTTTTATTGCCCTAACGGAATGTCAAGCAAACTGAGATTCCAGGAGAGGAGTAGGAATAAAGTGTTAATCCTACATTTATGTATAACCACTTAAGAAATGTATAAACAAGGATTTGATTTTCCCATATCAAATTTGTGTATCTGCAATGTTATCGTGTATTAATCAAAACTTTAAAATGTTTGTAAGATGCATACAAGTATGTAACTTTGTGTATTCCCATAATCTTTCATATGACATGTTTTATATCATTTTAAATCGTGAGACTTAACGGAGTTGAATCTCGATAATAGATTGCAATGATATGATTATTACTATATGAATCATCTTACTAGAGTATTAAGACAATGTAAGAGTATACATTAATAAATAATTAATAAAAATGTAAGAGTATACATTTCTCTTTGGCTCTCAACGAAGGCGGTCGCATTTTCTTCCCTTCCTCTCCCTTATCTCCCCTGCTTTGCTCCTCTCGTCTCGTCTAGTCTACTGTCTTGTACTTTGAGAGACTCTCTCCGCACTGCTCTCCAAACTAAGAAATTATGGATTTGATCAACTGGTCTCTCAACGCAATTGACACCATCTTCTCGACGAGAAGCTTGGGTTCGGGGGAACCTGACTGCCCTGCCGGAACGTTCGCTGCTGGCTACACGATGGACGCGTGGGAGAGGTGGCGGGTCGTGTGTCTGGCGGCTCTTTCCGTGGAGGACATTGAAGATATCTACCTTTTCGGAACCATGATAACAGGTTTTCTGCTGTTTGGATTAGGCATTGCCCTGGTTTATCGAGGAATTAAGAAGACGGTGACAGCTGTCCAAAACCCCACAAGGCTGCCCGTCATGATTGAAGCAGTGGGCAGAGCTGTCAGCACTCAGACTGTGACTTTGGTGACTATGAACCAAAATATTGATAACATCTTGGAGAAGCTTACAGCTTTGCAAAGGCAAATGGATCGTTTCGGAGACCCAAATGGACCAGGAGCTGTGTAAATTGGAATGCGGCTACTCGTCCCAAGACCAAACAACCCCAATCTTATCTGCTTTCGGCCCCCCTCTACCAGCACTGGCCTTGGCCGAGGCTGCTGCTGCAACAACAACTCCCTCTGGAGAGAGCACTGCAGCGAGACGCTCTTGCCTTCCTTCCCCCACTCCCCACTGACACCTGCTGATTGTTGACTCTGTCTGGGACCTGATCAAGGTTGACTCCATGGCAACTGCTGTGTATCGCTATGACATCCTGCGGACTGAAGCACCTAGATTAGGATGTCAGGCGTAGCGACTCTCGAGGCCTACACATACACGGACTCTTACATATACACAGATATGCAATCACCCTCCCCCACCCCCCATCCCTCGCCTTCGACGCTTTGTACCCCCAGTCTGACAGGCGGGTCTGACCAGCGCCGAAAATGGCTGCAGGACCGGATGGCTGCTTGCCTGTGCTGGGTTACCTCCACCCCCCACTCCCCTCCCCTGTTGCAAGTCTTGTGTGTTCATGTTGTGTACTGATTATGTGCTAATGTTGCTGAGGTGTTTTTTTACTGTTCCCAAACTGTACTCCTTACAGGAGCATAGTCTGGGGGTTGCCTTTTTTTCCTCCTCACCTCTCCTCATGTTATGCTGTATTTTTTTCCTCAATGCTCTGTCTTCCTGTCCTGTCTTCCCCCTTGTCATATTGTATGTATGTTTGTATGGACAGGTTGATGGCGGAATTTCGCTGGTACCTGTGACTAGTGACCAATAAAGCTACTACTACTACTACTACTACTACTACTACTACTACTACTACTACTACTACTACTACTACTACTACTACTACTAAGACAACACCATAACTCCCTCGAGTGGGTGTCGCCCCCCAGAGACAAAGAACCTTTTCCCACTTCAGATCTTTGGACGTTCATTGGTTGTTCGTGCGAACAGAGGCGTCAACCCATATTTTCCATAAAAGACCAACTCAGGAAATCTCCGTGAGAACTTTTACGAACCCGCTTCATCAGCGAGAAGACCCATATGGCTCCCGTTTAGGGAGCATTCATTCACCGTTTTCGTGAATGAATTTCTCTTTTATTTTCTTAAGTCTTTTCTTTATTTTCGTCTTCGGACTCAACGAAGCAAACGCAGCAGGCAACTTCAACTCAAAGAGAAAGACTCTTTTGAAAATCCCGCGGCCGCGCGCACCGAAGCAAGCCCTGCTTTCTTAAAGAAACACACGCACGCTGCTCTTAGGACACACGCACAAACTCGGCGTTCTTCAGCAACAAAGAGAACCATTTTGCAAGATAAGTTTATTGAACTTTTAATGTGATTTGATTCCTTGCTGTCTCTCAAAAGGTTACATTGCCTGTGATTTTGCCATGCAGAGATCATCTCGGTGATCTCTCTCATCCTGAACTTTAGTTTCACTTTCTCCCTTTCATCCTCTCCCTCTCTCATCTGTTATTCGTTTAGTCTTGTATTTTGTTTACGTGTCCTGTACATACATATTTACTCGTGTAAACTGTAGTATTTCTGTATTCATTAGTTCCATGTATAGTCCAATTATTAAAATTCATACTTGATTGATTCTGTCTGCCTGCTCATAACTAAAGTCAATGAGATGTTTTCGATCTTAAGCTACAAAGCTGATTTGTTACTTTAAGTAACCTAATCTTATAAGAACAGGAGAGTTGTTTTCATGGCCAGAAAATAGCTTTCTTCAAATTATAAGAAAGAGATAATTTTTGTTGGGAAATTGTTAAGTTAATCTTACGGCCGTTTTGCTGGACAAAGTTTTCCCGTTTGATGATTATTCATTTCCATTAAGGGTTATCTCATAATCGATCTGAAATAGGATTTTTGATATATGAATGATGAATTATAATTCGTTGTGATTGATTATTCATATATACAAATCGATCTATTTTCAACTTCGAATAAATTAATGTAACTGTAAAATGCAAAATATTAATCATATTCATGATTAATTATTCAAATTCCCTATAGATCATTTGAGCTAATATTAATATTAATGTACTAATGCCAGTGCGGTTACAGTGTGATACCCTGTTATCTGCTGCTTTGAATACCTCTCTCGCTGACTGCTGTATTCTGCCTCTGCTGTTCTGTGAACGAAGATACCCTGTTATCTGCTGCTTTGAATACCTCTCTCACTGACCGCTGTATTCTGCCTCTGCTGCCTGGTGAAGAAGGAACATACAGTTATCTGCTGCTGTTCTGTGAACGGAGAGAGTTGGTTACCTACCGTGGTGTTTTTGTTTCCATCCTTGTGTCCTGGAGAACGGAGATATCCAATCATCCGCTGCTCAGAGTCTTCCTCCCTTGAGGTCCGTCTCGGCTGTGTCTGGCTCCTATCTCCACTGTCGTCCTGTGAACAGAGAGAAATCCAGTTATTGGCCACCCTAGGGTCCCCTAGTCCAAGTGCGCTGCATACAATACCACCCCTGCCGTCTTGGGAGATGAGATGCCTGGTCCTCTGTTACATTGAGGTTTGATATCTGTAGCCCATCGCACTCGGCTCCATGATCGCTGTGCTGGAAGAGAGAGGGAATTAAGAAGCTGGTCGTAAAGCCTGCATTCATTGAAGTCTGCTTTATTCTGTCTCAACGTTGTCGCTTTGGAGAAAGGAGAAGTCCTGTGCCAGTGACGTTGACTTAAAGTGTTTTATACCCAATAAAGAAATCAAGTTTTATTCTCACGTCGTTGTCTTGTCTCGTTGGTGTCTCTTGGTGTAGCTCCTCCGGAGTGGTGGTTGTCCTCGGCCTTAGCGGTGACACTAGATTCCCTAGCGTTGCAAGGGTCTGGTATTTGCACAAAATCGTGCACATGTGTCGAGGAGGACGGTAATGAAGACCTGTAGAAATGTGGAGATTTCCCACTAGACTAGGTTATCATGTATCAGCCCAATCCTCATGCTGATTCTGCCTGCACTCATAGTTACAGATACAACACTAGACTAGGTTATTGTTACAGATACAACAGGGACACACATCACTGTACATAATTATGTGTTGTCTCTTGCCATATGAGGGTTAACCCATTTAAAGGGTTAGTTCACCCAAAAATGAAAATTCTGTCAGTAATTACTCACCCTCATGTTGTTCCAACCGCGTAAGACCTTCGTTCATCTTCGGAACACAAATTAAGATATTTTTGATGAAATCTGAGTGCTGGATCACTTCTCCATAGGCTGCTAGGTGACCGAAACTTGCTGGCCCAGAAAAGTTATTAAAGAGATCGTTAATATAGTCCAAGTGACTACAGTGGCTCAATCTTAAGTATATCAAGCGACGAAAATACTTTTTGTGCACAAAAACAAACAAAAATAACGACTTTATTCCACTATTCATTTCCTTCTCTCTGGGCCTCTAGTTGGTTCACGTAGTGTTTTTGCGCAGCGCGTCTGTGTTGCACGTCACCACGTAGGCTCACTATTGGCCGACGCTGGTCATGTGTGTGATGCGTGTTGACGTGCAACACAGACGCGCAGCGCAAAAACACTACGAGGCCCAGAGAGAAGGAAATGAATAGTGGAATAAAGTCGTTATTTTTGTTTGTTTTTGCGCACAAAAAGTATTCTCGTCGCTTGATATACTTAAGATTAAGCCACTGTAGTCACTTGGACTATATTAACGATCTCTTTAATAACTTTTCTGGGCCAGCAAGTTTCAGTCACCTAGCAGCCTATGGAGAAGTGATCCAGCACTCAGATTTCATCAAAAATATCTTAATTTATGTTCCGAAGATGAACGAAGGTCTTACGTGGTTGGAACAACATGAGGGAGAGTAATTACTGACAGAATTTTCATTTTTGGGTGAACTAACCCTTTAAAGCTGCAGTCCACAGTTTTTCCTCTTTGTCGCCATCTCTGTTCGAAATCTGTAATTGCAGTTATTCGCGGAATTATCAATTATACGTGGGTTGTGCCTCAGCATGGCACAGCGCGGATGAATCCAATGTGTTGAGGAGAATGTGCTGCTGTCAATCACCGCGCTGGTGGTGTGATACTGTCATTCGCCATCACAGATTCTACTTTTTGGAAGTATGACCAACATAAGAATTTTCACCCAAAAATGTCATCTGAACAAGTAAGTAATATTCACTTTTGTTCTGACCAACTATGGGGAAAAAATCATTGCAGTAAATCGTGCCGATTAAATCTAACGATCGCTTATCACATCACATCAAACGGTACAAATTATACTTTGTTCTCAAATTGTTAATGTTAACAACATCAGCATTGCGTGACTACATTAAATGCCCTTCCGATATTTGTCCTTGTTTTTGCATGGGCCCGGTTGCAGTCTCTTTTTTTCTCAGAAGTCTTTCGCGTTTTACAACGGGTGAATCTCCAGTTGTCACTGGCGATTGTCGTTTGAACCTTTCTGGATCCGCCATCAAACTGATAAGTTTAATCATATCAAGCGCTGTGAGAAAAGGCTATAAATCTCCTCCTCCAGCATCCTCACACGCAACATAGCCTACTAGCCGAGACTCCTTCTTTATGTGTACAGATGTGACGTAATGACGCAAAGACATGCTCGAATTTCCCGCAGAAATCCACCAGTACCAATGGAATTAAAAACATTATTACAAGCTTACCGTTTTAAATCAAGCTCAGACAAGCAGATAGTTTTGAACACTGGCTGGTTATGTATTTGCTCACAAATTTATTTTAAATAATTTTTAACCCAAAAAAGCTACGGACTGCAGCTTTAAGATCAGTTTTAAAATGCTATGTTTTGCTTTCTAGTGACAAGAGGAATTTTGTAATCAAATTTTTGATTTTATCAATGAAACATCCCACATAGCAACATTTTGATGTCCCAGATCCGGCCCACATCTGGCACCCGTGGAAAGATGATCTGGCCCACATGCAGTGTGGAATGATGGCCCTTGGGCGGCTCACTCCTGTTTGCCAGATCTGGGCCACAAGCAGGCCATAGCAATGCCACATGTCAGCCAAGAGCAAAGAAATAAACCACAATTGGACCTTATCTGAGCCACAAAATCTGTGTTTATTAAATATAGAATCATCTCAGCCTTAATAAGCCTGTTAACAAAAAGAATCACTGAAGGAAAGAAGAGAACAGAAAAAGAGATGAGCAGAAACACAAGAACTACAACTGACTTCAGACACAGTCTAAGATGAAATCAACTGAAGAGAAAAGAAGACATTAAATCTGTGAAGATCTCAGCAGAGGAGGATTAAACAACTCCACAAACAGCTTTACCAGCTTCACTTATTACTAACCAGCAGAGGTGGAAAGTCCAGGGGTCAGAAAGTAAAAGTCCTGCCATATGTTTATTCCACCCATGAACTCACACAGTAAAAACTCCAGTGTTAAATGAACTTTCCTGGGATTTTATTTGGCTCCAGACTCAATAGTGTTAAAGTTAATGATATAATTAGGTGATTGATTGAGTGATGATTGAGCATTATTGAAGACACCTGATGTTAACAAGCAGAATCACGAAAGGAGAAAATCTCTCTTTAAAAAAAAAAAAGAAAAGTTGCCATTATGGTGATCAGTATTGGCTTTAGTTGGGCTCTTGACCCTTAAACTAATAATGTTAGATTTTGTTTGGCTGTTGCATCTGAGTTATAACTCTCAGATGAACAAAGAGAAAAGCTGATCAGGTGGTGTTGGTTATGTTTTGACATAATCATCATTTGACCTGAAGCACAAAACTCATTTAGAGAGTTAGGTTTACCTTGTTGATTACAGCAGCCTGTGATTCTACAGTATACTATTTTCAGCATTTTCAATATAATCAAAAAGATTTCTTAAAAGTTTTTCTTTTCAAAATACTTTGAAAAGTATTATATTTGGACACACAGACATCAGGAATCAGCCTGTGATTCTCAACAATGGTGACAATAATAAAGCATGTTGCAGTGCATTCTTGGTGCCACCAATCAAAACTCATTCATGACTCCCATCATGCATTGTGGTATGAATAAATTATGATCTGAATTGTCTTAGTAATTTCCTTTACCTAATTGATTTGTTTTGTTTTTTGTCACCATTGTTGAGATTCATAAACTGATTCTTGATGTCTGTGTGTGTCTTAAAGGAAGATTTTTTTTCTTTAATATCAGAACAACTGTTAAGAAATAATTTGGATTATATTGAAAAATCTGGATCTTATTCTGTAGAATCACTGTGATGCTGTAATGACCAATATACATTTAAGTCAGAGATTATGCTCTAAATGAGTTCAGTGATTCAGGTCAAATGATGACTATGTTAAAATAAAACCAGCACCACCTGTTCACCTTTTCTCTTTGTTCATCTGGTTGTTATAACTCAGGGTGTATTCACACCTGCCTTGTTTGGTTCGATTGAATCGAACTCAAGTTTGTTTCCCCCCTTGGTGCGGATCTTTTGGGCAGGTGTGAATACAGCAATCGCACTCGGGTGCGGACCAAACAACCGAACCGAGACCCAGCTGAAGAGGTGGTCTCAGTACGGTTCCAAACGAACTCTGGTACGGTTCGTTTACGGTGTGAACATGAACCGACCCAATTGCTGGAAATAACGCATACAAATACTGATGTGTTCAGCAAGTTTAGCGAACGGATGAAGGAGAGGGGATATGAGCGGTCTCCCGCACAGTCCAGCGCGCTGTCTGTGCACACGATACTGTTGCACGTCGTGTATCAGGACATTCACAGACATAACGTTCTCTTTTGTCTTATATGCCCTTATACCATTGTCTTATATCCAGCTTAAATTGTTTAAAAGCATTTGCATGAATAGGAGCACGATCATATAATGTAACGATAGTTAAAAATTCTAATTACAACATTGTATAGACGACATTGTATCATATGATGCTCATTAGTTTCTTCATATTGCGTTTGTAGAGAATAACACCAAATCAGTAAAAGAACAAATATTACATTACGAAATATCTCCATGCTGAGCCTGTTTTTGCACTTCCTGCTTTTCCCTGCTTGAGAATTCCTGTCCAATGAATGGACGACCTTAGCACACGTGTGGTTTTGTTTACAAATTTTGGTTCACTTGCAAAAAGAGCAGTTTGAAAGCGAACCGTATCAAAAAAAAAAAAATCAACATTGTATTTGGTCCGGACCAAAGGAAGTGACCTATCGGACTGTGCTGGTGTGAATACACCCTCAGATACAACAGTCAAACAAAATCTAAAGTTAAACATGTAAAGGTCAACTGCCCAACTAAATCAAACACTGATATCCATAATGGTGACTCAAATTGTGATTTTTTTTTTTTTCTCCTTCAGTGATTCTGCTTGTTAACATCAGGTGACTTCAATAATGGTCAATCATCACTCAATCAATCACTTAATTATCTCATTAACTTTAACACTCTTGAGTCTGGAGCCAAATAAACTCCCAGGAGAGTTCATTTAACACTGGAGTTTTTGCTGTGCAGCTGATTTCACTAATTAGTTCTCTCTCCTGCTGAATTAGCAAATCCAGGTGATTGGAACAAAATACTGAGGAGGACTTTTACTTTCTGAACCTGGACTTTACACCTCTGCTAACCAGACTGACTTTATTTCTGTCAGATGTCTACAAAAGTTTTTATTGAGAATTAACAGAGGTTTAACTATAATGTGTTTCATTTGAAGTCACCATAGCAGTGATTAGTGTTTCCATTAGTTGGGCTCTTAACTCTTATTATATCTTTTGTTTAATTTTGGCCGCTATGACAGTGTGTTTGTCGAACACATTTGCAGCTGCAAAGAAAGCTAAAGTGAAATGAGATCAGATGATGATGGTTACCTTTTGATGGATTTATAATCATCATGAAATATATTCAAAAGACATCAGTGAATCAGTCTAACAATTGTGTTGCACCATTAATATATCCACATCACAAACCCTGTGTAACTGCAGCATGAGATCCAGCAATATTACAACAATCAGTTAGAAGATTTTAACAAGCATGGGCTCAAAAAAACTTAACCTGACACACACAGATATCAACAATCAAACAGGAGTGAGCCACCCAAGGGCCGTCATTCCTCGCTGTATGTGGTGTGGTAGTTTTTCCTAAACCTATTTCGCGCCTGACCTAAGTCTACAATCAACGTCCCCTAACGTCTACGGTCGACATCCCTGAATGTCTACAGTCGACGGTTAGTATATCTGGGCCTCGTCTACAATCGACTTCCCGTATCTCTCACTTGTTCTCCTAATTATCTTGCTGCGCAGCATTAATGGCAGACAGACTTCAGCAAATGTCCTTTAAATGCTTTAATCACGGCCGGAAGATCTCAGGGCAGTTCTCCAGAGAATCTCACCCAAAAAGAAGAATACATCAGGTTTTATAGGATAAAGACAGACACATCAAAAATAAGATCAGCATGACTAACATGTCACCTTCTATCAATATGATTGGTTCAACTGGTAAAAGCAAGCAAACAAATGTTTTTGTTTTAGTCTCAGAGAACAATTATATTTCAATAATTCAGCTGCCTAGGGGAGTCCAAAATGTTCTGTACACCAGATCTGAAAGCACTTCTCAGCCTCTTCCACCTTCTTCTTCTCCTCCATCTTATCTTCAACTGTCTGATCATCAGTTCTTCTGTAATAAACTCTGACAAGCTCTTCATTAAACTTC
Organism: Abramis brama; assembly: GCA_022829085.1. Taxonomy (NCBI): domain Eukaryota; kingdom Metazoa; phylum Chordata; class Actinopteri; order Cypriniformes; family Leuciscidae; genus Abramis; species Abramis brama. Next base: position 57,767,907 of record CM040767.1, read on the forward strand.
TTTGGCAGAAAACTGGACAACTGTCAACACAAGACAAATATCACACTCAGTGAGTTTTATTAAGATATTTGATCATGTAGTATTAATTATACTGAGCCCAACACTACAAAGTTCAAGTCCAATTGGTTTACCAAAAGAACACTATAAAGGAATGAATGGCACTCATTTCAAAAAATTCTTCAATGATCTAGAATAAAACAGTTTGAGTGTCATGAGTACCTGATAATATTTAATGGTTGAAGCTTGGTTGGGATTCCTCTTGCTGTAGAAATAGATGGATTCAATTGGGTTTTTGTCCTTCATGCCGTGATCCAGATCAACCACCTGAGTAAGAGATTCAATTATTTGTTTGTGAAGATATGAAGGCAGATATGAGGGATGAATAAACTAAACAGTTGAGTTTTTAATTCAGAGCAAAACCTGCATCTTAATCACTTTCCATCTAAGCACTGAATAACTACATAACTTACATAAACCGGTAATTCTTCGGCGTTCAGAGAAACAGTCGGGTCAGTGGGTTTGTACTTCTGCACTGCAGCTTTCCATGTTTCTGTCAGCTGTTCCTGAATTTGCAGATTTGAGTGGTTTAGTCAAGTGCTGTACAGAAAATACTAAACCAATGTATTTTTCTTTTCTGACCTTTGACATGTTTTTCTCAGTCAGACGAGCTTCTCCCACAAACTTTGGCAGTTTTCTCCAGACGATCTTTTCCAGGATGTTTCTGGATTTCTTTAGATTATCAGCATTGGAGGACGAGATCTGCTCAAAGATCTCATCTGCCGGAAGATTCATTATTTTAGCTAAAATAGTGTAAAAGTATTAACAAATGGCTTTCTTCAGACCATTATATTATTTTCCTTGCAGTTAAAAATGGAGAATGATGAAGATATTGTGGTTCATTTATCTGAAGTGCAGTCTATTTGAAATGATTTGTTTCAGTCCATTTGAGTATAATTTACCAGACGTGCCGCTCATATTTTAGCAGCAGACTCACTCAGAGAAAGGTGGTTACATTTTTTAGATTTCAGCTGACCTGTGAGTTTGCTGTATTCCTCTGCTGCCTTTATGGCTTCAGAAATCTTCAGCATATCTTCAGGTTTCCCTTCATGAAGATCACGGTCAGCTAATACGAGCGCTTCTGCAAACCTAACACATAGAAAAACATACAAGTTAGTGTACAAAGCAAAATCCCTAGTGTTAAATTAACACTGCTCAGAGTTTATATAATCCACACTCAGAGTGTTATAAGTAACACTGAAGCAGTGTTAACGTTAATGAGATAATTAATTGATTAATTGAGTGATGATTGAGCATTATTGATGTAGCGTTTATACGCCCGTATAAATATAATTAATTATTATTCATAACGGATTATGATCAATAATTAATAATTTAATTATTTTCAGAATTTACTGTAGCAGAATCAATAGTATGATCATTTTATCAGTTCATCCAATGAACAGAAAGCATAAACAATTATTAACTCTAGGAAATATAATATCTTCCTGGCCAAGAAAGGAATAATCCCCAGCTAACAGTAAATTAAGAAATAAATCAAGGGTAAAAGCATAGGTAACTTAGATCGCAGTTCAAGACAATAAATTCGTAAGCACATAACACAAGTAACTTCTCTTTTCAAATACAAACAATACTTTATTGATTATATGCTAACACAAACTAATATCTAACACAAACACACACACACACACATTCATACGAGTTGCAGAAAGGAAGAGAGTGAGGAAAGAGTGAGATGATGAGTGAGATGATGAAATCTCAAGATTCTATATGCACTTATAAGACATGATCTGAACGAACCATCAAACATTAATTTAACCTTTCTATCGTTTCGTAGGTTATTAAATCTATATCGAAATACACCAGTTCAGCTTTAGAGTCTGGAGGTTACTTGCTTGTCTTTTGCTTTTGGGGATTCCCTTAGATGTGAAAGGGGTTTCCCAGGTCCATTGGTTGGTGTCCTCGTGCTTGAATAGATGGGGCGGCCAGTCACGTGGTGTGCTGGCAGATGAATGAAAAGTCTTTGAAGTTGAAAGCGTGCGTTGCAGCCGTGAATCGTGGACCGAAACTTTGCAGCAAAACTTAACTTAAAACCGAGACTTTCAATCGGAAAAGAAAGGAAAACTCAGAAAAGAAAGAAAATTGAGACGAGAGTAGTAGTTAGATGACTGGAAATGAATCTAACCCATCTGATCTTAATTTGGGTTGGTCTGCTCGTCTGTTACATGGTTACTAGTCTTGAGAGAGAGCCTTCTTGAGAGCGAGAACAGAGAGAGAGAGAGCGATAGAGAGCGAACTTTGTTTCGGGTCTAAGATTTTAAACTCAAAAGTTTGTCCCACCTCCTGAAGAGATCGGACCAATTAGACACTGGCTTTATTTGTCTCATCGTAAATCATGCGTTATCTGGGATCTCCTTACTCTCCAAGCTCTAGCAGAGAGTACAGAGGCCACAGTTTAGACATCATTACTATTATAAGGATACAAAACATTTTACACAGATTTCAATCAAGCCATCTTTTGAATCACGAGCATACGATCATACCGATATGAAACACAACACACTTTCATTCAAACATCTAACAGTTATAACCATTAAAGGACTTACATGGGATATAATCTTATTAAACAAGCATATAAGTGATAGAAACAACACAGGATTATGTAGTTGCATGATGTTTGATTATAAGTCCATCGAAAACTGTTCTGGATGATTTTATGTATTGTTATAGGAAAAATCTCAGTTTTCTGGTTTAAAGAGAAGAGAACTCTGGTTTGGTCCTTCAGAGGTCCTAACGGTGAGGGGTCAGGAATGTTGTGGGGTCCAGCAACATCTGCTGGTATCTTGACAGAGCACTGAGTTGTGCCATCTCTGAACCAATCATTCTTTTAAAAAAAACCTCACATTGACAAGTTCTTCCGTTCATTTGGCCATAAAAAGTTCTCATTGTAGCCTTACTGGTGCCGGGATGGGTGATTTATGGCTCTGGGTTTGGTGATTTGAGCCTGGAATGTGAGGACTCTGTGTGGGACCTTGGTCTCTGTCTTTCTCTTAACCAGTCAGTGTTCGCAACAAAGCTAGCATTGACCAGTTATTTCGTTAGTGCTGGGGGGGGGGGGCTCTTTTAACTAGCCAGACTGGTGGCAAAGATTGATGATGATCATGAGACGTTCTGAACAAATCTTCTCCTTTGTTCGGCGGGAAGTGGAAAGTTTGAATTAATCTTCTGGAAGAAGATTAGTCTGTGTTTGGTTCATCCTCATTGTCGCTACATTGAAGACATTTGATGTTAACAAGCAGAATCACTGAAGGAGGAAATCACATGAAGGAGGTTCGTCCATTGGTTTGCGCGTTTTGTTGCTAGTAATTTGTTTTTGTTTAGTGCGCGTTGTGCTGTGTTAGTAATTTGTTTGGGAGCGCTTGAGGGACACATGAGAGCGAGTGTAGTTCGTAGTAGCTTCGTCTTTGAATGGTGGTTTTCTGTGCGTCTTGATTTGCAGTTAGGGGGAGATCCTGTGACGTCATTGTCCTTATATGGTTAGTTGTTGTGCTCTGGGAGACATGCCTGAGTTTGATTAGTTTTGATTAGTTGTAATTTGTTTGCTGGCATACTCAAGCGGGAGTGCTTGGGCGTGTGTTTTGGCAGTAGTTGCTGTGTTTGGAGACGTGTGAAGGTAAGTGACCGTTTGCTAATGAGCACTTGTAAGTTTTGGGCGTTTTTCCGTGTAGGCGTAGCAGCGTTTCCCAATAGCACTATTGTTTCAGCGTGGAGGTATGACGGGTAGAGCTTCCCATTTTCCTTCTCCCTACGTCGGCTCGGGAGCATTTCCGTGGTTTCAGGGGTCTTGCCAGCTTGCTGGTCGCCTTTACCGGGCCATCGGGTTGTAAATGCATAAAAACCCACCACTACGCCTCACGAAGACTGGGGTCCAGTAAGTTAGCTTTTGGGCTAGGTAGTTAGCGGGGAAACGCCGTCATTGGGCTGTGGTTGAAAGCCTGTGTGTACTGATAAATTTGTCACTTAAGCTTCTTGTCTCTATTGGTGAATTTGTTAGCCATGGATGAAGTGGTGGAAGATTTTATTGAATCGCCACATGAACATGGATTAGATATATGTACTAAGAAACAATTAATCAGGATTGCAGAGTTGATATAATGTTGATATAGGGGATGTCCGAAAGACAAAGGATTATGTTAAAGGTAATTTGAAAGTGAAATTGTTGGAAAATGGTGTCTTGATGCCGGGTAAAGTTGACACTTTGGTTGAATCGTCTCTGTCGGGAAGAGTAAGTCCAGTTGGTTTATCGTTTGAGCAGCAGAAAGAGTTGCTTTTGTTACGTGTCAAAGCTGAGCAGGAGAAAGAGCAGGCGATGGAAAGAATGAGGCATGATTTGGAGCGGGAGAAGTTAGATGTGGAGAGTCAAAGACTGGTGCTGATCAGAGAAGGTAAGCTGGAGGGTGAGGCACTCCGGGCTGACCGCCCCCTGGTGGCACAGGTAAGCATGAAGCAAGATGACTTGAGTGATTTGAGATTAGTTCCCTGGTTTAATGAGGAGGACCCAGAGACATTTTTCTCCTTGTTTGAGCATCTGGCAGAGGCTTGAGGTTGGTCTGACTCCACGCGTATGTTAATGTTACAGTGTGTGTTAACCCTCAGAGGTCGGAGATCACGCCGGCGTGATCTGCTCGCTTTTTTCCTTATGAGTTGAATTGAGACCCCAAATACTCTTTTGACTTTGATTTTATAAAACAAGTTTCATACATCAATCGATTCTGTTAAATGTGTATTATTTTTGTGTATACTCACAATAAAAACAAAATGTTGTGCTTTTTGCCAAATAAAGAAAAATAATCACGAAGCGAGTTCTGCCTTCTCTCTGTCCGTGTAGTCCATTCTGAAACGCGTCCGAAAATGAATCATAACTCAGCGAATACTTCTCACACAGGCACGTGAGATATGTCTTTATGAAGCTTGAAATCTCCTCTTTTAAATGAAGTAATTTATATAAAAAACAAATGTTTTTAACTCGTGTAATCCCTTTGAAAGCAAGGAGAGGTACCGTTTTTCCTTCTCCCTTCATTATCTCTAAATGAGCTGCAGCCGCCCCGCCCCCGGCGCGATTCACATGTAAATAGTTTACCTGATCTAGTATGCATCGCATACGCCCCCCGATCAATGCCATAAAAACACAGTTTGTTCATCAGACTTCAGACTGATAGTTCATCGCGTTTTGAGTATGACACGCTTCTCCGGTAATAAAGACTCCCTTCAGATGATTCTGGACAGCGAGGAAGAATGCACCTTTTCCTCAGAGGACGAACGGCAGCATTTTGAAGAGCGAATTCCGCCGAGAACACAATTTCGGAGTAAGTTTTACTTAAAAGTCTTTTGTCTTTTATTTTTCGTGTTCGCATTTATGAGGAAAAAAACAATATTACGTGACAGTTCTCCATTATGGTCGGGAGCGCTCTAAAAAAAGCACTAAAAGACTTTCAAACTTTCACAGAGACCTCAAAACAGAAAGTACAAATCCTTTCTTTAAAACGAATTTCGTTTTGTATCAATTGTATCTTAATTTTAATAATTTTTTCATTAACAAATTTCCTGGATTTAAAGTAAATATAGGCTAGCAATCACAACATAAGGTGCTTGAACTGGAGATCATCATGAACCAGACCGTATAGCCTACTCGCCTCACATGTCTAAAAAATGTGAAATATATTTACAGAAAGCTGGTTCTAAACAAACCATCCAAAACACTAGCCTACTGCGAAGATCGCGAGTCAATAGCCTATGGTCAACTTCATCTTTGCCAGAAGTTAAATTTAAATCGCGTGTGTGAATGAATGATGATGTTTTAGCAAACTGTATTGCTACTGAGATGAGTAAAAATCGACTGAAATATGCATGCATACATACATATACATAGATAAAATGTAGGCCTATAATCTTTTTTTTTTTTTACAAAGAAAGAGTACACTTGAAATATTGTTGAAATTGTAATTATTGTTGCAATTGTAACCTTTTTAATAAAATAGCAAAACATATTTACAAGATAGATGTAAGCAAAATCTTAAATGGTCAATATAAGTCTTCTAAATATATCTGTTGTCCTTGTATTGTGGCTCAGTCAGTTTCACACCTGAGTGAATGGCTCATCATTATGCAAAGTGGGTGGGACACTGTAATCTAAGGTGTAAACTACTCCTCCCCCTCGCATATTGGCTTTCCAAGCAAAACCTGTTTTACATCAATTTAAATCAATGTATGGTTTTATGTGAACGATAAAGCAAGACTATTTTCACATAATTTTGAAGAAAAAACACTAGGCGAGGACATCCATTAGTCAAAAGTCTTATTGACACATATTTACTATGTGTTTTGTGGCCTTATTTCAGAATTTTTATTTTTTATTTTTTTCAATAACCACGCATAAACATTATTCTCTCAAAAATGAAAACATGTACATACACATGGCTCACATATTATGGTAGCCCTGTTTGTGCTTTATAGAGTGAATTTACACCTTTGCCATTAATATGTTTATAAGCAACTGAAAAAAGCACAAATGTCAGGGCATGTCAGAACATCTCAAGGGCCCCAAAAACAGCCCAGACCCCAGAGGGTTAACAGGAAAAGCACAACAGGCTTTTTAAGCTTTAAGCAGTGCTGATTGTGGTAAATACTCTGTGGTAAAAACTGCTGTTCTTAAAACTTATGAACTTTTGCCGGAGGCATACCGACTACGTTTTCGAGGTTGGAGACGTGGAGACAATTCACATCTAGAGTTTATGCGTGATTTGGCTATGCATTTTGACTATTGGTGCTCAGCGGCCGGGGTTGACTCTTTTGAAAGCCTCCGTGAGTTAGTCATTTTGGAGCAGTTTAAAAACTCTGTGCCAGAGTGCATTGCCATCTATATGGTAAATGGTAAATGGGACTGCATTTACAGAAGGTTTTGTTTCATTAATGGGAAGCAAAGAGCAAGTGCGCATCAAAATTTTGTGTGACACTGATGTGTTTGACTCGTTTATTGTAGCAGCAACAAGACATTTTCAAATGACACCTTTGTGGGCTCAAGCATTCCTGTAGTGGGAATGGGTTTAAATGTTTTGAATGTACCACAACACAAAATGATGCTGCACTGTGATCTCTTCCAGGGTGAGGTGTCTGTTGGCGTGCGCCCAGCGTTATCTGTGGATGGCGTTGCTACGATCCTGGGTAATGACATAGCTGGTGATAAAGTGTGGGCTGATGTTTCTCCACCTGCCAAGGTGACGGTGTCTCCTCTGGTGTGCAGTAAGCCTGATGAGAGTGAGGTACACTTCCCTGATGTGTTTAGTGCCTGTGCAGTAACTCGTTCAAAACGTTTGGACGGTGATCACTCTGAAAGTGTGGCCTCTAGTCCTCACTTACTGTTACCTTTTGTCCCCTGGTCTGTTTCTCACGATGAGCTGATGCAGGAGCAAGAAGCGGACAGCATTGCTGACAGGCTTGTATGGATGGGGTTTGTTCTCCTGCAGAGGTCAGAAATCGTTCTCATTGTTATTTTTTGAACAATAATGTCTTGATGAGGTAGTGGACACCTCAGTTTGATGGTTTTGTTGGTGATCCAATTTACCAAGTGGGTGTTCCTTTAAAGTATCGGAATATTGTGTTGATTTCTAATGACCAGTCTGGACATATGGGTGTCAGGAAGACGTATGACCGGGTTCTGTTGTATTTTTTTTTGGGCCTCGTTTTAAAAGGGATGTGTCTGCATACAGTAAGTCGTGTCACACCTGTCAATTGACAAGTAAGCCTAACCAGGTTTTGAAGCCCGTTCCACTTTGCCCAATACCAGCTATAAGTCAACCATTTGAACATCTTCTTATTGACTGTGTTGGTCCATTACCTCCATCAAAATCAGGTGCCAGATATTCGTTGACAGTGATGTGTCAAAGTACTAGGTATGCTGCAGCCTAGAGCTTAAATCGGGCCCAACAAATCAAGCCCGACCCTACCCGAGCCCAAGCACGTTGCGTCCAAGCCCGGCCCGACCCGACACGTTCACTGTAATTATGAGCCCGAGCCAGATTTAAACCCGACCATTTTTAATATGTGGGCCGTTATAACCAGGGGTGGCGCCAGAATTTTTTTTTAAGCAGGTGCTGCTGTGCTAGATCATTTAGGCTACAGGGAGGAGCTGTGCAGTTATATATATTATATAAATATTATTAATAAATGAGCAAAAATTGGCCACTCAATATTCAATGTTCAATTATTTTAATTATCACAAATAAAGTTTTAATTTTATTAAATTGAACAAGAACAACATTCAGCATTCAATCAAATATTCTTAAAGATTAATTATTATTAATAATGTTACTTCAACATATTGTTATTTCAACATAATATGTGTGTGAGCAACAAGCAAGATGTGCATTTGTAAATTCGGTGACAGCGTGTGTTATGAGTTTCAAATGGTGTAAGTGACCGCGGCGCGCCGGCGACTCCATGTCATGATTATATTGTCTGCTATATTGCTTTTTATGTATTAAATCCAGGCAATTGGTTGATGAAAAATGTATTAAAATTAAGATACAATTTATACTAAACGAAATTCACTTTCTTCAAAACAAAACTTAACAAACTTGAAACTATTATGTAATGGCTAAAACACGTAGGCTACTACAGACTCTTTTTTGTAGCCTACAAATTGCAGCACATTCATTTAATTCAGAATTTTGCACATGTAAGTTGAAAGGCATTTGTTTGTGCATAGTAAAACATATCTGTAACATTTATCAAGTTCATAATTGTGTGTGCATTCATTAATTATTATCTTAATGAATAGGCCTAATAAAATAGGCCTGATTTACTGACTAAGCTGGATTTATTTAAAGGTTTCTGGCAGGAACCACTGACAGACAGGGCAAGGGAGATTGCTGCTTTTATTACACCAGGTGGGCTGTACTCCTACAATGTTATGCCTTTTGGTTTAAGGAATGCCTTTTGGCCTAATGAACTTGGTGGTGCGTGACCTGGAAGCATGCGCAGTAGGGCTGCACGATTATGACAAAAATCATAATTGTCGATTATTCCCTTGAAATTGTAATTGCGATTATTAATTACGATTATCACAATTTACATTGAATATATATATAGGCATATTATTATACATGTTTACTTAAAAATTGTGAACACACACACTGTCCCCCTTTACTTAACATACACATAAATTGTAAGAATACTGTATGACTAATAGTAAAGACTACTAAGAAATAAACATTAGGCCTATGCTAAAGCTATTAAATATCAGTCCCAAACTAGCTTTTGTTAATACAATGTTGGTATGAGCCACCACAGTCATTTAAAATATAAAAAATAACACAAAGTAAAAATAAAGTGGCATTTTGGGGTTAATACACTGATCTATATAGAATGTCATTATATAGATCAGTGGGTTAATATTAAAACGACAGTTACCATGGTGATACACAATACTAACAAGAACTGTTAATGAAACATGGAAACTGCTCCTGGTGAATAGAATGAAAATCATCCCTGCATGCAAATCCTTCTCAGCTAACACACGACGTACCAGTAACGTGATTTATTGGTATTTTACTTTTGTGACTTACCAATTTACAACGTAACAACGTTGCATGCTCGTAGTTTCCTTTGCACTTTATACACAGCGCGCGCCACCGCATTTGCGCGTGCAATTGAAGAGTGTGCGCTACGAACACAGTAGCCTATAACGGCTGACATGACAGGAACGTCTGTTTTTCTGAGGTGAAAGACTTTTTATTTCAGCGTACACATACGTCGCTGCCTGGTAGTTCCTTCCTATTGTGCTGGGTTTTCTGAAGTAGTTGTGATTTGCCTCTCACAACATGTTTTTGTAATCGCGGCTTTGAACGATTACGTAATCGTGGCATCCATAATCGTAATCGCGATTAGAAATTCGATTAATTGTGCAGCCCTAATGCGCAGTGTATTTGGATGACATGATGGTGTATGCTGACAACTGGGAACAGCATCTGGAGCGTGTTAAAGCTTTGTTTGTGCGTCTAGCTCATGCTAGTTTAACAGTGAATTTGGGGCTCTAACTTTCCTTAGCACTCTACAGACTCCTAACCAATGGCTGATGCGCTGGGCTCTCCACCTCCAGTCCTACACTTTGGACATTCGGCATATCAAGGGGCGGGACAATGTGGTGGCAGACGCGTTGTCCCGGTCTCCAATGTGTTAGGTAAGATATGCCTCCTCAAAAATTGATAAACTTAGTATCATGGGATACCTGTAGCTCAAGGGTACCCTTAGGGGGTTGGCCTTTTTCTGGTCATTCTCCTGCCCCTCCTCTCTTTCAGGCCTAATTGCTGGCACCTGGGAAGATGGTGATAGGAGCTTCTCTGCTGCATTGATCTCTCTCTCTTCCTGCTCTGGTCTGGTGGCTTAAGGCTCGAACGCTGCTCTGTTGTGGCCTGTCCAGGTTCACGCCTCGCTCGGGACGCCAGGACTTTACACAGATGCACATTTAAGTTTATTTAAGTTTATGTCTTTTATTTTTACACTCAACACTTGCACACACACACACAACACATCCATGCACCTGCCCTACACTACTGACACTGACATCCACACTCCATATTTGGTTTTGTTGTTTAAATTTGTGTTAGATAAACAATAATCTTATGTTTTGCACCGTTTGTTTGTGGCATGGTCTCCTATCTATTCTTATGACCAGTCAGTCATAACACTTAACTGGCTTAACAAAAAAAAAAAAAACATAACTGGCGTTACGTATGAAATCTGTATAACACATAAACATATAACACATTTGACACACATATAACACATTAGAACTGTGAGAGGCGTTACACTTTCTTCGCAAGTTGAATACGGACGTGTTTGCATCAGAGTTGCCCTGATGAAGGAGCATGAGAACGGACTACGCCCCATTGTTTCTGTTTAAGGACATTAACATAAAGAGAGTGCCACTACTCACAGAAAAAGAAAGACTGCTTAACCGGGGTGTGGGCATGTGTGCGGTTCTCACGATAGACGCTCTCACGATTGTGCTCTTGATAAACACGTATAATATTGACAAAGCTCCGGTAAGATGTCAATGACTACTAATGCACCTGATGAGATTTAATGTCAAAGCCGTGGATGTGCCAGGCAAACAGTTGACACATCAGGGCAAGTCTGAAAACAAAGGACAACATAAAGGTGTTTGTACAGGCATTACTGTCTACTAAACATGTAAGTGAAGACAAGTTAAGTGCCACAAGGAAAGCCATGCAAGAAGAATCAGATCGTCAGTCAGTTTGTAAGTACATTCACCAAGGCCCAGTCAGATGTCTCAACTGTCCACAGGTTTCACACTGTCAGAGCTCATCTTTCTGAAGTTGATGGACTTTTGTTGTATGAGGACAGAATAGTGATTCCAGGATTCACAGAGAAAAGAGGTGTTACGTCAGCTTCACACACGCCATCAAGGTCTCACTAAATGCAGGGAAAGAGCTAACATGTCGGTATGGTGGCCTGGTATTGGCAAAGACATCACAAAAATAGTCAAGACGTGTGAGTTTTGCCAAGTCAACAAGCCCACACAAAAGAGAGAGCCTGGTTACATCTCTTCCCAGCGATCCATGGCAAAAGATTGCAGGTGACATCTGTGAACTAAATGGCAAGAAATACCTAATAGTCGTGGACTATTATTGATGTGATATTAAGATTGCACACGTACAGGCCATCACAAGCCAGTAGGTAATTATACATTTGAAAAACATGTTTGTTCGTTGGGGGATCCCATATGAACTTGTGATAGACAATGCTACTCAGTTCACTTCCACTGCGTGTGCAGAGTTTAAGGGTGTATTCACACCAGGAAAGTCCGCAAGGTCACTTGCTTTGGTCCAGACCAAATACAGTGTTGATTTTTTTTTTTTTTTTTTTTTTTTGTGGTTCGCTTTCACACTACCCTTTTTGCAAATGAACCAAAATTTGTAAACAAAAACACAGGTGTGCTAAGGTCATCCATTCATTGGACAGAAATTTGAACCGTACCAGAGTTCGTTTGGAACTGGACCGATACCATCTCTTGAATGGTACAAGACAGGTCTCGAACCAAACAAGACAGGTGTGAATACACCCTAAAACGACATACAAATTCACTCACACTACTTCCAGTCCTAACTGTACGCAGGCTAATGGTGCCGCTGAAAGAAGTGTTGCTATTAGAAAGCGGATGCTCAGATAGTTGGATCCACAGCTAGCTCTTATGAGCCATCATTCTACACCTGCTACCTAGTCCAATTGACTATGAAAAAGTCAGAAGGAAGGACAAACAAACCAAGCAGGCATACCAGTACTTCTCCAACCGACGCTACTCAGCACTCAGTTTACCTGACTTAAATCGAGGACAAAGCGTGAAAGTTAAGTTGAATGTAGAAAAAGGATGGATAAAATCGGCAACAGTCATCGGAAAAGCTCCTGAACCCAGGTCATACATCGTACAAACAAAGGAAGGTCTCTCATCGGAACCGGAGACATCCAGAGTGTTCCTGAGACACCAGAAACACCCGACAGACAGATTGTACATAGAAACAGTGAATTAACTGATGGACTCTCTCTTGAGACCGATTTAACCACAAACTCTATGAATGGGTCTAGTACCTCAACTTCCATCACACTACACCCACGTACACTCACCTGCAAAAGAACCCTTGCTGGTAGAGAATTAACACTGACTGCAGAGATTAATGAATGCTATAACGTAAACAGTATATAAACAATTCTGTTTATTGACAGGTTATGTTAAAGTTATTGGCTGTTGTAAACAGTTAATTGTGTATATGTTACATGATTTTAAAAATAATCTGCCTCTTTCTTTGTTACAAAATAATAATAATAATAATAATAATAATAATATTAATAATAATAATAATGATACTTAATAATATTAAGTAGAACTTTAAAAAGGGGAGATGTAGCGATCTGTCTACACAAGAGATTGTGATTGACTGTTAGCTGCAGAGTCCAGGGTTGCTGGGCAATAGAATCAGTCACAGAGACGACAATGAGTTTGTTCTGCTGCTGCGTATATTAAATAAAACAAAGAGACTAAGTCCACCAAATTGTCTGCTCAATATGCCATATCTCCCTGTAGCCCAAGACTGGTTGCCCACTGAAGTTAAGCAGGGATGAGCCTGGTTAGTACCTGGATGGGAGACCTCCTGAGTTTTCTCAGGCTGCTGCTGGAATAGGTGTTAGTGAGGCCAGCAGGGGGCGCTCACCCTGTGGTCTGTGTGGGTCCTAACGCCCCAGTATAGTGATGGGGACGCTATATTGTCAAAGAGCACCGTCCTTCAGATGAGAAATTAAACCGAGGTCCTGACTCTCTGTGGTCATTAAATGTCCTTCGAAAGAGAGTAGGAGTGTAACCCCGGCATCCTGGCCAAATTTGCCCCTTGGTCTCGGTCCATCATGGCCTCCTAATCATCCCCATATACTGATTGGCTTCATCACTGTCTCCTCTCCACCAATAAGCTGGTGTGTGATGGGCGTTCTGGCGCAATGTGTCCGTTGCATCATCCAGGTGGTGCTGCAAATTGGTGGTGGTTGAGGAGATTCCCCCCTTCCATGTAAAGCGCTTTGAGTACCCAGAAAAGCACTATATAAATGTAACAAATTATTATTATTATTATCATGACAGAATAAAATAACTATAAATCTGTAGCTTGCAAATGGCTCAAAAGTTTTTTGTATTTATTTTGTAAGTCTCTCTGTGATGATATCTATGTGCAAGAGTCTCTATGTGATGGGATTTATCTGACCTCAGTGACGCGAGACAGCTAGCAGACGGTGGGTTTAGCCAGTCTGTCGGCTTCCTGAACTTGGTCCCAGTTAGTCAATGTTCAACTCTAAGACTATGTGCCATTTTACTAAATCAGTCCAATCACACAGAGGTGTGACGCAGCATGAGTTCCCTCGAAAGAGAAATGTCGTTTTTATTAAAGTTTTGATAAATTAAATAAATAAATAAATAAAAAGGAATTTATGAAAAAATAAAACTGATTTCATAGGGCCCAATAAATGCAATAAATCCAATAACAAAGGCCCAAAAAGGTCTAATGCTGAATTTGTGTAATGTCATGAGAAGAACAAGCATGAGCAAGGGATATTAAATTGTGTACAGCAGGACAAATTCACTAGCCTAGAAATCCAGACCCAAATCCGAAAAATTAAGGGTCTGGCATTGAGTAATGAAACTCGAGGGATGGCACCAAGCATGCATTTGAAAATATCACTGCACGCAATTGGATAACACTACGACCAATCACAACAATACCGAATTTAAGAGATCTAACTGGTAGATTAGACTCTTACCGTATTTGGTCGGCAAAACAGCAAAAACGTCCTTCTTGCAAAGGAACGTTTCGAGCGCTGTCTTAGTTTAACTCGTTCATTGTAGCGGCCAAAGCTGTTTCAAACAACTGGTGTTCATCCATAGCCATCTTGCAATGTTTACTAATGACTTGGACGTCACAGCGCTGTGATTGGTGCAGCTCGGATACAAGGGCATAGTTAATGAGCATCATTATTACTCAATGCCAGAGTGACTCGCTGAGCAAATTCACCATGTGCTCTCGCGAGAAATCTGAATTTCCAGGGTACATATTCACTGCTAACAGAGAGACTCACATCTCTTCAATGATGTTGCAGATCTTGTGCTGATAGGCCTGGCGATGGAGAGTGTATCGAGTGCGAAACATGTCATAAACATTATCTGCCTCCTGTTAGACATACAAACACCAGAGTCACAGATCCAGTTCCCATAATGCAGTGTTCACATTCAACAGCTTTTCATTTTTTAATTTGGTCACTTTTTTAGATTTGTCCAAAGAAACAAACTGACACATTTTAAACAGATAGCTGAACAAAAAAAGATATTATGAAAATAAATAATAAAATGTAAATTTTTGGGTAGTATCATGTACCTTGTCTCTGAAGCAGATGTGATTTCTCCCATTTATTTTACACACTCGAGCGAACTTCAGCAGACGCTGATGGTCAAAACTGTTACGAATGCCGAGGTGATGACAGTCTCTGAGAAATAAGTAATAAAAAAAAATACAATACAATGATAAATATTAAACGTCAGCTTGGCTCTGTTTGCAATAGTTCTCAGTTGCCTTTATTTTAAACTGACATACTACGACCTACAAGAGGTCACAAATACTTATATTTGTGACTTTATGTGTTCTTTTGTTGCCATGAGCCAATCAAACTGCCTAATAATATGTACCGTGCAAAATAGTCCCATTTGTCCACATCAATGCCGTTCTGTTTGTTTGCCACAATCTCATACAGGAAGGATTTGTCTTCAGCTCTGCCCTCGTATGTCCACTGAAGAGAAAAGCAAAGGCTGTTTCACTTCAACATTTTCCACTATGTTTAAGTTACTCAGTTTTATTAACACAGCTAGAGTAACAGCACGTACTTCAGCAACTGAATCTTTTGCCCCTTCGATTAACTCTTTAATGAATTTGACGTCTTTATCATCCAGTCCGTGCTCCTTCAACACATTCTCATTCTCAGTCTTCAAACTCTTCACAATGTCATCAAACATCAGCACTGACATCTGCTCATGCTGCAGTAAAGACACAAAGACAGATGAAATCATAAATACATATATTACAGAAACCAACGGCACTGAGTGTGTGTGAGCAATGTGTTCATTCTCACCTTCCACTTCTCAGGGATGTCATCATACAAGCCTAAGAATAAGAAGCAGGTCTCAGATGGTTTGTAAGTCATATTTTGCACATAACTAAACTCTTTCAGGTTCATTTACCAGACATGCACACATAAAAGTTTTTCCCCAATGTCATAAATGAGAAATGTGCATGTCCACAGATCTTTCTTATTAGATCTCATTTCACACTGAAACTTACCTCTTATTTGTTTAATCTTTTTGGCTTTAGGAATAACCAGACCATCAAATACATGGGAAAATGGACCATGACCTAAAAAAAAATTATAATTAAAATTAATAAAGACAAAAATTTAATTTATTACACCGTTTAAATATGTTTCTCTTGCATGTGATTTTTAATCTACTTAGAAATCCATTTTTAAAATAACTTTTTCCTCACAAATAAATACACAAAGTAATGAACAATACTTTTAGAAAATGTTTAAAATGAACACAATCATGAGATGAAGATTTCATTATAAAAGTTGCAGGTGTTTTATATATCCATAAGCATCAGTGCTCACCCAAGTCATGACACAGTCCAGCGATCTGAACACACAGGAAATCCTGTTTGGTGATTTTGAGCTCTGGCTGATTGTCATGAAGAATCTTGACCAGACAACCTGCTAAATACGCCACTCTAACACACACACACACACACACACACACACACACGCAAACACACACACACACACACACACACACACACACACACACACACACACACACACACACACACACACACACACACACACACACACACAACACCACTTGTGGTCAACACATGACCAAAAACACAATCTAGCAACTTTTTCAAAGATGTTAATTGCTTTACTTGCATGCCATGTGACCGTTACCAACATCAGAGAACCATGAACGTGCGAATGTATAGTCAAATGATTAAAATATTATAATTAATCTATACAATTTTAATTATCAAATTATCAATGATCAAAATATAATTATTTAAAGATAATATAAAATATGATATTAAATTTAATGTATTATTAAAGGAAAATCCTGAGGTCGTCCGTTGGTCTTCGGTACTCGACTGCGCAGTCATGAGAGTCTATTAATGCCGCAGTTCACATCTCTCGCCCAGAAAAACACACAAGTTGTGAGAAATCATGATTAATAAATATGAGACATGGAATAGAATCCATGTACCTTCTTCAACTGAGGGGAATATATCCGTTGTGTTCATCGCAACAAGACGTTATCATGTTCACATCTGTTAACTATCATTCTGACTGTCAGACAAATGGAGATATCCAGAGATATTCAACTCGGTGAAGAAAGTAGTTTCCAGGCATTGCATTTAATGTCATGTATTTATTAATCTTGATTTATAACAAATTGTGTTTTTCTGGATGAGACGGCGTGAACTGTGGTGCTAATAGAGTCTCATGAACACACAGAAGACCAATGGCCAAGGTAAGGATTTTTGTTAAATAATACATTAAATTTCATATATTAACCCCAGAACACTTGGAATGGGATTATTCTGTGATACTTTTGTTTTTTTTGTTTTTAAAAAAAAGATTGATTCTGGTTACTATTCACTGCCATTATATGAGCACGAGTGCGACATTTTTAAAAAAGATTCTCCTTTTGTGGTCCATAAAAGAAAGAAGATCAAATGGCATTAGAACAACACCAACGTTGGTGATAATGTATGACTTAATTTTCATTGTAGGGTGAATTAATATGTTTTTATATCTCTTTATATCTTACCCAAGAGAGTGTTCGAAGCGATTGTGAGAAGCTCCCGGATACACCAGATATGTTCCTCCGAGTTGTTTGATGTGTCGGAGTCTCTGAAACTGAGGTGTATCTGTGATCTTCACCAGCAGGGGGTGCAGTGCAATGTGACCATGAATGGGGTCGTTGAAGATCTACAACAGCAAGAATAGATAAGTAAAGCACAGATTTAAGCAATTTCTCTATGAAAGATGCCTTCTGTTATCCAAGAAATCTAAAGTACATTCATGCTTATGTCCACGGAGTAGGAGAATATTTTACACATGGACATTATGTGAGGCGATGTGGAAGATATTAGGGGCTTTCGCACCAGAGGAACCTTTTCATAGTTCCTAGAATTATTGGCGGAAGATGCCGTTTTTTGGCATGTTTGCACCACAGGAACTAGGAATGATTTTAGTATTCCGCCATGTTGTTCACTGACTCTCTGACACTGACCCCGACTCATAAAGAGTTCCTAGAACAACAATATTTAGCAGTGATATTGTCAGGCTTTTATATTTATATCCACCCCCTGCTTCTATAACTAAGTTCCTAGAACTACCCGGTGTGAAAGCCCATAATTACAATCCACATTTAATACATATCGGCAGCACTGCTAAAAACATATATGTTCCTTCAGGGAAGTGAGAAGTGAAATTACATAAACAGAAATGTTATATGAGTAGTTTGCTTACCTTCATTTGTTCTTTTGAGAAGTCTAAGGAGTATTTCTTCAAGATATCTTGCAATTCATCATTGATAATCTCCCATAACTGTTGTCTCTCAGGCTCTGGAAAAGCATGACTTTTTATGATCTCAGTGTAAAATATATGTTTTAAATAATTTTGTTTGCTGGTTTGTAAATGCAAGAAAACATTTCAGCAATGCATTTACACTGAAATGTGTAGAAAAATTACACATATTATGAGTAGCACTCTAGTTTACACATTTTTGGTCAATATAAAATAATACTGTGTTGGAAGAATTCAGTTGTTTTACACATAGTTATGTGCAGTTTTAAAATGAACACATCCTGTGTATTTGTCCACAGAATCCAACACAATCTGTGTAACCACGAACACCCACAATGTGCTAATATTACACATTTACACATCTTTGTGTTAATCTTATAGGCCTAGTGAAGACCAGGCGCATGTATAAAACGTTACATAGATTTTATCCTAGAAGTTTTCAGATTTATAAAACCATGCAAACGTCAGAACCGGCACAAAACTCAATTTATAAAATCCAGTCAGCGGAAGATTGTGTGTACATGCATCTCACAGCAAAATCCCCAGAGTTAAATTAACATTTGGTCCCACTCTAAAGAGTAACTCTGAATCAGAGTTAGAGTTAATGAGATAATTCAGTGATTAATTAAGTGATGATTGAGAATTAGTGATAAACACCCGTTGATAACAAGCAGAATCACTGAAACAACAAGAACAGAAAAAAAAAAGAGAAACACAAGAACTACAACTGACTTCAGACACAGTCTAAGATGAAATCAACTGAAGAGAAAATACATTAAATCTGTGAAGATCTCAGTAGAGGAGGATTAAACAACTCCACAAACAGCATTACCAGCTTCACTTGTTACTAACCAGATTGACTTTATTTCAGTTATACGTCTATAGAATATCTTTTTGAGAATTAACATTAATTCATTTAGGTGTTGATATTTTATTTTATGGTGATCAGTATTTCTTTTAG
The DNA here is from genome assembly GCA_022829085.1 of Abramis brama. Lineage (NCBI taxonomy): Eukaryota > Metazoa > Chordata > Actinopteri > Cypriniformes > Leuciscidae > Abramis > Abramis brama. The sequence continues at coordinate 57,787,129 of CM040767.1, forward strand.
TTGTACAGTTAGACTCTTGGCTTTTGATGTGAGTTTGTGGTCTTTGTAACAGTGTTCACCAAAACACATACTTTGTTAAAAAGAAAGCCAGAAACAAATATGATCAGTTGATATAGTTTTCAGCATCATAAAGTACAATAAGTCAGTGTACGCTTGGTGGGCACATATTTATGCCTAGTTTATTTTTTTAAAAACCTGGGGCCTGTACCATGATTGTAGTTGAACAAACTCAGGGTTACAGGATTAGTTTTGAGTTGACAAAACCAAACCAATCCAACCAGGTTTTGTTGGTACCATGATGCTGATTATGAACTTTCTCTGTCAGCTCAGTCAACTTTCTCGCGAGAGAAGCAACGTGATTCACTTCTCTCTTCTGCAGAATATGAGATTTAAAAAAAAATAATAATAATAATATTTAAACAAATTTACACAGCAAGAAGAAAATAGCTGTCTGTGAAACACGACAACTAAAAGAAAAAATATTGCTATATCAGTGCAAGTAAAAGTTGTGAAGTTAGTTTATACAGTTGAAAGTATAGAGAGAATTGAACATATAAACTCACATGTACTCTAGTCATTTTTTAGCTTTATCTATTGATTCTAAAGTGTATTTATATTACCTTTATATATTTATTCCTTTAAACTGTGTACAATAATACTTGATAAACTAAAATAGTACATGTGTGATCGATTAATAATTACGTAAATAATATCTAAATCACACAACATTATTATTCTAAATAAGCGTTACTAAAAGTCAGACGATTTTGTCTTTAAAAATCATTTGCTATGTAGTGACTTTTAATTTGGAGTAGAAACAGGTGGAGTGACTTTATCGCATCAGACATGTGTCACTTTGTTCACAGCTGATTGGTCCAATTTCTGTTTGAGATCTCTTACCTGGAACATAACCTGCCACGGACCAGGTTAGCCGTGGAGCGTAAGTTACTATGGCGATGAACACAGCTAAAAGCCAAACCACTTTCATGGTGCCTAAAACCCAGGGTTGGTGCAAACTAAACTGAAACATACCTGGCTAGGCACCTAAATCGGCTTCATGGTACAGGCCCCTGATATGTGTGTGGAAAATTGTGTACGCACATTTCTATGCCCATTTTGTGTTTCATTTTGTACATCAGTTTATACATCAGGCCCCAGTCCTCCAAGACGAAAACAAGACCATTCAAGAGTGAGTTTTAGATAATTAATTAATTGAGTGGTGATTGTGCATTGTGCATTGGTGATGAAAAGCTGCTGTTAAGGTAACCCACGAGAGGGTCAGCACACCTCGTCTGAAGCGATTGGTATGGTCCCTTTTGGAGGATGTGAGGAAGATACCGCCAATGTCACTGGCGGCATCTGATGCAGAGGGCTGGTCATGCTCCTTGGAGGACCCCAGCTCATTTCAACCTAGAGAGCCCGGTGCCCTGCAGAACCACCTCAGCCCAAGGGGGTAGGGCCTACTCCGCAGTGGGACTGGCGGGCTCAGCACTTCATACTATGGTGGTCCTCCAAGTTTTCCAAGCCAAACTCCTCTGGGCCATGGATGAGTTCGGCCTAGATCCAGCTTCCTTTAAAGAGCTGCGCAGCACAACTGACCTGGCCCTGCTCTCTACAAAGACGACATCCCAGGCGATCGGCAGGTCAATGGCTAGTTTGGTGGTGCTTGAGGTTGGACCACCCTCGAAGAAGTCTCGCATTTGCCTTCCAACCCCCATTCAGCTCTTGGCATTGGAGGCACTGTTCCAACTGTAAAAGCTGGGCCCATCCCACACCCATTGTACACGCCCCAGTAAACTATAACTGTGATAGTGGACCAACTGGCTATAAAGAGCACTTCTCCTCTTCGCAACAACACTGTTGTCAGTTCCTTGTCTGTGCAGCAAACTGCTGTCCGAAAGACTCAGACCCCTTTCCACCCCCTGCTTCAGCCACGGGAAGCCATCCCGGGCATGTCAGGCTGGATTCTGCAGATTATAAAACAGGGATAATTGCTTCAGGGGTGTGGTTCACACTTCAGTTCAGGATAAAGACGCTCATCTTCTCCGCTCCAAAGTGCAGTGCCTGCTGACGAAGGGCGCCGTCAAACTGTCCCACCAGAGAACAGCAAGTCAGGCTTTTTCAGCCGCTATTTCCTCATTCCAAAGTAAGATGGTGGGCTCGGGCCCATCCTCGACCTTAGGCTCCTGAATCGCGCATTAATGAGGCGGCCATTCAGGATGTTGACTTTGAAGCAGATGCTCTCGCAGATTTGCCCAGGAGACTCTTGCCCAAGGTTCTTATCGGTGGATCTGAAAGTTGCTTTCATATCCAGATAGTCTCTCATCACAGACCATTCCTGAGATTCGCATTCGAGGAGGTGGCTTACAAGTAAACAGTCCTCCCATATGGGCTGTCTCTGACTCCACACACTTTTATCAAGTGCATGGACACGGTTCTCTCCCCTCTGAGACAGGTGGGAATCTGCGTCATGAACTACCTCGACGGCTGGCTAGTGTTAGCCCGGTCTGAGCACAAGCTATGTGCTCACAGGTCGCTACTCCTCAGTCACCTGGAGATTATTGGGCTCAGAATCTACTCCGCCAAGAGTTTCCCCCCAGCAGATGAATTGCCTTCCTGGGGGCAGTTATCGACTCGGACCAGATGTGGGCCTGGCTCAAGACGGAAAGCTCGCTGAGTATTCAGCGGTGAGTTGTGTCTTTCAAAGTAGGTGCTTTCCTTCCCCTCAAAGCTTTCCAGAGCTTGCTGGGCCTGATGGCAGCCACCTCCTCTGTGGTACCATTGGGCCTGCTCCACTTGTGGCCCCTGCAGTGCTAGATAAAAGCCTGAGTTCTGTCCAACACTTGCCATCAGGGACATTTGCGCCAGAAGGTGGATTGTCATTGTGTCACTGCTGTGGCGCATTGGAAGGACCCTCGCCTATATCAGACAGGCATTCAATTGTTCAATTGGCTCCTGGTCCAGCCTGGTGCAACACCTGCATATCAACTGCCTCAAAATTATGGTAGTTTTCTTGGCCCTCAAAACCTTCCTGCCAGCTCAAGAAGGGCACCATGTCCTCATTCGTTTGGACAACTTGACAATGGTGGCCTTCGTAAATCACCAGGGTGGCTTCAGGTCATGATCTCTTTACAAAATAGTGAGACGCCTCCTCCTGTGGGCACAGTGTGCCCTGGGTTCTCTGAGGGTTGTGCACGTGCCAGGCAGGCTGAACCAAGGCCTGGGCCAGAGTGTCTCCAGGAAAATGGAGACTCCACCCCCGAATGGTTCAGATAATCTGGGAGATCTTTGGGAGGACAGAGGTAGACCTCTTCGCCTCAGAAGCCAACTCTCATTGCCCATCATTTTTCTCTAGGGAACAGGATGCGCTGGCCCAAAAATGGCCCAAGGCTCACCTGTACGCCCAATCTCTCTGCTTCCTCAGGTCATCAGACGTAGCAGAGAGACCAGATCCTCAGCCCTCCTGGTGGCTCCACTCTGGTGAAACCAATCGTGGTTGACAGCTCTGTTGCTGATTCCGCTGAGGAGAGACCTTCTCTCTCAGGCGGGAGGGTCCCTTTGGCATCCCCAACCTGAGTTGCGGAGCCTACATCTGTGGTACCTCGACAGGAGCCTTGGTAGCTCCCTGTAAGGGTAGCCAACACTATAGTGGAGGCCAGAGTGCCATCTACAAGACGCCGTAAGTGCTAACTTACTTTGCCCAGTCCGGGCCCTCAGGACTTATGTGGAGCACTCTAGCCAGTGTCGGCAGTCAGAGTAGTTCTTTGTGTGCTTCGGAGCCGCTCTAAAGGGCTGCCAGTTACGAAGCAGAAATTGTCATGCTGGATAGTTGATGCTATAGCCCTGGCCTTGGTGTGCTCTGAAGTGTGCTCTGAATGCCTCATTGGAGTGAGGGCCCACTCCACTAGGGGGATGGACTCCTCCTAGGCTTGGTCCAGCAGAGTCTCCATTGGGGATATTTGTTCGGCAGCCGGCTGGTCTTCGCCATCTACCTTTGCTAGGTTTAATAACTTGGACGTCCCTGCCCTTCAGGCATGGATCTTGTCCGCTTGACTGTCTTGCGCCCCTAATAGTGGTCCGGACCGTTTCTGCTGAGGCTCCAACTTCATAGCCTGAGCCTCACTAGTTAGCCAATGCTTCCTAAGGCCCCTCCTAGTGGCACACTATGTCAGAAATAGAATGGGACATCAGTTTACCATCAGGAATGTCATGTCGTGCCACATCCAGTGTAGACAATATCCCTTTTAAATCCATTTAAATGCTTTTGTCACGTCATGCCCTTCATGTCTGGTAGGGCATGCTGTAAGTTTGTTTTAGTTGTTTTGTTTCTGCTCATTCTCTTCTCTTTTTTCTGTTCTGGTTCCTCTTTCCTTCAGTGATTCTGCTTGTTAAAAGCAGCTGTTCATCACTAATGCTCAATCATCACTTACATATTCAATTATCGCATTAGCTTCCGTCTTAAATGGTCTTTGTCTTGATCTTGGAGGATTTGATCTTGACTACTCTTCTGGTTAACATTCCTGACAAATTGTGTGAATGTGAATGTGTAAAAATTAAATAAAAAAATTTAATTGTCCCAAAACTCACACATTGATGTGTAAGAATTTAACACAGTTTGAATCAGTTTTAACACATCCTTTCTAAGAGTGTATAGTGGACTTTCCAGAAATGTGCAGCTTATATTTGTGTTCATTTTAGCACTAATATTAATATTTCCATACAGAATATGAGCTGTAAAGTTTTCTAATTTAATAATTTAATGGTGGGACTAACTTTAGGAAAGTAGTTTAAGCAGATGAAGTTCTGGTTATGCCCTTCTGACGTAATTCCTGTAGGCGGAAGAGCTTCCTTTCTATCCTTGTTAAATCTATTGCATTCACTGGCAGGTCAAATCAATTTGCGCTCCAAAGAAACACATAACATTATTTGAATGTACTAACTAAAGCCTTAGACTTGTACAATAATGTCGTACTGAACTTTTTTTGTTTTTTACGATTTTTACTAGTTTGTAAATCGGATGTAACAGATGGATATTTTTCTAAATACAAATATGGAAGCTAGAGATAGACAAAAAGATTGATTATATATACACATTATCATATGAAACTGAGTTGTGTATATGAACTGCAAAATTAAATCAAATCACATATGTCTTCCCTTACCTTCACTTTCTTTAAAATATTTTTTTAGATCCTGAAGACTTTTCCGGTGATCAGAGAGAGTTTTTTTGTTTTTTTCAGATCGAAGCATCTTTTTTGTTTTTGGTCTTCTTTTTGTGGGTTGTTAATAAATTAGATGAAGAGGCAATAAAGATCTGTAGAACTGCATACAGATTTTATAGATCCGGCAACTTAACTCGCTGGATTACATGATGAGGAAAGTCATTGTCACTAAACTATGAGGGTGTGTCTCAGACAAACATTGAACTGTAGTGAAGGGGAATGAGTCGGATCAGAGCGAGCTGCTGGAAACACATTCAGGAAGTGCAGATCACACAATATATGCTGTATACTGTAGTTCTTGTATATATATTTGTCTTAACTGCCTTTGGTATTGGAGCCTGTTAAGCAAATATATACAAATGTAATGCAAATATTATTTGATAAAATGTGAATGTTAAAGGGATAGGTCATTCAAAAATTTACATCTCATTTATTCTGTGGGAAAAAAAAAATATTTTGAGAAATGTCTGTTTTTTTGTTTGTTTTTTTACGGTGGCCGAGAGGTGCAAAAGAAATCACAATTACAAAAACAAAATAACAATTCAGAAAACAAAATAACAATTCAGAAAACACAACGACAATTTAGAAAACAAAATAACAATTCAGAAAACACAACGACAATTCAGAAAACACAACGACATTTCAGAAAACACAACGACAATTCAGAAAACACAAAGACAATTCAGAAAAAAACGGAAAAGGTAGGTATATTTTGAGAATGACGTACTTATCGCTGAATGGACGAGATACCTGTCAATCAAGCCAGAACCGGAATCAAGCGATACTGTCTGGAAGTACCGGTAGAAACAAATCGTACCCATCAGCGTGCCATGGAGCAAAGTTCGGTCCCGTGGAGTGATAGGTACGCCTAACGAATCTACGACGTGTCCTTGTTCTATCCCTGGTTGGTTGAGTTCTTGCAGCAGCCGCATATGTCATCACGTTTAACACGCAACTTCTGCAGAAGTACTAACCACATTGTCCGGTAGCCGAACAACTGTCCTGGTCGACGCAGCTTTTAATGTCGTGGTATGTCGAAAAATGAAATAAAAGAGAGCATTGCAGTGATGGCTTCTTTGTTGGTGTATTTACTCAGAATGAAGCATAAGAGAATATGCATAACAAAAGCTCAAAACATACATTCTCAACATGTATATCACTTTTTTTTTACAGTAATGACAGTAATGATATCACTTTTTTTACAGTAATGACTGTTGTACACATAAGTGACTTTAAACATTCCATCACACTAGAAGGCAAAATATGATCAACAAGCTATTTAACACTCTCTCTGTGCAGTTCTCATGCTCTAGCTAGCCCCAGAATGACGTGTGGCAGCTGTAGTAACACTCTAATCTCATGCTTTTTACAAACAAAATAAGACTGAAACAACATCATGTACTCTCATACACTCAAATAACATCGACATAATGACCAGTTATAATGAATAGCGGGCTATCGCTCTAATCGCGAAACACTCATGCTAACCATGTGCTCAGGCATACTAAACTCATGACACACTATTAATATAGTAAATATGTGGAATGTCGCCAGCATGTCCACAATCACGGCACATGAATGTCCTTCTTCAAAGTAAAGTTTAATGTGTTCTATTTTCACATAGCAAATCAAAGTTGATCACAAATTTCTTGATTGACAGGTATCTCGTCCAATCAGTGATAAGTACGTCATTCTCAAAATATACCTACCTTTTCCGTTTTTTCTGAATTGTCGTTGTGTTTTCTGAAATGTCGTTGTGTTTTCTGAATTGTCGTTGTGTTTTCTGAAATGTCGTTGTGTTTTCTGAATTGTTATTTTGTTTTCTAAATTGTCGTTGTGTTTTCTGAATTGTTATTTTGTTTTCTGAATTGTTATTTTGTTTTTGTAATTGTGATTTGTTTTGCACCTCTCGGCCACCGTAGTTTTTTGTTTAAATGGGGTCCAGTGTTGTTTCAACACCAACATTCCTCAAAATATCTTCTTCTGAGTCAAAAGAAAAAAGACATGACAGCAGTAATACAATAGTTATATAACACTGTGATAATGACTTTTCCATTACACCTCACAATAAGCATTTATAGATCCAAGTACTTCTGATAAAAATTGTGCTTGTAACAGGTTTGCTGGGTTCATGGTTGGTGTTGTTTTTTCATGTTTAATATATTTCCTTTTAAATTATTGTTCCTCGTTCATGTCAGGTGTGTCTTGTTAGTAGATGTGACAGGTGATGTCCTGAAAAACAAAAGACACACTAACACCCATCTAAAATACACCTGAGCAGGTTCAAACTGTAAGGTGTGTAAATGTTCAAATAGATAAAATAATTCTGTGTTTGACTTTAAAGGTGCCATAGAATGGATTATTTTATTATTTTATAATGTTTCCTGGGGTGCCCTTATAATGTTAGTATGTTTTTTAGATCAAAATTTGTTATAATTTAGAAATAAAAGGCATATTTCCTAGCCTGATTTCATCCATTGATTTGAACACTCTGTTTGAAGGGGCGTGTCTGCTGTGAGACTTCAGTGTTGTTGCCCACTGCTGTGATTGGCTGACATGCTTGCATATGAAATATCTGGCATTACATGTAGAGCTATCTGGAAAACTTTTACTATTACAGCTTTTATATGTTTTTACTATTACAGCTATCGGGATTAACGAATCATGAGAAGTTTTTTTTAAAGTATTTAGATCTATTCCCATCACATAAAAGGTTTCAGTGATGAGCACTGAGCAGATGACAGCCTGTTGATCGCGTGAATGAAGATCTTATCACTGCAACGCGATATACTGATGCATAAACAGTGTTGAACGACTTTGAAAGAAAGATTATCTGTCTGAATTTGAACAATTACACATCAGAAATTCACATAACCCACTGGTTCTCCAGAGGCTCGGATGAAGGAGCAAAAAAATATTTTTGTGTTCATTTGTACAACCAAACACTGAGCAACTGCCATGCTTCGTTCGCTCGTTTGCAAGCCATGATGTCTCTCGAGGAAAAAACAATATCGCGCTGGATCTAGATAACACAATGTAAATTATCGTTAATAAAATCCCTACTTGCCGCTTGCGGGAATATAACGTTAGTTGAAATTGCCCCCTTCGTCCGTTTGAGACGCCGAGAGAAGCCTGGCTGCTTGATATTGTTGTAACAGTCCGTGGTGAAATGGGCAGAGCAACTAAACAACTTCGAATTAAACTGTAGCGGTATCCGATTATAGATAGATAGATTATAGATAGATCTGCCATTTTCCCTATGATCCTCCTCCTGCTTGTTTCTTCACCTGCAGAACTTCTGATGATTCGGCTGTGCAGTTTCGCCTGGCACTGAGCATGGGCTGGCATATGCAAATTTTTAGAGGCGTACATATTAATGATCCCATCGGTTTCGTCACAGTTGGTGTTATGTGGAGATTCGCCCGTTTTTCAGGGGTGTTTTTCAAAAACGAGATTTAAATAAGAAAGAGAAAACTATGGTGTTTGAGACTCACTGTATGTCATGTCCATGTACTGAACTCTTGTTATTTAACTATGCCAAGATAAATTCAATTTCACATTCTATGGCACCTTTAATGAAGTATCTGTAGTGAAACAGGATCTTTGTGAAGAACAGGTGACGCAGCTTCAGTAGATGAACAGCTGATCTTTGTTTGTTTCCACTGTGAGCTTTCACTCTTTTACACGTCACTGTTGCAATGGACTTTGCAAAATAAAGAATGCAATTAAAGCTTCTGTGTCTTTAAATAAACAATAGAGCGACAAATATAACTAAAACAACAACAAGGATTGAGTATAAAAAGTGAAAAAAAGGAATAAAAATGCTGCTGCCAGTTCTCTTCTCTCCATCACAAGTTCCATCCAATCACAACATCCTCCCAGAAACAAGATGATGAACTTTACAGCCGCATAATTAATATTGCTTTATCTTAAGAGTTTTTTGCTGTTTTTATTTAATCTGAACGATAAAATCCAACAGGGATTCTAACCAACACTTTTAAGTTAACTTTACTCAATGTCTTAACTTTATTGTAAAAATCTAGCAATCTGTACTATTCACATACTATGCCATTTTTACTCAGAAAAGTAAAGTTCAGATTAATTGACTGATTGGTTTGAGTGACATTTTGTCAAGCATGATTTTTTCTTTTTTCTTTTTTTTATAGAGCCAAATTAAGATACTCTGTTTGTAACTATAATATACTCTCTCTCTCTCTCTCTCTCTCTCTCTCTCTCTCTCTCTCTATATATATATATATATATATATATATATATATATATATATTTGTCAATTTGGCTCAATTGATTCCTATTGTTTCCAATAACATTGAATCTCTCATAAAACTCTATTAAATGAATTCAGCTCAGAACACATCCTGAAATTATATTCAGATTAACCAAAATGTTGCATTTTATATGAATAATTTACATTTGCATTAAAATATGTAGTCTTATTGATAACACAGATGGGCTTAAATGGCACACAAGTAAATGTATTAGATCACTTCAGACTTTATCTGTGTTTCATTTCGAAGGCTGAGTCCTCCGGACGTTTAATTTGTCATGTCATTGAAGCGGCTTCATTTCAATAAAACTGACCACTACAGTCATTAAGAAATTACAACAATCTATGCTTTATTATGAATAACTGTCACTTTTATAATGTTACTGTTATGAAATAAGAAATCCTTTATGACATATGCGGTCGACAAATGTGACCTCTGGAGGAAGAAGCCTTTGAAATGAGACACAGATATAAATGTGTGCGATTAAAGAAGTCATTCAGATTGACCTGAGCCAGATTAAACAGGTCAAATCAGGTTTCCTTCAAGTGTTCACAAGAACATTGAAAACATTCAGTGCTTTAATGAAGTGAATCCAGTCAATCTGGTTCTTCTGTTTAATACAGGAACAGATCATATCGGATCAGAGCGACTGCTGCTGGAAACACATTCAGGAAGTGCAATCACACAATATTTGCTGTATAATTCTTGTATATATATTTGTCTTCAATGCCTTTGGTATTGGAGCCTGTTAAGCAAATATATACAAATGTAATGCAAATATTATTTAATAAAATGTGAATGTTAAAGGGATAGGTCATGCAAAAATTTACATTCAAGTCATCCTTTAATCCTCTCGTGTCATTTCACATCTGAATAACCTCCTTTATTCTGTGTTTCAACACAAACATTCCTCAAAATATCTTCTTCTGAGTCAAAAGAAGAGACATGACAGCAGTGATACAGTAGTCATATAACACTGTGATAATGACTTTTCCACTACACCTCACAATAAGCATTTATAGATCCAAGTGCTTCTGGAAAAAAAGCTGTGCTTGTAACATGTTTGCTGGATTCATGGTTGGTATTGTTTTTTCATGTTTAATATATTTCCTTTTAAACTTGTGTTCCTAGTTCATGTCAGGTGTGTCTTGATAGTAGATGTGACAGGTGATGTCCTGAAAAACAAAATACACACTACACAGCAAAATCACCAGTGTTAAATTAACACTGTTCAGTGTTTATATGAGTCCACACTCAAAGTGTTAAAAGTAACACTGAAGCAGTGTTAAAGTTAATGAGATAATTAAGTGATTAACTGAGTGATGATTGAGCATTATTGAAGACACCTGATGTTACAAGCAGAATCACTGAAGGAGAAAATCACAAATGTAAAGTCGCCATTTCTCAGGACTGGTGGGAGCGTATTGTGTTTAAATGTTGGCTTTAACGAGAAGCAGTGGGTCGGAAATTTTAGGAAGAGCAAGCCAACCTTTGATATGTTGTGTCAACGTTTGTCCACAATCCGTTGTTTCGTCGGGCCATCCGTCCCTTTGCAGACGCGCGTTGGGGTTTCTCTCGTCATTAAACCGCGGAGACGTCGCCTAACGACTCAGAAAATCCGATCTGACTGTTTATATGAGTCGCACTGGCACATATCTGATTTATATCTGATTTATTTCCACATATGAATGAGGCCTGAAACCGATCTCGAAATGCATGCGTTTTTTTCCTGTTTACACTAGGCTTGTTTGACTTCATGCAGCTCTGCGCAGACCGATCGGTGGCTGACTTGAAGCAGTGCATGCCGGTTAGAAATTTTGTCCGACTTGATACAGCGCCGACGCCACGTGACTGTGACGTATGCCATCAAAGTACCGCGAGAGCGATTCGAGAGTAGCCGGGGAACTCAGCCAGCGCAGCTTCTCAAGAGCGGCTGCACGAGGGCTGATGACGACACAGCTGTTCCACGATTGGCCGGATTCACCGCATGACAATGATCACGTGTGTTTCGTGTTTATTCAAACACCTTTAGTTCCTCTAAAGCTCACAAATCAGTTTTTTATAAACAGTAAACACTCTTTTCATGTCGTTGCGATGTTATATTGTGTCATGTTTATCAAATTAAAACTGATTAAAAAACGTAGACTCCACTTCATTGATAGTAGCTTATGTTTAACTTTATTCTTGTTCAAACAGACGCTGTATGAAGCAGTACATAAAGTATTGAATGAAAATGTCTCTGAAACATCTGTGTATTATTTGGCAAATATTGCATTTATTTCACTTCAGCTGTGGTAAAGTATGCAAACGCCATGTGAGCGGTCACTACGGGAACCAGAAAGTGTCCGACTTCACGTCTCCGTTTGCAGCTTCTCCCCGCCTGCACGCGACTACTCTCACCGATGGGTTACATCCAGCCACAGCCGATGTCGAACACACCTACTGTCATATAACACATCCGATCTGTGTCACATGTGAGCAAAAAAATCAGAATTGGGTCACATTTCACTGACAGTGTAAACGAGGCCTTAATTTTCTAACTCTAACACTGCTTTAGTGTTACTTTAACACCCTGCTGGTGGTTCCCATATAAACACTGATTGGTGTTAATTTAACACGGGGGAATTTACTGAGTACAGTCTGAATGAAATGATCATTCACTCCTTTATCTGTTGCTGGTTTGAGTGGCACACACACATGCATTTACTGAAGGTCAAAGAAGACTCTTAAATATAAACAGATTTGCGTAATGATAATGTGAACCTTGAATTCATTCAGTTGTGTTTGACGATCACTAAACAATCACTACACTTTTGCCATGAAATCACTCAGCTTGAATCATACATTTATTTTTTAGAAATTCATATATTTTATATATTATTATTTTTATATTTTAGAATTTTATATTTTAGAAAAACTGGATACGGGGAAAAGTCTGGAAACACAAATATTTTTCCAAACTGCGTAGGAACCCTGAATAAAATAGAAAAATGCCTTTAATCTCTGATGCAAATGTTTGGATATTGAATGATGTGGAGCATCTTCTGCTTTGTGTTCAGAACAGACAGTAATTGTAAAGTGCCAAAGACATGAAGGAGAGATAAAGATCAGCTGATTTTATTCTGTCACAGATCCAGTGTCCTCACAGCTTCATCTCTGTATCTGATCTAAAAGATGGATATCAGTGTCCTGCAGGACTGACAGTGTTTGCATGTTTCCTCAAAAATACATTAATTTCCATACACAGCAAAATCCCCAGTGTTAAATCAACACTGCTCAGAGCACATATGGTCCCACTCTACAGAGTGTTAAAGTAACACTGAAGCAGTGTTAAAGTTAATTAAGTGATTAATTAAGTGATGATTGAGCATTACTGATGAACACCTGCTGTTAACAAGCAGAATCACTGAAAGAAAGAGAAACACAAGAACTACAACTGACTTCAGCCACAGTCTCAGATGAAATCAACTGAAGAGAAAAGAAGACATTAAATCTGTGAAGATTTCAGCAGAGGAGGATTAAACAATCCATGCATCTGAGACGCGTCTCTCTGTAGGCAAGGGCGTGGTTAGCTGGTGCTCTCTGACGTCAGAGGGTACCACAACTTTCAATAAGAAAATTCAACTGCAGTAGCCACCGTTCAACCTGAAGAGGGCAGCACTCAGATGGTTTTACACCATATTTTGTAGAATTAAAACACTTTAAACACAAATGCCAAAAAAATTACTTGAATCAATGAACAGCATTAATAAAGCCCCAGTCTTACAGATCATTAACTAAAAAAAGTTGTTTTAGGGTTTAGTTACCCTTTAAGTTCAGACATTAAGTAAAGTTAACTAAAAAAGTGTTTGTTTTGTTGGATTTTAGAGTGAAGATGAAAAACTTTACAGCCGCATTATACTGTTTAAAGTGTTGGTTAGGGTATAGAAATGTGCTCCTGGTTGATAAAATAACAAAGGAAACTGGAAAGAAAACCAAATGCATATAAATGCATGAAATGATATTTGCAGGAGTTATTGAAGACAGAAAGAATAATAAAAAAAAAACAATTGTGAGATAATCAAACATACAAAACTGAATGCAAAATGATATCAGTTCATATAAAAACAAAATAATTTGATGTTTGCATTGTATTGTATGCTTCTTTGAAGCCAGCGATATTCCCATGCACTTCCAATTGTTAGTTTCATCAGAACACTGGTGTGTGTCTATAGGGCTTGGCATTAGCGATGAGATGTGAGTGCTGTTTGTAAAAGGTTTGGCTGTTTTGTTCTATCAGGATCACACACAAACTGAACAGGTGCAAGGACTGATCCATGTAAGCACTGCAATGTGATCTCATGACAAGCAAATTTTTTGTATTCATACAAACTTTCACTTTTCACAATTACTCCAGGCTTTGTATTTACTATTGTGTAATTTATGAGAGTAAAAAAAGAGAAAATATTTGTCAGTAAACTGATAAAGATAGAAAATAAAAAGATAAAGTATTATGCAAAAGTTAAGCCATAATATTGCAGCGCTTCAATGGTTTATTCTCCTTCCAGTGAATTACTGCTGTTTGCATTTGTCCTCATTTGTAAGTTACGTTGGCTAGAAAAAACCCTGTTAAACGAATAAACAAAACATGTAAATGTAAATATAAATCAGTATGATGTTTGACTCATTTAACCTCCATAAACTCTCTCGTGTCAGGAATCTGCTTGAGTCTCCCTGGGTGAAAGTTTCTGCTAGAATTCAATGATGGAAACATGGATGTGAAAATAAAGGCAATTTGATGACATTCTGCTTAAGCAAATTTTATAAACACTATGTATCAACATGGGACTGTATTCCCAGTAGGGCTGGGCGATATATATCGCATGTGATTGTTATGCGCATCTCCAGGGCCGGAGTGGGGCCACTTTTCAGCCCAGGAGTTTCAGGCCCAAGACCGGCTTTTCAATTCATTCACTTTTTCAATGGTGGAATTCCAAATTAGCACTTTTTGCAAATTGGATAAATGAAGCAACAGTTCAGCTCTTACTATTGTGTAGTTTGTATTAATACCATGGTTCAACAGATAATGTAAAGGTTATATGTGACCCTGGATCACAAAACCAGTCTTATGTCGCACGGGTATATTTGTGGCAATAGCCAACAAAACATTTTATGGGTCAAAATTATAGATTTTTCTTTTATGCCAAAAAACATTAGGATATTAAGTAAAGATCATGTTCCATGAAGATATTTTGTAAATTTCCCACCTTAAATATATAAAACATTTATTTTTTTGTCAATATTTCGATTTTTCTGTAGCCTACCCTCAGATTCCAGATTTTCAAGTTGTATATCGGCCAAATATTGTCCTATCCTAACAAACCATACATCAATGGAAATATTATGTATCCAGCTTTCAGATGATGTATAAATCTCAATTTAAAAAAAATTACCCATAAGACTGGTTTTGTGGTCCATGGTCCAGACTTTATAATTGAGTAATTGCGACTTTATTTCATGCAATTCTGACTTTATATCTTGCAATTCTGACTTTATAACTCGCAATTGCGACTTTATTTCACGCAATTCTGACTTTATATCTCGCAATTCTGACTTTATAACATGCAATTGCGAATTTATTTCACGCAATTCTGACTTTATATCTCACAATTCTGAGAAATAAAGTCAGAATTGCGAGATTTAAACTCGCAATTGTGAGATAAAAAGTCTCAATTATCTTTTAAAATGTTTTATTCTGTGATGGAAACAAGCTTCCATACCTCCTGGCCTCTTCCTCCCATCCATCTTCCCTGACGCGTACCGTTACTGGCCCAGCTATCGGTAGGCGCCGACGGTGCTGCGGTAGCCTACCTGAGAAAACATTTTGGAAAAGACGGGCTATGGACCCAACCAACTCTATAGGAGGGGAGGGGAGAACTTCCTCACATGGTACAACCCATGCAGAGGCTGCGCGCTGCGGTGTCAGAATGCGGAACGTGTGTAGCCTAATGTAACTAACGTCACGTGACAAATGTGAAAAAAAAAAATCCTCGACCGGCCCAAAAGTGAAGCGGCCCACTGGGAATTCTCCCGATTACCCACCCCGGGCCTGCGCATCTCGTCAGTAAAGCCGGTTCCTTGATTAGTAGTAAATCGCCATCACCTGCTTTCAGATGGAGTGGCATTTACTACACAGAGCCGTAGTTAACTGACAAGCTGAGCCATATCGCATTAATTATCGCAGGCAATACGTCCGATTTACTACTAATCAAGGAACCGGCTTTACTGACGAGATGCGGCTAACAATGTCATGCGATATATCGCCCAGCCCTAATTCCCATTCAACACATTGATCTCACAGCGATCTCTCCATATGATCACAATCTGAGTTCACAGTGAGCTAAAAGTGTAACCATATTATGGCCACAATGTGAGTCACCCCAGCTAGAAATGTTATTGGACATGGACTCCAACATCCAACATCCAAATTTTGGTTGAAAATGAAAATTGGGTTGACGTGTAAACATCATATGTCAGTCTCCAACATCATTAAACAACTCCACAAAAAGCATTACCAGCTTCACTTATTACTAACCAGACTTTATCTGTCATATGTGTGGAAAAATTCTTATTGAGATTAACAGAGGTTTAGATGTTGATGATTTATTGAAATTAATAGTTTTGTTTGATGTCGCCATTATGGTGATCAGTGTTTGATTTAGTTGGCCAGTTTGACTCTTGATGTTTTAATGTTAGTTTTTCTCTGGCTGCTGAAACTGTTTGTTATGGCAAGAACAGTAAGAGAAAATGTGATCAGATGATGTCAGATACTTGATGATGATGATGATGATGATGATATATTCATCATGAGTAGTGATTATGATTCACAGAGTGTCAAAATGATTGATGACCCTATAATTGATGGTGACCTCTTGACCTTTTTGCCATGCCCCCGGACCACCCAAGTCATGCCCTAGCGCTGACCTTGACCCCTCCATGCCATTGTCACCTTTGACCTTGGGTATAATTGGATAATTGGAATGTCTATGACCTTGTGAGTATAATATGTTCATTGATTAATTTTGAACTTTGACACATTACAATGGAAGTCCTGAGGGTTATTTTGAGCTCTGACATCAGGTTGGGTCTGTGCGCCGCAGGCATCAGCTCCCTCCCACACTCCACATTACATCTCAGGGTTATATAAATGGAGTCAGTGTATTCTGCAAAATCAGAAAAGAGCAGTGAAATACATTGATATGGCCTGTTTATACTCACATAAACCCTCATATTCTGACTGCCACCCCTGGACCATCAGATCCTCACAAAGAATGGCTGGATAAATTCAGCACAACCTTGGATCTTGTGCGTGTGTGCAAGTGTGACTTGCAAAAACGCAGTTCAAGCAGCAAGAAAAAAACTAATGTTAAAAAGTCAAGGGTCAGCATCCCAACCATGGGTAATGGCTGGAAGTCAGGTGTATTTCTTGTGTTTCTCTATTTTCTGTTTGTGTGTTCCTCTTTCCTTCCGTGATTCTGCTTGTTAACAGCAGGTGTTCATCAAGTTGATCATAGGTTGTACGACATGATCATTTAATCTCTTCCTCCTCAATTAGTTTGTCATTATCAACTAATTTACTGACACAGCAACACTAACGCCTGTCGGCATGTCATTGTTTAAAATAATTCATATTTTTTCTTTATTTAAAATAATTGCTTGCCTATATACAAATGAATTCAATTCATATTTATGCAATACAGTTAAACTAGAAAATCAAGGCCACAGTTTTTGTGAGTATTTATGTTTAGTTTGGTTCTTTGTATTTTCTGTTCCTGTTCTCTATGGTTTCTATAGTCTTCAGTGATCGACTCTCTCCATGCACTGCCCAAATTAGTGCAATTATCATCCATTATAGTATGAATGTAATCCCTAAGTTTACACGAAGCACTGTAACATGATAGATATGCAGAAGTTGCATAACTATTAGGATATCCATCACTCTGACAGAGCTAGTTGAGTTTAAAAACTTCTCTCTTTTTGTCTATTTTTATCTGTCATGTAATTTCCCATAGACGTGATGACAATTTTTATACCATTCTAATAGGTAAACATTTTCATCAATAAAAATGACAATTAAAATGAAAGAAAATACGGCACATGACTAATCACGCCTCAGTCAAGTCAAACAAAAAAATGTTTATTCATTATAGTTGCTTTACATAATTGTCTAAAACACTCAAAACAACATCGGAAATCATAAGTTTAACTGTAGGCTATAGACTCAATTTCAATATATATAGAAGGAAAAGGTCTGCCTATAGAGATTGAGCGCTCTCTTGATAACAACATAGCGCTATTTTTCATGCAAAGTAATGTAGGCTAATTAATAAGCTATCGTTTGTTATCAACTTATAATTATTATTAGAGGATTTAATGCTATATGAATATATAAACTGTCTTTATTCATTAGAACATTGATCTATCTCTAGAGATTTGCATAAACATTTGCATAAAAAATATAATTGTTTTCATTGTATTAATATTATTACCTGCACTGTTAACCCTTGCTATTAAAAAAGGGCCAAATTCTGACAATATCATACCATTTTCCATTAAAACAGTAATATACCATAACAACAATGCATTCTGGGTTATATTTGTTGGTTTTTGAGAAAATAGCCTACAGGAATATACTGTGAATTAACAGCGATCAAAGTCGACACTCAGAGGCTGTGTTCCAAATCACACCCTATACCCTCATTCACTATTCCCTACATTAGTTCACTAATATAGTCCCCTTGACAGAGTGAATGAAAAGAAGTGAGTGAATTGAGAAACTGATGAACACCTGATAAGCAGAATCACTGAAGGAAAAAAGAAAAAAGAGAAACACAAGAACTACAACTGACTTCCAGCCACACTGAGTGTGAAACCAGTTTACACACCAAATTTATTTTCATACATTTACAAAAGAACTTGTTGAAAATTAACATAGATTTTGATGTTGATGTTTTATTGAAAATAATTTAGAAATAGTAGAATAGTATAGAATATAGTTTAGAAGATAGTATAGAAAAAAGAGGTTTAGATGTAAAATGTATTGTTTCATTTGATGTTATCATGATGGTGATCAGTGTTTGCTTTAGTTGGGCTCTTGACCCGTGAACAATAGATTTCCTTTGGCTGTGATTGCTGTGTCTTTAAGATACATTTGCCATGGCAATAAAGCTGAAAGAAAACAGGATCAGATGACAGTGGCTGTTTGTTAATGATCACAATCATCATCTAGAGGTTTCAGATTCACTGATCTCATTTATTGTCTAATGAATTTATATGGGTGATGTATTTGTTGTCACTGTAGTGATGACATATGTGACCCCGCCTGTGAAACCCCGGCTAAAGTCGCAGAATCGAATTATGAGTTACAGTTTTTCTCGATTGCTTAAACACATTTCTTGAAACTATGCCTCGTATTCTCAAAACTATAAACACAAATCCATAACGTCTCACCCAATTCCCCAAACATCCTATTTTCAGGTCAAAATGAAGCTCTACACTCAAAACCATTCACTCTTGCTGAAAAACCAAACTTTGCCCTCAGACAGGACACACAAGCCCTCAAAATCACACACACTACAACATAGTCTAAGACACTGGTGCAATAAATTCAAAACAACATTTCCAAAACTGGTAAGTTATGTTTCTTGTGGTTCCCCCATCACAAACCTTTTCACATGATAAACACAAAAGACACAACCAGTGGATACATTGGCACATTTTTATTCATACACAGAAAACACACACACACACAAAAATATATATTTTTTCCTGTTTTACTCTTTTTTTTTTACTCTTTTTTTTTACTCTCTCCTCTAATTTTTTTATATATTTACTTACAGTAAGATGTGTGTGACCAACATATGACAGTAAAAGAGCACACACAAACCATATTCTAATATGGAATTCGAATTGTATTGGAATGGTAAAGAGTGTTGGGACGTGACAGGAAGGTCTCCACTCAAGGATACAATATGATGGATACGTCTAAGAATGTTCCACATATGGTTGAAATACCATCATTTGTCTAGAAAGATAACTTTCTGGGAGTCAAGACTATAAAGGAGAAAGGATGCCCTCCCTTCACTGTCACTGCAGCCGCTCTGTGTGACCGTACGACTGCTGGCCTTTTCTTGCAAGAAAATAAACCTCATCAAAGACTATTGGAAATGTTTGTCTCTTATTCAATGATAGAATTTTGTTTGCCACCGCACCTCCATGAAGGTTCTCAAGGCGACAGTAAAGCGACTCAAATTTGGCCTTACTCATAGCCGAGCCTCCCTCATAGTCACACCATTGACAAAGACATGGGCAACTAGAGTGGCTTGAATTTCATCTGAGACTGCTTGTCTTCTTGTCCTTGCCCTTCCTCCTCATTCTTATCCCTCTTCCTTCATGTCTTTCTGGATCCATTGTTCCAAAACGCAATAAACTGATTTGGGCCCTTTTATATATCTATTGAAGGTTCTGACTGATGTGTGTTAAATTTTGACTCTTAGTGTTTCCACCGGGATAATTGTGTGCTAACTGAGCTGAAGCTGTGCTGACTTGAGTGAACAATATTGAATGCTAGTGCTTTCTAAATGACAACATGGTGTAGGCAATGAGAAATGAAGGGATTTGTGTGTAGAGTTTTGCAGTGACAGTTCAACAAATCTGACTCATGTGTCAAAACAGGGAATAGTGTTTATAGTTTAGTGAAATGGGTGTGCTTTTTGATAAATGGCGTTATGGTTTTGAAATTTTAGTTCAAAAGCCTGGTTATAGTGTTTAAGCAATCGAGAAAAACTGTAATGAGCGTCAAAGTAGTCGTAGCCATAAAAATTACAAAAATTGGCTATGTGTGTTTATTTCTGTAAATGATAGTTTATACCAATGGTTTTGAGATGCAATACTTACATTTTCATTTATAACATGATAAATACTGAAATTAATGATTTTATTTTATTTTTTTTATATTTTTTTTTTTGTATAGCGCTTTTCACAATACAGATTGTAACAAAGCAGCTTCACAGTATTAAAATAAAATAATACAACAAAGTTTGTTTCTAGTGGAATTTATTGATTGATAGAATAAAATTAAATATCCCCAAAATATCCCCAACTGAGCAAGCCAAAGGCAACATTGGCAAGGAACCGAAAACTCCATCAAGTGACCTAATGGTGTCCTAAAACTCCATCAGGTGACCTAATGGAGAAAAAAAAACCTTGGGAGAACCCAGGCTCAGTCGGGGGCCAGTTCTCCTCTGGCATTTATGAACTAGAGGCCGGATTGTAGTTTGAAACTGTGAGATTAACAATATTATATGAATGCCTGGCTGAAAAGATGCGTCTTTAATCTAGTTTTAAACTGGGAGAGTGAGTCTGAGCAACGAACAGTATCAGGAAGGCTATTCCAGAGTTTTGGAGCCAAATGTGAAAATGCTCTCCCTCCTTTGGTGGATCTGGATATCCTAGGTATGACCAAAAGCCTCGAGTTTATTGATCTTAAAGAGCGCGATGGATTATAGGGTGATAGAAGATCCGTTAAATAGACTGGAGCTAAGCCGTTTAGGGCTTTATAAGTCAGTAGCAATACCTTATAATTAATACGGAACTTTATAGGTAGCCAATGTAGTGATGATAAAATCGGTGTTATATGATCATATTTTCTTGATCTAGTAAGAACTCTAGCGGCTGCATTTTGGACTAACTGTAGCTTGTTTATTGAGGATGCAGGACAACCAGCTAATAAAGCATTACAGTAATCTAGTCTCGAGGTCATGAATGCATGAACTAACTTTTCTGCATCAGAAACTGATAGCATATTACGTAGCTTAGCAATGTTTCTAAGGTGGAAAAAGGCTGTTCTTGTAACATACGAAATATGATTTTCAAAAGACAGGTTACAATCGAGTATAACACCCAGGTCTTTTACTGGTTATACTTTTGCGGAAAAAAAAAAACGGACGTGGGCTTCCTAAACATTGATTTCAATCGTCTCTGGGTTTATTTCGCGCAACAACACTGCTGATTCTTATATCATTCGGTTCAGGAACTTCGTTTCTGTGTCTTTTCTATTAGAAAGAGTAAAAACAGACTTTAATATCAATCCGCGAGCGGTAATCAGGTCAACACAATGAAAAAAAGAGATATCAGCCGCGTTTAGATGTCTGTGGTGATTTTTTCTTGTCATAGTCAATATTTTAAGAACTGCTTATTTGTTTTGTAGCTCAGTATTCTGCCAATACTATTAAACTTATTTTAAGGACATTTTTGGCCTGCTACGTGTTATTTGCTGGATGGTAATGCGTTGTTTTGACATCTGACACGGCGACACCGAAGTATGAGCAGGAACGGAAATCTGCAGCTATAGGATATTTTGTGTTCAGCAGAAGAAAGAAACTCATACAGGTTTGGAACAACATCAGGGTGAGTAAATGATGACAGAATTGTAGTTTTTGGGTAAAATATCCCTTGAAATTTTATTTATTTATTTATTTACTCCAGATTTACTCAATGTTACACTGTGGGCCAGTAAGAGAATTATAATTTCAGAGAATGAGAAATGTTATGTTATTTAATTGATATATTATTGACATTTTTTTCACTGATATTACATTTTAGCCTACTAATAAAGTTATACAAATCATTCCACTGAATTGACATGGTAATTGTTGCTACGATCAAGCTCTTGTGGCACCCCCATTCGTTTCAATGTTTTTATGCTTTTAGCTTTTTGGACATACACATCATAATAAATAGACCTGTTTTACAAAACTTTAAGAATTTTTCCACTGATGTGTCATATATCACTAAAAAGGGGAGAATCTCAGTTTAATGTGTTATATGGCACATATGCAGGATAACTATGGATCAGATGTGTTGCAGTTTTAACACATAACCTATTTTTAAATTGGAATTTCTCAAAAATATGATTTTCTGAGCCCGAATTTGAGCAAATCTTTGACATGGCCTTACTCAGTTAATATTAAAGATATCAAGGTTATATTTTCACAGAATGTTCTTTACATTGTGTAGGATGATTTTATGTAGAAAACATTGAATAACAAAAAAAAATGACTTTAGCTGGGTTTTCACAGGCAGGGTCACATATATTCACCTGCGACACATCGGATTGATACTGTAATCGTGGTTTGATGTTGAATGATCACCAAACAGGAAAGTACAGTCTGAATGAAATGATCGTTCACTCCTTTATCTGTTGCTGGTTTGAGGCACACACACATTCATTTACTGAAGGTCAAAGAAGACTCTTAAATATAAACAGATTTGTGTAATGAAAATGTGAACCTTGAATTAGTTCAGTTGTGTTTGACGATCACTAAATGATCACTACACTTTTGCCATGAAATCACTCAGCTTGAATCATACATTTATTATTCGAAATTCTTAATTTTATATTTTAGAAAACTGGATACGGGAAAAAGTCTGGAAACACAATTTTTTTTCCAAACTGCGTAGGAACCCTGAATAAAATAGAAAAATGCCTTTAATCTCTGATGCAAATGTTTGGATATTGAATGATGTGGAGCGTCTTCTGCTTTGTGTTCAACAGACAGTAATTGTAAAGTGCCAAAGACATGAAGGAGAGATAAAGATCAGCTGATTTTATTCTGTCACAGATCCAGTGTCCTCACAGCTTCATCTCTGTATCTGATCTAAAATATGGATATCAGTGTCCTGCAGGACTGACAGTGTTTGCATGTTTCCTCAAAAATACATTCATTTCCATACAGTGAGCAGCGGATTAGACAAACCTTTCTCTGTCAAACTACTGATAGCACGCTATGCACATTTATTAATCAAATGTGGATGTTGTAGAAATCCCCAGAGTTAAATATAACATATCTCTGCTTTGATGCTTTTATTTGTGTTTTATGTGTTGTTATGCAGGTATTATGTCATGTTATCTCTCTGGTTGGTCTGGAAAGCACTTTGTTCAGCCTAGTGGCTGTTGTGAATGTGCAATAGAAATAAAATTAACTTGAACTTGAACTGTGTTTATATGCGAACTAACAGCAGGGTTTTAAAGTAAGTTAGAGTTAATCAGATGATTAAGTGGTTAATTGAGTGATGATTGAACATTATTGAAGACACCTGATGATGCTTTCCTACTACAGATCAAATATTTTGAATTTTTATTTGAAATATAATGTAGGGAAAATAAATCTATAGAGATAAATTCAGACATCAATAATCAGCATGTGAATCTCAACAATGGAGAAATGCTTCATGCTGCATGCTGGGAGATTTATACTATGTTTTCTCCCAGCATGCATTGCAGCATGAAGCATGTCACCATTGTTGAGATTCAAAAAGTAAAAACTTGAAAGCCATACAAACTATACAAGCTGTTTAACCTGTTACCTGTCACTGTCTTTCTGAACTGATATATATGACCTTAAACAGTTGTAGATCATGAATGCAGAGCTAAAGTTGTTCTCTAAACACACTTAAAAAAAATGTAAGTGTATACAAGCTATAGGAGTGTAAGTTTACTGTAAAGTAAGTACTGAACTAAAAAAAATTATTTCATGCAAAAGATATTTCACAAAATAATTTGAACTAAAATTGCTATAAAATCACAGATGTACAGTATATTTGTATATATTTATTCAGAATTTGAAGCTGATTTCACAAAGATTGAGCTGGTTTTAAAGCACTGTTTTAAGAATTTCAGAATGATTTTGAGTGTTAAAAATTTTGAATTACACCTGTTTTTGTGTTTTGTACGCGAATGAAAGAAATAACCCCAAACTTCCAGATTTATGCTGAGCACAATTCAGAAACATCAATATATTCATATAAACACAACCTCAAAAGCACTGGCTGTGTGTAAAGGCTCTATGAAGGGATTTTTACAGGCCTCTATTGTAGCTTTATCCTTCATTCATGGAGACTCAGAAGACTGTTGCCTTTAACCAACAAATGCAAACTGAACTGAAACTGATCTGAAAGAATGAATCAGGGGAATGAAAGCACAGAGTAGTCGAGTCCTCTGCTGGTCTCTGGAGGAAATCACACAATAATTCATCTGATCATCTGTGGAAATACTGCCAAAACAGCACACAAATACCACAACTGCAAACATGACAAGTGCTTATTAATGAAGAGAAAACTCTAAAATAGAACATGTTCATCAACTTTTTATGTTAAAATGAACATGAGTGTATAAATAAAAGAGTGCATTTGAGGTGTTACTACTGGCCAAGGGTTATTATAGTTCCCTAAAACTAAAACCATGAACAAACATTTTCTGTACATGAATTAAAATAAACATTATCTGAAGTAAAATATACAAAATCTTATTTTATTTTAGCTAGTTGCCAAAGGCTGAATTTCTCATTTTCATTTATTTTAACTTGATGTACTAAAATATCTCAAACTAAAACAAAAAAACTTAAACAAACAAAAACATAATACTAAAATGTCAAAAATGTAAAATTACTAAAACTTTTAACTAAAATTAAAAGGAAAACTGGAATTATAAAAATAAAAACAAATTCAAAATATTAATGAAAACTATAATATCTCTATAATAAAGTCATAATTTTACAGTTTTAAATAATTTAAATTACTTTTCAACTTTTATAAGTTCAAATTGTCATAAAATCTGCATTTATACTATTTTCATAATAAAAGTAGAGAAATTGTGTTTAAAATTTAAACGTAAATGCTTGAAATTTTAAGAGAACTAACCAAAAAACTATGAATGAATGTTTATTTAGTGCATGCCGTCTAAAAATAATATACATTTATTCATAATATTTTATTTATTGATTACATGTTGCTGCATGTAGAAACAACTCGACAATGTTTAAAAAATATATAAATAGAAAATATGAATGAATTTAGTTTTTGTTAATATGCAGATTAATTGCTCATATTGTCCTTTAATGTGACTTTTTTTTTTTTTTGACATTTATTTTTCATTCATGGTAAAAAGAGGATATTTGTGCAGCAGAAATATCAACAAGATTGAACAAAATTACATTTATTAAATAATAGAGAGTGAATCACTGTTCAACTATAGATGGAATTTTGATGTGTGGTAAAACACTGAAACGAGTTTAAATAAGTTAAAAAGCATATATTTGTTTTCATAATTCCCCTGAAATTGCATGAGATGAATTTTACCCACATTTCCCAGATAACCAGCTCTTATTAAACTGGCCCTGTTTTTTAAAAAGCAGTGATTGGCTTTGCTTCACACATTATAAATCAATGACAAGTTCTTCCTCTGACTGAATAAAAATGCAATTCCCATTATATAATTAACATGCCTTGATATTAAAATATTTTCCATTATACTTTCATAATCTGTATATTTCTTCAATAGCACAGACATGATCTTTCACCTCCTTGATAATAAAGTGTCTCAGTAGTTCATTCATTAAACAAACCGACTCTGCAGCCATAAACTTTAGATATTATAAATCATACACGGAGTCCAAAATTGTCTTTACACCAGATCTGAAAGCACTTCTCAGCCTCTTCCACCTTCTTCTTCTCCTCCATCTTATCTTCAGCTGTCTGATCATCAGTTCTTCTGTAATAAACTCTGACAAGCTCTTCATTAAACTTCTTTGGCAGGAAACTGGACAACTGTCAACACAAGACAAATATCACACTCAATGAGTTTTATAAAGAGACTCAATCATAGAGTAAATGAAGTACACTGTAAACTTCACTGAGCCGAACAAGACTCAGTTCAAGCTCCAGTCCAATTGGTTTAACAAAAGAACATTATAAAGGAATAAATGGCACCCATTTGGAAAGATTATGCAATGATCTGAAATAAAACAGTTTGAGTGTCATGAATACCCGATAATCTTTAAGAACTGAAATAAAACAGTTTTGAGTGCCATGAATACCTGATAATCTTTAAGATCTGAAATAAAACAGTTTGAATGTCATAAATACCTGATAATCTTTAATGGTAGAAGCTTGGTTGGGATTCCTCTTGCTGTAGAAATAAACGGATTCAATGGGGTTTTTGTCCTTCATGCCGTGATCCAGATCAACCACCTGAGCTTGTGAGAACATGATAATCACTAAACAATTCTGTTTTATTTCAGTGTAAAAACATGCATCTTAGTCACTAAACACATGTTATCTGGTTTAAGTATGTAAATCTGCTCTGAAATAAGATATAACTTACATAAACTGGTAATTCTTCAGCATTCAGAGAAACAGTCGGGTCAGTGGGTTTGTACTTCTGCACTGCGGCTTTCCATGATTTCATCAGAATTTCCTGAATTTTCTGATTTGAGAGGGTTTGTCAGTTTTATAGGGTTAATCAAACAGTAAATCAGTGTTTTTCAGTTTCTGTTCAACCTTTGACTTGTGTTCCTCAGTCAGATGAGCTTCTCCCACAAACTTTGGCAGTTTTCTCCTGACAATCTTGTCCAGGATGTTTCTGGATTCCTGCAGGTTTTCAGCAGTGGAGGACGAGATCTGCTCAAAGATCCCATCTGACATAACAACAGAAGATTCATTATTATACATGTTATTTCACATGTCCTGAGACACACAACCACATGTCTCAAAAGAGAGAATATGTTTATCCTGGTTTATGGAAATCCTGTATATCTTTAGCTCTTTTAGCTTTGAGTTTACATGTTTTTCACCTGTTCTTTGAGCTGACCTGTGAGTTTGCTGTATTCCTCTGCTGTCTTTATGGCTTCAGAAATCTTCAGCATATCTTCAGGTTTCTCTTCATGAAGATCACCATCAGCTAGTACGAGCGCTTCTGCAAACCTAACACATTTGAGTTTGTGTTTCCAACATGTATAAGAATCACAGTCTAATGCTGAATTTGTGTTAGAAGAATAAGTCATGTAGCAGATTAAATATTGTGAAATCTCATATTCACTGCAAACAGAGAGACTCACATCTCTTCAATGATGTTGCAGATCTTGTGCTGGTAGGCCTGGCGATGGAGAGTGTATCGAGTGCGAAACATGTCATAAACATTATCTGCCTCCTGTTAGACATACAAACACCAGAGTCACAGATCCAGTTCCCATAATGCAGTGTTCACATTCAACAGCTAATGCCACTTTTTACCTGAAGTTTTAAGCAGAGAATATAAATATAAAACAGAGTAGATTAAATTGTAGATAATTGTAGGCACCTTGTCTCTAAAGCAGATGTGATTTCTCCCGTTCACTTCACAGACTCGAGCGAACTTCAGCAGACGCTGATGGTCAAAGCTGTTTCGAATGCCGAGGTGATGACAGTCTCTGAGAAATAAACATTAAATATAAACATAAAAAGTATATGTAAATGAGAGGATAATTTGGCTCAAAGTTATAATAGATTCTACATCATAGTGCCATCTGTGCAAAATGCCTAATAATATGTACCGTGCGAAATAGTCCCATTTGTCCACATCAATGCCGTTCTGTTTGTTTGCCACAATCTCATACAGGAAGGATTTGTCTTCAGCTCTGCCCTCGTATTTCCACTGAAAATAAAAGTAAAGGCTGTATGTAAATGAGGCTTCATTCATGCTAACACATCAATAACAGATGAAGTATCAGTATGAACCTCAGCAACTGAATCTTTAGCTCCTTCGATTAACTCTTTAATGAAGGTGATGTCTTTATCATCCAGTCCGTGCTCTTTCAACACATTCTCATTCTCAGTCTTCAAACTCTTCACAATGTCATCAAACATCAGCACTGACATCTGCTCATGCTGCAGTAAAGACACAAAGACAGATGAAATCATAATACATATATTACAGAAACCAACAGCTCTGAGTGTGTGTGAGCAATGTGTTCATTCTCACCTTCCACTTCTCAGGGATGTCATCAGGCAAGCCTAAGAAAAAAACGTAGGTCTCATGTGGATTGTAAGTCATGTTATGCACATCTTTCAGGTTCATTTCCCAGACTTACATGGCTTGAGTTCTCCATGTCCAAATGTAACAATAACATGAGTAAGAAATGTGCATGTCCACAGACACTTACCTCTGTCTATTTTCTTTTGTTTTGCTTTAGGAATAACCAGACCATCAAATACATGGGAAAATGGACCATGACCTAAAAAATAAAGAGAAACTGGATAATTCTAGGTATGGTTATCATAAATCAATGCTCGATTTGACAAGGGTTTGGTTGAGTTTAGACTCCATGACAAATACAAAAAACAATAGTGGATTATTTTCACTTTCCATGTGCATTAGTGATACTCACCCAAGTCGTGACACAGTCCAGCGATCTGAACACACAGGAAATCCTGTTTGGTGATTTTGAGCTCTGGCTGATTGTCATGAAGAGTCTTGACCAAACAACCAGCTAAATACGCCACTCTAACACACACACACACACACAAACAACACCACAGTTTATACCAAGAACACCGAATAGCAAGTTTCCTTGCATGCCATGTAAAAACATCAACAACATCAGAGAACGTCTCAGTTACGTATGTAACCCTCGTTCCCTGAGTGGGAACGGAGACGTTACATTAGTGATGACGAAATGGGGGTTTTGGGGGGACTTAAGAATACACATATGACCCGGAGGGGCTGCATATGGAGAATCACTGGGGTGTCCAGCCACAGGTGGAATATTTCAACCCCAGGGGTGGCAAGATGGCTTGCCAAGGGAAAGACACATGCTCAGAGAGGCTTACAGTGGAAATACACATGTGGGGGTCATTATGAATGTGTTAGGTGTCGCCCAGCCTGCAACTCTGCAGATGTCTGTCAGCGAGGCGCCATGCGCTAGAGCCCAGAGGAGGCCACACTCTGGGTGGAGTGGGCCGTCACACCAAGGAGGCACGGTCGACCTTGCTGCTGGTATGCCAAAGCAATGGCGTCCACTATCCAGTGAGCAACCTTTGCTTGGAGAGAGCCTTTCCCTTCAGCTTCCCACCATGACAGGCAAAGAGCTGGTCTGAGGTCCTGAAACACTGCGTTCTGGCTATGTAAGCATGGAGGGCACGTACTGGACAGAGCAGTGCCAAGGTTGGGTCTGCCTCCTCCGATGGCAGCGCTTGCAGGTTCACCACCTGGTCTCGAAAGGGTATGGTGAGAACCTTGGGAAATTAGCCGGCCCGAATTCCAGGCACGCTTCGTCAACTACCCTAACCTCTTGATGGAGGCCAATGCAACCAGGAGCGCTGTCTTCATTGACAGGACCTTAAGCTCCACTGATTGCAGAGGCTCAAAGGGAGCATTCTGCAGGGCAGTTAGCACCACTGAGAGGTCCCAAGAGGGAACGAGAGGAGGGCGAGGAGATTTTGTCTCCTCGCTCCTCTCAGGAACCTGATGATCAGGTTGTGCTTTCCAACGGACTTAACTTTGACTGGATTGTGATGTGCGGCAATGGTGGCAACATACACTTTCAGGGTGGAGGGAGACAGCCTTCGCTCCAACCCTTTTTGCAGGAAGGAAAGCACGACACTGATCGGGCATCTCCGGAGGTCTTCTTGGTGAGAAGGACACCAGTTGACGAAGAGGCCAAACCTGCCTCGTCCCGTCCAGGAGCCACACCTGGAGGTTCCAAAGAACCTGCTGCGGCTGCGGATGCCATATGCCCCAGGAGCCTCTGAAATAGTTTCAGTGGAACCGCACTCTTGCCCTAGAATTGGCGGAGGCAAGTCAGCAGTGACTGTGCACGCACCCTTGCTCGTAAGCTGCATGCACATGGCGACCGAGTCGATTTCCATACTGAGAAAAGAGATCCTCTGCACGGGGCAGAGTTTGCTCTTCTCCCAATTGACCCGAAGGTCCAGACGAGCTAGGTGCCAGAGCACTAGGTCCATGTGTTCGCAAACCTGGTCTCGAGAAGTGAGCTAGGATCAGCCAGTAGTCAAGATAGTTCAGGATGCGAACCCTGTGTTCCCGTAGAGGAACAAGGGCTGCCTCGACGACCTTCGTGAAGATGCGAGGAGACAGGGCTAGCCCGAATGGGAGAACCGCGTACTGGTATGCCTGCCCCTCGAAAGCAAATCGTAGGAACAGTCTGTGTTGAGGTAGAATGGAGACATGGAAGTAGGCGTCCTTCAGGTCGATCGCTGCTGCTGGGACCATGTGGGAGGGGCAGGAGCCGCGGGAGGGTGCCCTCGGCGGCGAGCAGACTGAGGAACCTGTGCAGACGGCTGGGTGGAGGCAGCAGCGGGCCGTCGGGGCAGGATGTGCTTTATTGCCTCAGTCTGCTTCTGGGCGGTTGAGAACTGTTGGGTGAAGTCCTCAACCGCACCGCCGAAGAGGCCGGCCTGGGATATGGGGGTGTCGAGGAACCGGGTCCGCTCAGCATCCCGCATATCGGCCAGTTTCAGCCACAGATGATTCTCCTGGACCATGTTAGTGGCCATCACCTGACCCAGGGAGCGTGCGGTCACTTTCGTTGCTCGGAAGGCGAGGTGAGTTGCGGCACGCAGCTCATCGAAGAGCCCTGGGTCAGTTCTACCCTCGTGCATGTCCCTGAGCATCTGGGCCTGGTAGACCTGCAGAGTGGCCATGGCATGCAGTGAGGCAGCTGCCTGTCCCGCGGCTCTGTAGGATTTCGCCACGAGAATGGCCGAAAATATACAGGCTTTGGAAGGGTGCTTAGGGTCACCGTGAGAAGAAGCGCTCTGAGGACACAGTTGCATTGCAACAGAATGTTCGACTGGGGGAACCCCTTTGGCAGCTTCCCCGTTGAGGGGAGGAAAGGCGGAGAAGGCAGATGAGCGATCGCGGGAAGACAGTGGTGCCTTCCGGGACCTTGAGTGAATGTGAACGTTTAAATGTAGTCAGATTATTTGTATATTAACTTTAAATCTCTCACATTATTAATTTAAACATGATTACTTAAACAATCCTAAAAATTTGATCAGAATATAATAATATTTCACCCAAGTGAGTGTTCAAAGCGATTGTGAGAAGCTCCCGGATACACCAGATATGTTCCTCCAAGTTGTTTGATGTGTCGGAGTCTCTGAAACTGAGGTGTATCTGTGATCTTCACCAGCAGGGGGTGCAGTGCAATGTGACCATGAATGGGGTCATTGAAGATCTACAGGATACAAAACGCACCAGTTCATCGCAACATTCTATGCATTTCGTGACTCAACATAAGCAGAAATGTTAAATGAGTAATTAGTTTACCTTCATTTGTTCTTTTGAAAAGTCTAAGGAGTATTTCTTCAGGATGTCTTGCAATTCATACGTAATAATCTCCCATGACTGTTGTTTCTCAGGCTCTGGAAAAGCATGACATTTTATATCCTCAGTGTAAAATAGCTTCGGTTACTAACGTACTGTAATCTTGGTTCTCTGAGATGACGGGAATGAACATTGCATCAGTGTTTTCTGATGCTTATGGGGAAAACTCCTGTTTTTCTTAGAATACTGAAGCCTGTTCATGTCTTTGCACCTGCACAGACAAATAGCTTTTCTCCCCATCAAAATGGACGGGGCCAACTGCCTATTTGAGTTGCTCTAAAAGCCATTTTAGTCCGAATTTTTCGACCGAGGAGTTGCAGCGTCGACTCTCGTAGAATCAGTAGCACAGCAAGCTACACAATGCTCGTTCCAGTTATCGTTCCCTAGTTAGTAATTAGTAACTGGAAATTGTCCCTACAATACGATTCACTCGCATTGCATCAATGTTTTCTGATGCTTATGAGGAACATACTGCAAAATGCTGTGTTAGTGCAGAACGGAAGGCTGTCCTGCAAGTCCGTATTCCGGGGTGCTTGATGCCAAAGGCCCCATGGCAGGCTCTTAGAGAGACAGGGACTTAAAATATGTCATATAAGTGGAGTTTTGGGTCTTTTACGAGACTGTGTTGGGGCCAGGAAGTTAAACCTCCTCTGAGAAATCTGACCACCAGGTCGTATTTCCCAACTGACTTGCCAGCAATAGAAACATAGTTGTGATAGCTGGTGCGTATACCTTGAGCATGGATGGGGTGCGTCCGCTGTCCAACAGCTCCTGTAGGAATGCAAGTACATGAGGGATCTCACAAGAAAAGGGGTCTACGTCCCGAGCTGAACACCAGCTGGAGAATATAGACCATTTTTGGACCTCTTGGGAAAGACATGACATTTCCCGTCAAGAGGCCATAGATGGAGGCTCCACAACTCGGGTCACGGATGCCAGATTGACCCTCATGCCTGGGAAAGTAGGTCCCTTCTTAACGGAATTGACCTCTCGCCTGCCCCTCCCCCAAAACGGCTATTGTCCAATCACACATCATAGCAACCGTTACTATGTGAGCAGGTCCGACAAACATTCTCCAAGCAAGATGGTGAAGCGGTGCGCCCACGGCGTTTGTAAATATGTGGAATAAGGGCTGCCTCCGACAAAAAAACATTTTCTAGTCGACTTTAGTTATTCATTTAAGCCATTAGTGGACAAATCGCCCCTTTATATTAATTGAATTACTTAAATAGACTATATAGCCTACAGGATAATGAGCGTTTACGTAATATAGCCGCACTCAAGCGCACAACCACACGCATAAAGCTTGCCACAAAGAACCGGTAAAAGTAATTTGGGGTCAGTAAGATTTTTTAAGAAATGAAGAAAAGTAATAGGCAAGGATGCATTCAATTGATCAAAAGTGACAGTATAGACATTTATAACGTTAGAAAAGCTTTCTATTTCAGAAAACTCTGAAACTTTCTATTCATCAAATAATCCCCCCCCCCCCCCAAAAAAAAAACAGTTTTCTACACTGATAACAATCAGAAATATTTATTAAGCAGTAAATCAGCGTATTATTCCCTCAGGTAGGTTGCACGTTTTCTTGTGTGGGTGGATGTTGGAATCAATAATCACGTTGTTTGCATTCGCCTAAACTGATTTGCCGAAATCAAAATGCTGACATTGAAAGTCCCGCTCGGAGCGGTAAATCAAACAATGATTTGTCCCTAAAAAATAATGTATTATATATTATTATTATTGATAGGATGATAACAGGTGTCGTGATCAGCACTGCTGCTGTATCAGTCAGTGGTTAGATCAGCTTTGCAGTTTGCAGTAAAAAAAACAGGACAAGGGAGATATAAATTATGCATTATTAATTATGACAAATAAATTATGCCCAAAATACGGGACATTTGGCAACCCTAACGTTAGTTTTTTCCCTTCCCCAAGAACAAAGCACATGGGCTGAACTGGAACAAAAAAATGTAAATAAAATTTGCTAATAAAAATAAGCAAAATATAGCTAACAGCTCAGATAACTGCGATTGTCTGCAAAAAATTGGAGAAAATCAAGACAGAAGAAGAGTTCTACGATGCCTACGGATGCTGGTTGATCACAAACTTCCAAGATGCCGTCTGCAAGTGTGTTTATGTCGTTTGCGTGGGTATTAGAGTTTTTTTGCGATTGTCATGGGGTTTCTCAGATTTCGCTTGAGACCGGTAAGCATTAGCCTCGATAGTAGTTGTGTCTCCTTCATTGGGTATTTTTATAATTTGAATATATCCCTCCACTGCATAATGTAACCCCTTTTGCCTCGATCTGGAGGATATCGCGGAGGTATTAGCCGCTTTCCGACCAGAGGAACCTTTTCACAGTTCCTAGAACTACTGGCTAAAGTACCCGGATGTTGGCGTGTTCGCACCGCAGGAACTAGGAACGCTTTTAGTTCTAGGAACTCCATTTTGACACGTCCTTGTCAAGCGATGCCCTCTGTGTGCTCATCCAAGGGGTGCAGGGAAGCCACACTCGTGGCATGACATTTTGCATCAAACATCGCTTGAATTTGATCTTTTAGATGAGAAAATTTGCTCTTTGAAAATCCATTTGTCTGTGAAGATACACTGACGTGAACCAAATCAGGCTTCATTATTCTAAGAAAACCTATGTTCTCCCCATAAGCATCAGAAAACACTGATGCAGTGCAAGTGTACCGTATCGAAAGGGAAATATATTGTAAACGCAATAAAACATTTCAGCAATGTATTTATAGTGGATGTGTATGGCCAAGACTTTCCAGAAAAGTGCAGCTTATATTTGTGTTCATTTTAGCGCTAATATAAATGTTTCCATACAAACAATGAGCAGTAAAGTTTTCTCATTTAATATTTTAGCAGTGGGACTTTTTTTATGAAGTAGTTCAAGCAGTTCAAGTTCTGGCAATGCCTTTCTGACGTAATTCCTGTAGGTGTCTTTCTTTAAACAGCTTCCTTTCTATCCTCGTTAAATCTTTTGTGTTCACTGGTTTTCTTGTCATCTCATGTCAAGTCAAGTTACGGTCCAAAGAAACAAATATTTGTATGTATTAACTAAACTCCTTATACTTGAACGATAGTCTTGTGCTAAACTTCTTTTTCCCTGGTTTGTAAATCATATGTAACAGATTAATATTACTCTAAACACAAATATAGGAGCAGGAGATAGATGTATCACACAAAATTCAGTAAATTATATATACACATTATCATATGACAGTGAGTTGTGTACATGTCTTTCCTTACCTTCAATTTCTTCATATGACTTTTTTAGATCTTGAAGATTTTTCCTGAGATCAGAGAGAGTTTTTTTGTGTGTTTGCATCTTCTCTTTTTTCTTCTTTTTGTGGGTTGTTAAAAGCTCAGATGAGGAGGCAATACAGATCTCTAGAACTTCGTACAGATTTTAAAGATCCAGCAGCTCAATCCACTGGAATACATGAGGAAAGATGTCATTGAACTGCAAGGGTGTGTCTCAGACAAAGGTTGAGCTTTACTGAAGGGGAATGAGTCGGATCAGAGCGACTGCTGCTGGAAACACATTCAGGAAGTGCAGATCACACAATATTTACTGTACAGTTCTTGTAAATGTATTTGTCTTAAACTTTGGTAGGGGAGCCTATTTAAGCCCTGTTAAGTTTTAACGACTTTTCTGGGCCGGCAGAATTAAATTACATAGAAGCCTTTGAAGGAGTGATCCAGCTCTCAGATTTAATAAAAAATATCTTAAATTTTGTGATTCGAAGATGAACGAAAGTCTTGCGGGGTTGGAACAACATATGGGTGAGTAATTACTGACAGAATTTTCATTTTTGGGTGAACTAACCCTTAAACAAGTTAACAAGACACACCTGTGCAACAGGGAAACAAACACAGCCATTGCCATAGGACACAATGAACACAGAAACAATGAGAACAGAGAACACTTAAGAGTCCTTAAGAAAGGCTGACAGAAGACTGGAATCTAACAAATATATGCAAATGGTTAGGTCATGCAAAAATATAGCATTTAAGTCACCCTTTACTCCCCTCATGCCATTTTATTTCTGTATAACAAAAATCTTTATACAGTCAAATATTAGTGAAACTTCAGAATTGATCAGTTGATCAGTGAATAGATCTCAATATCACTTAATCAGAAATTGATTTATTAAACTCTAAAATACTGAAGGGTTGGGGTCAGAATCCCTTGCCTCTGCCCTGGACCTTAAATCCAGGGACGTACTCTGCTGGGGTGTTGCCACCAACAATGCCCAGCGATACAAATATATAATATACAATTAAATGTACTTAAATCTATTTTAAGCCCTAATTGGAACTTGGTAAAATCTAGTTTTTTTTTTGTTTTTGTTTTTTTTTAACAGTGATTTTATTAGTATCGTACTAAAATGCAATTTCCGGTTCATACAGATCAGGTTTTTAAAACATAAATAAATATTATGAATTATCTAATAATTTAATACTACTTAACCCATGACTGCATCTAATATTTATATTAATTTCAATAATAAAGTCTTACCCTCACTTTTCTCATACAACTTTTTTTACATAAAGAATTTTCTCTCTGTATTTTGAGTTGTCAGGTCCAGATATCTTCTCTTTTTTTTTTCAATAATCTGCTGTCGTCTTGCTCATGTGTAGAGGAGGACAGTAATGAAGACCTGTAGAAATGTGTAGAGATTTTATAGATTCAGAGACTCAACCCACTAGACTAGGTTATCATTGTTATCATTATACTACCCAATCCTCATGCTGATTCTGCCTGCACTCATAGTTAGAGATACAACACTAGACTAGGTTCTAGTTACAGATACAACAATAAACTAGGTTATAGTTACAGATACAACACTAAACTAGGTTCTAGTTACAGATACAACACTATACTAGGTTCTAGTTACAGATACAACACTAGACTAGGTTATAGTTACAGATACAACACTAGACTAGGTTCTAGTTACAGATACAACACTAGACTACGTTATCATGTATAAGCCCAATCCTCATGCTGATTCTGCCTGCAGTCATAGTTACAGATACAACAGGGACACACATCACTGTACGTTTTGTCCACAGAGGTCTGAAACATAATTATGTGTTGTCTCTTGCCATATGTAAAAGGTGTTTGTATTTTTAGATCAGTTTTAAAAGGCAATGTTTTGCTTTCTAGTAAATTTTTATTTCTAATGTTGTTTGACTTTATCAATGAAACATGTTCTAATTTGTCTAATTTCTTCACTATAATAAGCAGAGGATATAACCTGAGTTAGTCTTTCTTTCTTTTAAAAACACATTTAAAATATATCCTGCCATCAGGAGCAACCTATTCCCTATAACAGGCCTTTAGTGCCTATATTGTGCATCATAGAGCTCAGAACATGTCTTTCAATTATATTTAGACTAATATTTCTAGTCATAATTTACATTTGCACTAAAAACACAGATAGCAAGCCACCATCGAAACAATGTTAGATCGATGTTAATGCGTCAGCGTTAATTGCATTGAATCAACATCACATTTGCACCTGCAATTAATGTTGAAAAATTTTTAAATTTCAACCAAACATCAATGGTAGTGGCATTGAATCAATGCACTCTCAGAAAAAGAAACACAGATACAAAGCCTGAAATCAACTGCAAGTAAAAGACAATAAATATCTAAAGATCTCAGCAGAAGTTCTAAAAAAACAAAATGGGTGTAGTCACCATTATGGTGATTAGTGTTTGCTTTAGTTGGGCTCTTGACCCTACACCAATTAACATTAGTTTTTCTCGTTTATAAAACACATTTGTTATGGCAAGAAAAAGCAAGAGGAAGTTTATTAGGTGTTGTTGGCTGTTGTGGTGATGTCAAAATCTTCATACATTTGTCTGATTCACTAATTTACCCTCCTTGTGTCTAATGTTGGATTATATGATATTATATATTGATCATAGTATCTCTGTGAAACTACAGTATGATTCTACATCCAGAATAAAAAAAATATTCATAACTATATTCAGTAACTGATTGCTTTTGGAACTCTTGCTATAGTTTCACAGTGGTGGTATACAGGATTAAACTCTGAATTAGATCAGTGAATGAAGAGACTTTATGATGATTATGTCATCATCTGTCTGTGTGTGATAACAAAAGTAACTTAAAAAACAGTTAAAGCCATCAGAGAAATAAACTGATGTTAAAAAGTCAAGGGCCAAGAGTTCAACAAAAGCAAACACTTAAATAACAATCAAACCAAACATTTTCAATTAAATGTCAACATCTAAAATTCTGTTATTTCTCAATAATAACTTCTGTAGAAGTATGACAGAAATTAAGTAATACTGGTCAGTAATAAGTGTATTAATGTTTAATGGCTGGAATCAGGAATGGACTGAGAGTAAACAAGTAATAAAAACTCGGTGAGTGTTTTAGCGCAATTTTCTCACCTCATGGGATCACAACACTAAGAGATAGTAAATCTTTTCCTGGATTTTTTTTTGTGCATTCCCGAGATCAGACCTTCCTTAAAACCCTTTATAGGGCACTCATTGAAATACTTGGAAATTCTAAATTTCAACCATAGAGTGTTATTGGAGGATATTATAAGACTTCAAAACATTTGTGAGTTTTTAAAAAAATATATTTTTTTAGGTTGGAAATCAAGGGCAATGAAGTTACCATATATGGTTCCTTGCCAGTCTAGGGTAATGTTTTTCCCTTAAAAAGTGTATATATAAAAATATAATAAAAACACATAAACTTGTTACAAACATAAAAATATTTATTTAGTAACATTTTAAATTATTATTAGGAACATTTTAAATTAAATTATTATTAGGAACATTCATTAAATTAATGAATAGGGTATTCATTTATGGTTTGTGCTCCTAAGAACATCTAATATGATTCATATTTTATAAATGCACATTTGTGCATTTATAAATGTTATAAATAAATGTATACATTTATAAAAGATCTGTACTACTGATCTTTGGTATGGTCAAGTACTGGTGGTACCACTTATTTTAGCAGTAATAAGTCTCACAGTAAAAAAAAAAACACCAATACATGGCATTTAACTATGATAAAAAACTGTTTCAAGGGCATAAAACTTACACATAAAGGGTAAATATATAATAAGAAGTGCAAAATATCATTATAAGTATTAAAAACTGTTATAAAGGTCATAAAACTGACCAAAACCACACATATTTCAATATCTATGGCAATATAAAATGTCTATAAATGTGTTACGTTTCCCACTGGATCACTTTATAATGTTATTCAAACCTGTGATAACATCCAATGCACTAGTAAATACTATTGTCCTACGTTATAATCATAGACTGTGGTTATAATGCATTATTTGTAGAAAAAATACCCTAGTACGGCTTTTCTATACGCATAGGGCGTATGTCTAAATATGGACATTCGCTAATCTTACGTGAACAGGGCGTATGATCAAATATGGTCTCACCATTTTTCATGCCACAAATGTCAATACTTTCAAGAAATCTATGCAAACAACACCTATCTCAACATGTTGCACAACTGTTCAACCATAGAATGTGTGAGTTTCATCAACTCACAATTTTTTGTTTTGAAGTTATTAGCGCTGATGTGGGAGTAGGTAGTAGCGCATAACCTCACTTTCCAATATCCGGAACGACACTGAAGTTTGAAATGCTCCGCGCAACTTCTGATTGGTCAGATGCCATCATGTGACTATCAGTGACGTCGCCTGATCCTAGCTGATTGGCTAGGAGAAATCTATGTGCTCATATGACAACGCAAACAGGCAGGGGAGACTCAGTTTGAATGCGCGATTAAGTTACCAAATATGGTTCCTCGCCCGATAAAGGGTTAACATAATGCCGAAAACCCGAAGTCTCTAGGTGGTCTGGTTGAGGAGTAGATAGAAGTGCAAGATTGGTGCGCACAGACGCACAGAACAGAAATCATGAGTTAACCAGCGCAATTTCCGGGGGAAAATTGCGCTAAAAACAAATAGGCCCCACCACAACTACAAACAGCCACTGCTATCTCACAATGTTACAGCAGCCAACATATCACATTTATAGCAAATGACATCATAAAACATATGGAGACTGAGGTTTATTATTATATTAACTAAACTACTTAATCTACATAAAAAAAGAGCAGATAAGTCTCAGTATAACATCTGTCAGTTAATATTAAACCAAATTACTTTTAGATAGCATATATTCTTATACATATTCTTATAAAACTTTCAATGTTATGGACAGCAAACACATTGTTTCAACATGAATATTAAAGTCACCAAGCAGGAGAACAGAAGATGACAAGGAACAAGCAAGGGTCAACAGTTCACTGAGTGAGCAAAATAATTATGAGAGCGTCATGCGAGTCAACCCTAAAACCATATAATCAAATAGTGTCATGAAAATATCACAGCTTCATCGGAATGTTCCGAAACTTGGTGACTTTTATGGCTTAAGGTATGTGAACACACAAAAAATAATGCAAAAACGTGTACACTTCACATCAAATTTTTTTTTTTTTTAAATTATAAACCTTGGCAAAAAATTTTATTTGAGAATTTCTAAAAAATACATTCAAATCCACATCTTAAAAGTAAGTAATTTGGTCCAAAAACAACTAGAGAATTCACAAGCCTCTCCATAGAGAGCTATACAGGCATCTAGTGGTAAACCCATGCAATAACATGTAATGTTTAATTTTTTATCAACAGATGGCGCTAATCTGACTTCAAAAAAATGGATTTAAAAGGCCTAGTCTCTATATTAATCAGAAATACTGCAATAATTGAAGAAATATTTGTAAAAATTAGAAGATTTTTTTTATTAATTTCAATGGCAAAAATGGACTATAAATATTGCATACATATTAATAAGTAACATCAAATAATCTCAAAATACAAAATGAAAAAGAAAAAAATATCATTGAACAAAAATAAATTGCATTGGTTTTACTGGGATGGAGAAAGTTTAATTTTTAGGTGTCCGGTCACTTTTGACTGGGAAGATAACAAGTGTGACTCCGAAACGAAGAGCACCTGGGGGCTAGATAAGTACTTATATCCATCCAGCTTGTGTAGATTTAACCGCAGAAAATCATCAAGACCTTGGCAAGTTTCAGTGAGAAGAAAATGTTAAGTTTGTTGTCGTTGATAAATCCATTGAGATAAGGGGCTTTATCGGAGATAGATCGACAGTTCAGAACAGCAAAGTGACGATGTGAGGGATTCAAAGGTGAGGTAGGCCTGGATGATATAGTTAGACTAGATGCGGAAGAACATCAGGCTTGGAGCAGTGGATACTCATGGAGACTCGGTGAGCGATGTATATACCGTGGACGATGGAGAATTCCTAGTCTATGGCAGTTTTCAAACATCAAAGAATCAAGACGCTGACGGCAGTTCAAGGCCCTTGGTTGAGCCAGTGAATATCCAATTACCATTACGGATTACAGACAAAAAATGAGGCAAAAAAGGGAAGGAAATTAACTGAAAAAATGTTGCTAGAGGAATTGTTTGTACCGTCGGAGCAATGCAAATAACTGGCGAAAACCACGTTAGCCAGACTCTGTGCATCACATCACCAACAAAGGGGAGACAACACAAGATAGCAAGCATTAAACAAACAGTGCAACTGATAGAGAGAACGGTTACTCACCCATCTAATGAGGCAAAAGTTGTGGAAGATGCAGAAGGGTAGAGAGCTCGCAGAAGCCCGATGGCAAAACTAGCATGCAGAAAAGATTGCTGTGTCACGTTACACATTTGCATGTTACGACTAGAGATGTATTATTTATTGTGATGGTCTATCAGAAGAGCTGTGTGGTCTTTAAGTGTTTCTCTCTGTGTTTGCTCTTTGGCTCCTCCTACTCAATCCATCTGTGGATGATTTCCCTCAGCTGCACCTGCTTATCAGTCCAGAGCCAGACACAGAAGAGCGTGAGAAACAGAGTTTAGAAACATTTCTCCAGAGCGCTGTCTGTGTCCTGTCTCTGCTTTCAAATCGTGTTGTTGAACATGAGAACTGTTTCAACATGAGAACAACTTTCCACTCTGTGGTATTGTATTATTACTCTCCAGCTCATTCTTCAGTCTGTATTTATAGCCCACAGTTTGAGCTGTATGGCTGTTTTTAATGTTGCTATATGGTTTTAATATGATATCTGGTGCTCCAGTGCTTTGTTTTCATTTCGTAAACAAATCGTTTGGACACTGAACTTCTCCTATCTTCATTCCACCAATCCCTGACAGTTTAATTTAAAATTCAATAATTAAACCTGTGTATTATAAGTTAATACCTTTGTCATCACACACTCCTATGTATTACTTCCCTTACTTTGAAACCAAATAACTGTGATTTCTTGTTTAATCAAAGAAAGAGAATTACAACAATATAAAGTTCCAAGTGCACAACCAAAGTGAACACCGATCACCATAATGATGAGTTCAAACTAAAACATTTTAGGAAAATCTACATCAATTTATGAAATCAGCTTATGTGATGTTCTCTCAAAATTTTCAGTTGTATTGACAATTCAACATTCAAGATGACTTTTATTGACTTTTATTTATATTTTAATAGTACAGATTATTAGATTTTTTTCCAATAAAGTTTAGGTTAAGACAATAAGTAAAGTAAACTAAAAAGTGAGAACAACTGTTAACACACAACTAGAGAAAAAAAAAATAGGGGAAGAAGCCTGATTGGCTTATGTTTCTCAAATAAATTTAAGTAATGCGAGTTATTAACCCCATAAAATCCACGGTATCGGGTGCGAAAATCTTCGTTATAATGTTATTTACGTTATTTTTATAGGCTTCACCCAATTCATGGTATCATTTGAAAGCTTAGAATCTGAACTTTACAAAGAATACCGTTTTGTTTTTATGATACATATTATAAATATTAGCTTAAATATGCATTGGTCCCAGACAAAAATTTCTGCTTTATGATTGCAAAGAAATATTTCTACGAATATTTATTTTTTATATATTTCACAGAACAGTCAAGTCATATATCACAAGAAAGCTCTCATTCTAATGAATTTGCCGATGTAGTTGATTACATTTGATCGAATGATCTTCAAAAGAATCACGCAGTGAAATAGGATCAAACTGAGATAACAGTGAAAAGTATCATATTCCAGCTCCAATTACGGCTTCAGTCAGCCACAAACAGCCACAAAATCTATATCACTTAGGATGTTATCTTTCAAATGAGACCATTTTCACGTTTCTGTGAGCTTTCATTGATAATAAAAACCTTTTCGAATGAACTGAGAGGAAACACGCTCTGAGCGCAGACACTGAATCTCCAAGCCATCTATACAGCGTGCTAGCCTTTTCTAAGATCAAATATTTGCCAAACATCAAAACATCAGGCGTATGAGGCGCCGGACTGGACAAAAGCGAAGCGAACTGCTCGAGTGAGCGACAGTTTTAGGATTTTAGAACCATTCAAATGGTTTGAGAATAACAATCATACCACCCCTCATAGTCTCATAACATCCTGTGGATTGTTTTGACGTAGTCTAGTTGTGATAGGTATTACAATCTGATTGGACCAGTCGTTTCGAGTGCTGTGGCTACTAAAATTTGGTTTGACCAGTAAAAAAGCTGTAATTTCCAATATACACTTTGCTTAATTGCCTTTTTTATTTGAAGGTGCATCTTTTACAGTCGTTCAAACAACTGTAGAGTGAAGGGTGTACGCTTTTACTTTTTACAGTTAAATAATAGCTATGCTAAAACATACTCTATTGCTCTCTCTAGGCCAGGGGTGCCCAAACTTTTCCTATGAAGGGCCAAAAATCAAACTTGATCGAGGGCCGTGGGCCAAAAGTAAATTTTGCATTATAAATCAAACTGTATTACATTAAAGTTGCTATGGGTTTATTTATTTCATAATATTTAAAATAAATATAAAACAACTTTAATCTGATTAACTAATGCAGTTTTATTTGTAAAGTTTTGCATTTTAATGAACTTATTACAATAAAACCAACAATCCCCAAGTGTTCAATGTACAATACAGTTCAATGCCAAATACACAAGCAATAATAAAACCATGTGGTTGCAATGTCAGTGACCTAATGAGAGATATGAAGCTGGTCCTTATTTTTCAGAAGTTTTTCAAGATTGGGCTGTAGCTGACTTACAGACAAAGACAAGATATTATGTAGGTGAGAGTCAGTTATTTTGCTTCGGAGTTTACTCTTGTTCAAGTTCATCAGACTGAAGGTCTGCTCGCAAAGGTAGGTACTGCCAAACAGAGACAGCATCACTTGTGCCTGCTTACACATCTTTGGGTACCTGCTTGCTGGGACACATTTGTAGAAGTCTGTCAAGGGAAGGGATGTGAACTTGTGTTTCAGTTCTGAATCACACTGAAGCTCAATTAGTTCCATCTGAAGATCATCTCTGACTGCATCCACACTGATGGTGAAGGGCTGAGCAAACAACTCATGTGTCTGAAGTCCTCAAAGCGACTGTCAATCTCCTGGATAAGGTTGCTGAGAACAGCATCATACTCATGGACCTTCTCTTTCACCATGCCTACCTCTACAAGACAGGGAAAATGGGCTAAATTTCCTGCATGTGGGATGAGAAACAGAAAGAACAGTGTGAGACTGGGACAGGCATGTAAAACAGAGGGAGAAAAAATAGAATAAATAACTGAAAAAAGAAGGAAAATCTTATTTCATGACAATTTAAGAAACTAGCAAATTTTAAGCAAATTTTATCAGCTTGATGTACAACAAAAATATAAATGCTGACATGACTGAATATAAATGTAAACTCCACATATAAGCTAAAAACATTCATTTAAATATAGATAAATAAAAATAAATATAGAGTGTACTGGAATGGTGATATATAAAGTTCTCAGTCCAAAAGCACAAATATGTCATGAGAACATGCAAACAGTGCACAAAAATGGCATATATCATGTCCAAAGCTACGCCTGTAATTTCTCAGTGGTGGAAATGATGGAGGTGCGAAAGAACATTT
The DNA here is from genome assembly GCA_022829085.1 of Abramis brama. Classification (NCBI taxonomy): domain Eukaryota; kingdom Metazoa; phylum Chordata; class Actinopteri; order Cypriniformes; family Leuciscidae; genus Abramis; species Abramis brama. The sequence goes on from CM040767.1 coordinate 57,831,869, forward strand.
TAGCAGTTTTTCTGCAATATTAGCACTCCCTCATGTCAGGCTTAGCTACTTTTGACTTATTATGTTGTTTACTCGTAATACATTATTTTCATGTGTTGTACATAATTCAACCGAACTACAGCCAAGGTGGAAATGACGCTGAATAAAAATACTCTGTATAAAAGCTTGAGTTACCTTGATTTATTTTCTTGTGCTGAAGAGCACATGTGCCTGAAGTTTCATCTTCAACTAATACGTCCTTTTCACTATTATTTCCATGATTACCAAGTAAATAAAATATTTAAGGTGGATCTATTAAAGTGGATTTTATTAAGAGGTGGAAATGACAGACAACCTGGGGACAGACTTATTTTATTCCAAAAATAGTTTAAAATTGTGATATACATATGGAATTTCGATGGTATATTATTTTATTTGTCCTTACAAATTTATATCCTTTGTAAATATTGCTTCTGTGACGGATGTTTATATTCATAGTGTGTATATTAACAATGTAAATGAATGTTTCACTAATAATCCTTCCTCTTAGTTTTTATTTACTTCATATTATTTTGTTTAAAAAGACATAGTAATTTAGTTTTGAACTTTTATCAGTATTATTTCGGAAAAAGAGTTGATTAATTGTACTGGCGTCATGACGTCATTTCTGTTCTGCCCGTTGGATTGAGGACATAATGTTTAATTATATTCATGTTAAGAGTGTTAGGAATGTGTTAGTGTTTTATGCATGGATGGATTGGATATAATAGTTTTATAGCTGAGTACAGCGGTTTGAGTGTATGTGTGTGCGTCGACTGAATGCGGTGATTTTGGCCGATTAATTAATTGGTCTTTGATCTGTGCAGGAGATCAAATTACAGAAGCAAACATTTCATGCTGTACTCTCTTTATTTCATCCAGGTATGGCTCACTTTTGTTCATTGTAACAATTTATTAATTGTTGTGACAATTTATTTTCCTTAAATATTGTTTGTAATGTGTTTTCATCCATTTTATTGTCAATTCGATTATTTACTGAAGCAAACATTTCATGCTGTACTCTCTTTATTTCATCCAGCACTATCTGCATCCAAATATCCACAAAAAATAAACTCTCCAGATCAGCAGCAGATCCAGTCGTCCCGTGTCTTCCTTCAGCTACACAACACAACGCAGATCGTAATAGGGCCTGGTGGTCAGAATTGGGCCGGTACACTCCCTTCAGATTAATTTGAACATTTGAACATCTTTTTCATTTTTTATTATAAGTCAAGTCAAGTCAAGTATATTTGTATAGCGCTTTTCACAATACAGATTGTATCAAAGCAGCTTCACAGTATTAAATTAAAATAATACAACAAGGTTTGTTTCTAGTGGAATTTATTGATTGATAAAATTAAAATTAAATTAAAATTAAAATTAAAATTAAATTAAATTAAATTAAATTAAATTAAATTAAATTAAATTAAATTAAATTAAAATTAAAATTAAAATTAAATATCCCCAAAATATCCCCAACTGAGCAAGCCAAAGGCAACAATTGCCAAAGGCAATTATACAGAAAAAAATCTACTGTATCTGTACTGTAATCTACAGTACTGTAATCTACATAAAGCTGGGGTCCTAATATTTCCTAGCATTCATGGCCATAGTTTTTTGTGATTTCTATTATCTCACATGAATAAGCTACTGTCCTTGTTTTATTGTTCAGTCCAGAATGTTGCTATGGTTACTGCCATGTCAATCATAATTTCTGGAGTGATTCTGTACACACACACACACACAGAGTGATCCATCCACTCCCGGATATAGTGTGTATAATGTGAGGGTGTTGTTTGCACAGACTGTTTAACTGAACATTATTGACAGATTATAAAATTAATAATTAATAGAGACCTGTTGTAATGAGCGCCAAATTACAACAGAGGGCAGCAAAACATCATGATACTGTTCCATCTATAGATACAGTACTGTATATAGATGCCTCATTAGCGGCTATTTTCTATGGGCCTCTATAAGGGCCTCGTAAAATGGCCGCCATTTTGGAATTGTCAAAGCCAGTCTATAGATGAATATCTATATCTGCAACAGACCTCAGCAGATAATTTTGCTAAACTAACACAATACAACAAGGCGAAGGCGTCAGCTAACACAACACAAGTTTAAAGGGTAATTCAACCCCTGGTCAGAGCCTGACTCCACCCACTGGCATTATTTGAAAAATGCTGGAAAAGTGGGCAGAGCCCAGCGGAGATAGAGGGGTCGAACAGTGAGCGGGAGGGCGTGCACCTGAGACCTGCTGTCAGACTCTAAAATGGAGAGTGACTCACAGGGTCGTGAGACGACGTAAAGTACATGCATCTGATGAGTTTTATCGAGTTGATGTCAATAGCGCACTCTCTATAGGCATATTCATATTTTGCCGCTATGTGAAAAAATCCAGCAAAATGCGCTGGCGCGTTTGTCGACCTCAGAGGATTAACTTTAGCCTAACCATAAATTGTGATTAAAATATATATGATCACTCACATCAAGACGCCGCTGTGGTGGTGGAGTCCATGCAGGAGGAGCAGCGTTTGGCACTGCATCGCTTTTCAGCGCGAGCTGTGTGGAGAAGCCCATTTCCACCTCTACTGCGTTGGAGAAGCAATCTCGCATAAAATGAAGGTTGCACACTTGAGCTCTAGGTGGGAACTCACGGTCTTCCAGGCCAAGTACATGCAACCACTAGCGCCTAATTTCCAAGTCTGCTGGAAAGCTATGCAGTCCAGCAGTGCTGTTGCAACCAGCAACACTACACCTACATACCCTCCTGACCACTGTACTCAATACAGATAAATCTACGCTAGCTTATGCCAAGGGCGTGGTGAGCTGGAACCTGCTTACGTCACACAGTACAGCAAACATCACGCAGTACCGCAAACATCCAATAGGAACATTCAACTGCAGTAGCCACCGTTCAACCTGAAGAGGGCAGCACTCAGACGTTTTTACACCATATATTGTAGAATTAAAACACTTTATACCCAAATGTCAAAAAAGTTACTCGAATCAATGAACAGCCAGACTGATCTCATGAAATGGCGTATGTATGACACGCCAATTCGTATTTCCATTTTTGGCGTGCTATCAACACGCATAATCGCTTTTCAGCGTGTTTATCAACGCCGTTGACTTAACGTTACATTACTCTCTATATAAATATATACGACCTACCCCAACCCCGTCCCTAAACCTACCCGTCACTGGGGTTAATACCATTTATGAGTCTTCCCCTACCATCCTAGTAAAAAAAATATCGCTCCCCAGATGTAGATATACATTTTGCTTCGTTTCGCTCGGACATTTAACGGCGTAGACATACACGCGGAATCACTCTGACATTTAACGGCGTACACATACATGCGGAAGATGACGGCGTGGACATACACGCGGATAGCTCAAAATGCGTATAGATAACATGCCACTTGACTTGAAAGTGGCGTGTATGTTTACGCAAAGTCATGATGTCATGTTGGAACAGCACTAATAAAGACCCATTCTTACAGATCATTAACTAAAAAAAGTTGGTTTAGGGTTAAGTTACCCTTTAAACCCCTGTAATATTGAGTTAATACATATACAAACACAAACCAACATATTCTCATGTGTGAAATGTTATCACATTTCTTCAAGAGTTCTTCTTGGGTGTTTTTGCAATGTTGTAGCATCACTGATTCTTACTGTGAGTGTCGACACGTTGACCGTTCTAAGATGGCGGATGCGCGACATGTCTGGAGCGGTCGAATGTGTCATCTACGTCTGCATATCTATGGTTTTATACACATTATTTTAACGTAAGAGCAGAATAGCCATTTCTAACTTGAATAGGCTTCGGTCTCATGTGCTTCCAGTTATTCTAGCTCTACAAAATCTGTCTGTTATGCTGCTTGATATTGCAAACTGTATGCGATATCATGGCATTTTGCCATTTACTGCACTTTGTTGTTCTTTTAACCATTTGCCTATAACAGCTATAAAATAGCTTATTGCCTTACAAAATAAGGTGGATATGCGTGAAAGGGACATACATTTATCTATATTTTTAAAAAATAGACATGAATGAAACATGAGCAAACACAATCATAAACATCAGGAATGCTTCTGAAATGGACAGTGGCCCTCCAGGAGCAGGATTGGACATCCCTGCCTTAAACCCTCAATGTGTGTCAAGAGAAAATGTTTACAAGAAGATGTGGGTGATTTTTATTTCCTCTGAAAGCAGAAGTGAAATAATGTGGGATCCACAAATAGACTGTAATAAATGACATGCAAATGACACTTTCTCCCATTCTTAAGACAAGGCTTAAGCCTAGTCCCAGACTAAAATGCCTGTTTTAAATGAAACTTGCACTGGCATATCTTAAAATATGTCACTGTCATTGTTTTGTCTCGAGATGCACATCAGCAGTGTTTTTTTTTTCACATCATCTGTGTTTCTCTGCTTGTCAGACATATACATTTCACACACATCTCAACACTCTCCGCCCTGTTAACAGTGCAGATCTGGGTGGAACCGTTAGAGAATAAGGAAGTTCGTGAGAAAGACTGACGGAGGATCTGTGCACTTCTAATGATAGTGACTTACATCGCATTCAAGAAACACATTTGATCAGTTCTTGCTTTCACTGGATTGGGATCGGATCTGGTTTTTCTCTGGATATCTGAGACTGAAGTCAATCTGGAATGAAGGCTGCCATCATCATCTTCATCTTCATCACCCTCTGCCTGATCTCAGGTCAGTTCTTCACTGCTCAGTCTGGGTCAAATAATATACTATATTACCCAGATTGATGATATATAATAACCCAGAGCAAATGAACTTGTGTTTGGCAGGTCAAGTACTTTGTTTCAGTGTGTTTGGATGCACTGGAGGGAGTTTAATGTTCAAGTGTAAGTACAAGAAAGAGAGCAAAACTAATGAAGTGAAGTATTTCTGCAAAGACAGGAGCTGTAAGATGGGCATCAGTACTGATGTTCAGAGTCGATGGGTTTATAACGGGAGATTCGCTCTGTATGATGATGAAAACAGCAGATTCTTCACAGTGTTTATCAGGAACATCAGCAGAGAGGATGATTGGGATTATACATGTGGAAACAATCAGACATGGAGTCATAATGTTAAGTTAGTGGAGAAGAAAGGTATGTGTGACTCTTTATAACTTCCTACAGCAATTATTTATTATAGTATTAAAGGTGCAGTACGGAAGATTTTGAGTAAATAATGACTTATTTGTTCCTCTTATAAATTTTAACAAACTATGATTGTGTATTTTCAGAAACAACGTCTTCTCACACCAAAAAAGAAACATCCCTGGATAAAGAAAAGTCTGGTAAGATCCAACAGATCTTTTTTTTTTTTTCTGTTTTTGGCGTAGGATGTCACTGCTCTGATCTCAGGCAACTATAAATATACCTAAAAACAACCACAATACACGTAAAAAATAAAAATACTACAAGGATCATGACATTGTATGTTTCACACAGAGATGGCGATAGAGAGGCCAAAGTTCCCTAGTGCACCTTTAATAACACTAATAATATTTTAGATTTAAGTTCATGTCACAAGGTTTTGTTGAAATCATTTTCAGAGTCTCGTTGTGGAAAGTCTGTTATCCGGGACGGGTATCTTGGACAAAAGACGATCACTTTCCGCTGTGAATATGATGAGAAGTTTAAAACACACACCAAAGTTTTCTACAGACTGAACGAGGATCCTGTCCATGTTCTGAACAGTTCACGATCATCACAATCATCTGAGGAGAAGTTCAGTCTGTCTGACAGTCATGAAGATCATTTTACTGTGACCATTAGAGATATTTCTGCAGCGGACGGTGGAGTTTATTTATGTGGAGTGGAGAGATACGGATCAGATCAATCATTTACTTACATAACCTTCATTAAAGAGATTCAGCTGAATGTTTCTAGTGAGTTTAGTTTCTTTTTAATGAAAATATCATTACAGCTCTAAATAAGGAATGTAAATCCCTCCTGACTTTTAATAATGTATTCAATCAATAAATAAATTAATTTTGCAGGTCAAACGTCTGTCCAGGTTCAGGCCTACTCCAGTAAATCAGTCTTCAAAACGTGTAAATTTCCAGAAGAATTCAAAGGAAACAAGAAGTTTATCCAGAAAGATTCATCACAGAAGATCTTCGTTGATGGACAGAATCAGTGGGTTCGTCATGATAAAGTGCACATGTATGATGATTCCAGTGAAGGACGTTTGAAGGTTTTCATCAGTGATTTAACCGCGGCTGATGAAGCGACGTACAGATGTGGAGTGAATATCACTGATCATGATCTGTTCACTGAGATTAAACTGACAGTAAATCAAGGTAAAGAGCTTCTGGGAGGACCTTCATTTTAGAGACTTAAAATAAGAAAGATAGCTTTTTTTATATTGTATATTTTTCATGGTTTTTGTGTGTATAGTTGATAATTTTCCTGCATCAAGCAAAGCATCTGCTATTATCGGTGAAAGTGTGAAACTCACCTGCAATTTCCCCGAGAAACACGACGAGACCTTCACACACATCTGCAAAGAGAACAAGAAGATCTGTGAAAGCATCAGTTCATCAGAGAAGAAACGCTTTGAGTTTTCTGCCGGTCCAGCAGGAGTTTTCACAGTGAGCATCAGTAATGTGAGCGTGAGAGATGCTGGAGTTTACTGGTGTGGAGCCGAAACCAGAGACACACATCTGACTTCTGTCTCGCTCACCAATCAACATCAACTCACTTTAACTCGTACGTACAGTGACCATAAATCAAATACCATATGCATATATTACAGCATATCAATACTTCTCCTTTTCTTTGACTATTAGTGCCTCCAGTGGTCGGACGTGAAGGAGATTCATCTGAGATCAAATGCCCTTATGATGAAAACCATTCAACAGAAGTAAAGTATCTTTGTAAAGGAAAGTGTTTCACTAAAGATGCTCAACATATCATTCGATCCGATGAAGCCCATGTTAATAAACCAAAGATTTCAGTAAAGGACGAGACTGAACTCAGTCTCTTCACTGTGACCTTGAGTGACCTGAGAGCAGAGGATGCTGGGATATACTGGTGTGCAGTGGAAGGAGCGTTTAACCTTCCCATTGAGCTCATGATCGTCCTGAAAGATGGTGAGAGTGTTTTCTGGGGATCATCTCAATGTTTTCTGTCATCATCCTCATGTGTTTGTTCTCTCCAGCGCTCTTCACTCATGAAGCGTCTGTCGGAGGATCGGTGTCCATCAGCTGTAAGAACGTCAGGACTCAAACACAGAGGCTTTTCTGCAGAGGAGATCAGCCCAACATCTGTGTCCAAGACGGAGTTCGTGTTTCATCCGATACGAGAACAAACGGCCGATTCTCTCTGACGGACGAAACCTCAGCTGGAGTTTTTACTGTGGACATCAGCAATCTGACAGAAGAGGATTCTGGGAAATACTGGTGCGGTGAGGAGACTTCTGGGTCGTTCGTATTCACTGAAGTTCATCTGAATGTGACTCAAGGTAAAACATCTTTCAGCACAATGGTGACCACAAAAACTCAGACATACCAGAAAACCTTTTAAATTCCAAAATAATAGAAAATTAAACTAACAAATCTCCCCCAATATTAATATTGAGCAAAACACATTAAATAACTCTTAATTTTAACATACTCTCCTTTAACAGTCAGAAGCAAAGCATGCTGGGAACTAGAAATCTGCTGTAACTCATTCCATGAATGTGTGTTTATATGTGTGTGTGTGAACAGTGAACATACATTCACATTTATATGGGAATATGACTGTGCAAAACATGTACACAATAAAGGATAAAACTTTTTGATTATTACATGTAATGCTGTTTTTGTCTTAATTTATAAATGCTTTATATGTATTTATATATTGCAGTATATTGAAAAATATAAGCACTAGTTTCCCATATATGTAAATGTATCATGTAATATATCATTATATTTTGAAGTATATTCCCATATATTTTTGTTCCGTATAGATCATGCTCGAGTCACACACGGTTCTCTGCAGCTTTTCTTCTTACAGTGTTCATTTTTGGGTGAACTGTCCCTTTAAAGCAACATGCTGTGGTAAAGTCTGCTGATTCAGCCTGATGAACATGAAAACCACAGAGAACAGGAACCAAAACCATAGTAAAACTTGTGTTTTAGTTTTTATTAGTTTAGTAAGTTCACAGAGAAAGCATTTCTGTTTACAGATGTGCAGAAATAACCCTCACCTTACTGTCATTTCAGACACACTTTTTTGTTGTTTTTTTGTAGCACAAAATATGGTTTTCAACATTCTTGCTGCTCTTTTCCATACACTGAAATAGTTTGTCTGAATTTAAATCGTTATGCACTGAAAAGATGTTCTTGGCACATACTTGATATCATCGGATACGAATTTGCAATTAATCATACACTTGAACATTCACACTATTGTTGAACTGAATCAACACTGAACTGAATTGAGCTGAATACTGACTCTATTGTCTTTATAAAGCTGCTTTACGGCCCTCATATAATCATTGCAACATCCTTTTGTTGTCTTCGCTCAAGGGTAAAAAGAATTCTGAAATACCTTTGCAGTGATAAACTGTTAGTCTAGGACAGGGATGGGCAAATGCTGTCCTGGAGGGCCACTGTCCTGCAGAGTTTAGCTCCAACCCTGATAAACTCTCCTGTCTGTAGCTTTCTAGTAATCCTGAAGACATTGATCAGCTGGTTCAGGTGTGTTTGATTAGGGTCCCAGATAGACAGCAACCATCAAAATAATGTTAAATAAATGCTGATGTGTACATTTTTGACTCAACATCACTTTTTCAACATCACAACACACTCCCACAATTAATGTAGATTGAATGTAGATTGTAGATAAATAAAAGATTTCATCCAAAACCGAGTTTGCCCATCCCTCTCATACGGTGATACTCACAGTGTCAGTAATATATGAGCTCATTGTGAACTGAAAATGTTGAGCAGGATGAGAAGAGGCGGTTCAAATATCACTGGGGGGAGATTCTACTTCCTGTTTCTCAACACTATCACAGTGATGTCACAGTGGTGTCACATGGTCAGCTCACAGTATGAGTGCACACCCAGATATTGTCATAAGAACGTTCTCCATACATACAACTGACTTCAGCCACAGCCTTAGATGAAATAAAAGAAGACATTACATCTGTGAAGATCTCAGCAGAGGAGGATTAAACAACTCCACAAACAGCATTACCAGCTTCACTATTACTAACCAATGTTGGTTTGTTATTGATGACAACATAATCGTCACCTAGATTCAGTATGCTGTCTTTGTGTGGTTTTGTTCATTTTATATTTTAAATTATAATAGCCCTGTGATTATACAACATGAGGTCCAATAGTGTCGTAATCATTTATAAAGGATATTAAATGCATAATAAGACAAACATTTTAACTAATGTGTCATTTAGAATCACAGAGAGATCAAGAATCAGCGTATGAATCTCAACAATGGTGATGATCAAATGCTTCATGCTGCAATGCATGCTGGGTATCTAGTCTTTGTGCACTTTGACCTCACATTGTTGTCATACTATGAGCACACAGTGAGGGCGCTGTGAGGATACACTTTTAGCTCACTGTGAACTCAGATTGTGAACACCTCACGAGTATCCTGGGAGCTCATGGTGAGATCAAATTGTTGACTGGGTTTCAATTAGGGGTGTGCGATATGACGATTTTTGATCGTGAACAATTAAAATGTCTCCACGATCCACTTTTTAGGAAATATTGTTGTATCGTGATTCGTGCTATGGAAATGGTTTGGATTTTCCACAACAGACAATGGCGCAAACAACAGTTATTTGCAAATGTTGCAATAATAAGATTCGCCCGTCGGATGGCAACACAACGAACCTTTTTAAACACCTCTAAAGAAAACACCCGAAAGAATATGCTGACAGTCAGACTGCTCAAAGTTGTAGATCCACGTTACGAGATACCCAGCCGCAAATATGTTTCCGCCACGGCCATGTTTATCTTTATCTTATACACGGCTGTGATCCGAATGCCGCAGCAAGATGAACACAAAATTCAAAATGTTAAGTTTTTTGCTACAACAGCAGATTTATGGTCTAGCCTTCAGAACCATATTTAAGTCTGACTATTAACTTCCCACAAGACCACACGGGGATTATTGTCACTGGCATTTAGTAGTTTATAATAGTAAATAATTACTAATTACATTAGGAACACTGAACAGGGTTAAATTATGAGATTAGTATACAATATAAATTGCATTATTATATTTGAATGTTTTGTATATAAAACCAATTATGCTATTGTAGCACAATCTGTTTGTTTTCAATAAAATATTACAATTGAAAAATATATGGCTCAGTAATTTGAAAAATAGTCTTAAAACCAACATGGAAAAGAATCGTGATTAAAAAAAATCATGAATCGTGATTTTTTTTTTTCTGAAAAAAACGCGATATGATATTTTCCATATCTCCTACCCCTACTTTCAATGACAAAACAAACATCAAAAATTACAGCAGTGAGAAAACAACAGCTCAGACAGCATCTGATCACAGTGATGTTACACCAGCACGTTATATAGCACATTATTAAACATGAAAAACACTGTCAGCTTTTCTGTTTCTTCATGTAATCCCAGGTGGACTGGATGATGGTGAGATCAGATCTGTGTGGATCAGACCGGCTGTTGTCAGACTCCTCCTGCACACAAAAATCTTATTACAATTAATGGCATAATTAATGTTTGGAAATGTAAACTGATATTTTCTACTTCACAGAAATAGAAAAATAGAAATAACTGGATTAAAACCAATATTCGGGATACTGGAATACTGAAATTGTTTTTATGACTTAAGAACTTTGCAACATTAACACTGTTATTTTCCTGTTTATAAATGTGAAGCTGATTTAAAAAAACAGTCAGGATTGTATAAAGCACTAGCCTATATAAATAAATGTGACTTGACATGAATCGAGTCACATGGACACTTTTATGGCTTTTTTTGTCCTTTTGGGAGCTTGACTAGTTGCTGTCTGCTTTCAATGTACAGAAAATATTCTTCAAACAATCAGATTCGTGTTCCACAGATGATCTGAGTAAATAATGACTGATTTGTTTCTCTAATAAATTTGACCATCGGCGCTCTATGATTGTGTATTTTCAGAAAGGTCACCTGACCTTGAAAGAGAAACATCCCAGGATGAAGGAAAGTCTGGTAAGATCCAGCAGATCCATTGCTCAGTTTGAGTTGAAAGTGATCTAATGATATAAAAATGTGAACTAAATGTAAATATGCTAGGATTTAAATAAATAAAAACATACATGCAAAATACACCTAGGTCTACAACTTTCAAGATCATTCAGGCTAGGTCTTTTAGATGTTGAAAATGAGTCACATTGATTTACAATGAGTAATAAATACACTTTTTTCAGACATTTCAGACATTGTTTTGACATAAATTTCACATCAATTTGACGTCTTGTTTCCTGACATCAAATCAACATCGATTTAATGTCAATGATATTGACCTGAGATGCAGGGACCAGAAAAAACATGTCAGATTGATACCTTTGTTAGGCATCTTTACAACCACAAGGAAATAATTACAAAATATAATGAAAATATGCATATTCATGCATGTCATACATGGTGGTCAAAATCTTGACTATTTGTTGATGTCAAATTGACGTCAAGGTGCCCGCTGGGTGGGTAATGAAGTTACCGATCTGTTGCTCAGTTTGAGTTGAAAGTGATCATATGATATAAAGATAAAGATGGTTGTGTATTTTCAGAAACAACGTCACCTGACCCTGAAAGAGAAACATCCCAGGGTAAGTCTGGTATATCCGTTTCGCATTTTGAGTTCAAAGTTATCTCATGATATAAACAAGCATTTAAAGTACAGCATGTGTAAGAATGTAGTTGAACGTAACATTCTCACCTTGTTTCTCTGTGAAAATCCCTTTGTGTGATTTCTTGACATAACCCGTTTCTCTATTTGGTTTAACCAAAACACTCTATGGTTGTGTATTTTCAGAAACAACGACATCCCAGGATGAAGGAAAGTCTGGTAAGATCCAGCAGATCCATTGCTCAGTTTGAGTTGAAAGTGATCTTATGATATATAAGCGATGGATGTACAGCATGTGTAAGAATACTCATACATGATGTCATAATCTCACCTTGTTTCTCTGTGAAAATCCCTTTGTGTGATTTCAGGTTCCTCTGTGATAGTTGTGGTTTCTGTGGGTTTGATCCTGCTGGCTGTGTGTTTAGTGCTCATGTTGCTCAAAATAAAATACAGCTGTAAACATGGTGAGACACACACACACACACACACACACACACACACTGCACATTTAGTACATCTGAGTGTGTCGCCCTCTGCTGTTCAGAAATACACACACAGTTAAATTATCTCTCATTTTCTCAGTCTGAGATGTGGCTCTTGTTCACACAGGCATCATTTCATCATCAGACAGAAGAGAGACCGGAGATCATGAAATGGTGAGTTTCAGAACTGATCTGTGCTTCATGATGTCAGATAAGTGGGCATGTTTGCTGTACCTTTAAACTGAGACTTCATGTTTGGGGGATTTTGCTTCTCTTACAGGGTCAAGACTCAGATCCTACATCAACTCCTCTATATTCGACAGTCCAGTTACCCACAATCCCCTCTGATTCACAGAGTCCACTTTACTCGACAGTCCAGTTACCCACAATCCCCTCTGACAGGGTCCTTTACGCATCTGTCAGTTTCCAGAAGCATGAAGAGTCTCTCAGTGACGCTACAGTCTCCTTCAGCAAGAACGAGATTCACTCTGATTATGCATCTGTCAAACACAGCAACACACCAAACTATACTTACCATTAGAGTTTTACTCAAATCTAGAACCGTGTCAGTCACAGAGAATAATGACTGAAATAATCATTCAGTGTTATTGAACAGGTTATGGATCAGTTATTAGATGAGGTTATGGATCAGTTATTAGAACAGGTTATGGATCAGTTATTTGAACAGGTTATGGATCAGTTATTAGAACAGGTTATGGATCAGTTATTAGATCAGGTTATGGATCAGTTATTAGAACAGGTTATGGATCAGTTGTGACACTTACAGGTCACTGTTGGGAAAGAAGCTGAAATGTTTCTCTCAGAGACAGAAGGAAACATTGACTTCTCTTGAAATGTTAAACTGATGACAGAACTTATTTTTAAAAATCATCTTTAATCTTTGTAAGCTTCAGTTTACCAAAAGTGACGCATTATGTTGTGAGCAATAAGCCAGTGTGTGATGAGCGCATCAGCTCGGATGAAGAGCAAGACAATATTCATAACGATTATAAATGTACTTGATGTCATAAATGTCAGTGTTTTAATGGGATGTCTATGATGCAGAGGAAAATAAGCCTCATTTACAAGCCTTCTCCACTAAGATTTAAATGTATTTTAGAAATGTGAAACTCAAGTGAAGTGCCTGAAAGGCAGTAATAGATATTTAAAAAATGTAATTACATTACTTTTTAACTAAAAAAAAAAGTAATTACATTGTAACTTGCCAATCCTGAGCAGCAGAATACAGTTCAATCTTCAAAAGAACAAATTAAAATACTGTTAGTAACTTGTATTAATGACTGTGCTTGTGTTCTGCTTTGATTTAGCAATATGTCTGTATTATTCTCATCATTTTCAATAAAAGTCTCTGCTGAATAAATGTATATTTATGCAATCCCGCCGCCGTTTTCATTGATCACTCTGGTATCCAGATTTAAAGGTTCATTGGCGTGACTTTTCTCTGTCTTGGTTTGCTGATTACCAGTTTTCAAATCTGCTGCCTTTAATGATTGAAACCAACAGTAGACGATTCAACAATTCAACAACTGTGAACTCTCTAGCCCTGTAACAGCACTGCACTATTGAGAAGTATCATCGAGCACAGTGAAATATTAACTGCTGGAAAGCAGTCGTTTCTAGAAAAGCTCTGATAGCAGCAGAAGTGAGAAACCAGATCGGTAGGCCAGCATTTCTGCACAACGAGTAATAATCCATGCCAGATTCACATATAGGAGAGAGCGGGCCACAACCTAACGCTTTTTGACTTTCTCAGTTTGTGTAAACCTACTTAGTGTTCAGAGTATTTATTTTTCCCTGCATTGATTTCACACAAGTCTAGTGCAATTATGTGGTTTTGTTTCATTAATACAGTGTATACTTTTTTTCTTGATATACCCCGAAAGAATGGAAGTGAAATGTGACAACATGCCCCATCTAACAAAACATTTTTGTGACAACAAACACACCGCAAAACACAGCTATACAGCATAGTTCAAAACAAAATAATAATGAATAATTTCTGAACATTGACTCAGTCTTTAATCACCTTTTTCTCGAATGAATTCATAAAAGAATAGAATGGAATAGAATAGCATATTTCTAATAGGGGCTCATTGTAACGCAGTGTTACAATCTTCCCCTCCAGCGCAACTGGGATTTAAACCCTGGTTTAAGTGTTTTCTGCTAGTTAGCACAGCATTAAAGAACCATATCAACTGTTAAATAACAGATATAATAGTGCTGGACAATAATTCAGTATCAATATATATCGCAATATAATTTTTTTCAATAACGGTGATATGATTTTTAAACACATCTCCGATATTTCAATATACATTACAGGCACTGTACGTTTCCATTTCCATTTTTACTGTGTGATAAATATAAGCAGCACGGCACACAACGGCCAGGAATTTCTGGCCCGTCGAATACCTTGGTCCAAAGCGGGCCAGCTCGGGCTAGAGGAGTGGTTACGAACAGAGGTGGAGTTTACCTGAGCCGGGAGACGGCAGCGCCGGATGATTCTGTCAGCTAACATCAGCATTGAAGACTTTTAAAATAGTTTACCTCAAAACTCACTTTCATGTTTGATTGCCTTCTGTTTGTGATCCGATGTGGATTCTGATCACCGTATAAGGCAGAAATATTTATACCCGATGCAAAAGACTGTGCACGCTAACCATTACCATAGTATACATGGTAAGAAGAAATCAGACCAATCATAATGGCTATCACAATCATGTTTTTATTGTATCTGTCAGTAGCCTACTGGCAGCCTCTGGTCTCTTTATACCGGACTATCATAAAATAAAGCAACTTTTTTTCGGGAGCTTCCTCTGTTTCTCTGACTGAAAATATCTGTAGCCTACTGGGAGAGTGCTAAAGCTCATCAGGTCGTATTTTTGGTGGCTGTAACAGAGACAGGGGTGTACCAACTGCCACAAAGAGGCCCCAAAGATGTTCAAGCAGTTGCAGCACCACTGCTCTGAATACCGGACGATGGAGGCGTAAAAAAGAAGTGACGTGCTGATGAAGTCAAAAGTTCAGTGTTTATTCACAAAAAGTGAAAAACAAAGATTTTCCAGTAGAATGCAAATGATATTTACAGTGAAAATCCAAAAGAAAAATAAATAAACTATTCAAAGTTAACTGCAAACAAAGATTTTGGCTATGCCAATAAATTGACCCAAAAACCGAGCAACCAACTCACTCTACGGGCTCCCTTTCAACACTGAGAGGGCCTCTTAAAAAGGATAAGCCCCTCCCACTTGGACTAAGCCAATTAATAATTAAAGGTAATAAAGAAATTTAAGAAAAAAAAAAAAATAGATCTAACAGTAACAAAGACATAGACTGTTAGAATAATACTAAAATATACAAACATTGGAAACAAAACAAACTCAATTAATTATTATGTTTAACAATGTTTAACGAAGAATCAAACAGAACATCAGTCTCCCCCTCAGACATGAGAATAATTAACTGTGCCTTCCATTGGCGGGAAACAGAAATTTAAAAATGGTGGCAGTTACTGTGACCGGGTTTCGTCTGTTTGGTATGGGAAAATGTTCCAGTACGTAAGTATGACAATTTATATTATGCAAGTGGATAATTGAAAACAATAAACATTTAACATGGTAACCGGTCTTGTTTGAGTTCTTGATACAATACATAAATCAACATAGTGAAAATAATGACTCAGTAAATGCTAAGCTAAAGAAAAAGGACACGATGAGGACAGGAACAACACTTAAACAATACACAATCATTGACACACATATCGGCGTTAACTGGAGTTAAAATTTGCGCAAAACAAATAATGTGTAATGTTAGTATGAAAAGTGTATGTATGCACAGCATGTTCTCAATCGAGTGTCATAATAAAAGTCCTTTCACAAAATAAGAGTCTCTAGTCACAGAGTCCCACTGTGACAGTGGCATATTTGTAGTAATTATCATTCTTTCTAAATGTGATGTAAATATGTCCTGTAACTACCAAATAAACAGAAACAGCCTCGACTGAATAAGTGTGTCCTCTTTCTTTTGTGAAATAGAATTTCACATTCTATTTCCTAATTCACATCCTAATTTATTTATTTGTGACTAATGTGCAATTTTGATATAAATTAATTCATTGTGATCAATGTATCACTTTTTATTGTAAACCTGTGGTAAAACATCGATGCTTGGGTTTTAAATATTCAAGTAAACAACAAAAATGCCAGCAAACGGCCACTTTTATCATGTTTGTTTTGCGGTCTCGCTGTTTCCAGTGATTTCTTTTTGATTAGTTTTCTGATCAAACTTCCATTTGTTGGTGAAAAGATGGGGAAAGTGTGACGTAGTTCCAGAGAGGCGTGTTACGGGCGTGTTTTAGTGAAGCGCTGTGGAGCTTCTGGCCTGACAGTGGAAACACAGCAGATTTTGGGCCCGGTGCTCCAGACCCGAGGCTATAAACCCGGCACGGCCCGTTTAAAGCCCTGGCTCGCACTGGCCCGACAGTGGAAACGCGGCTCTTCAGATTCATCAATCGGACTGAATTCAGGCGTCATCAACACTCAATGTCCCTCAGCAACATGTGTTTTTGTTGTTGCTCACTTCTTTTCTTTTTTTTCTTTTTTTTTTTTCAGCAACTCTGAGCACTTTTCACATTCTCTATCCTGGCTAAAGCACTTTTTTCAATCTATAAGAATAATATAATCAACCTATGTTAGCCTATAGTTTAAAGTTAAAGATATTAATATTAATAAGTTGAGTTTTATTATTATTTGACGTGATTTCACATTTATTGTTGTATGAAGGCTAAATACAAATAAAATATTAACAATAATTTATTTGTACCATTTTTATTTCTAAAATATTATATAATTTTATAGGAGGAGGTTTCAGAGACTTGGCAAATACATTTTTCAGAAGTTTGTAGGTACAGGACATTCATTGTGGGCGTTCTTCGCAGTTTTTCCTGAGGCTTTTATATTGTTCATATCGATATCAGAATTATATAATTTCGACCGAAATTAAGAAATATATTGTGATATAAATTTTGGCCATATCGTCCAGCCCTAAGATATAAGATTAAAATAATATCAGATTTGGCTCATTTTAAATAAACACAAAAATTAACTACTTTTGCAATGGTTAAATAAATGTTCAGTGATATCTTCCAAAGATTTCTGAATTTTGATGCAATTTTTTCTCCATTTAGTGTTGATATGGTAACTAATAAATACACTAAGTTTCGTCCTGCTGGCATGTGTGGAAGCATTTAAAACAAGTGTGTTACAACTAACCCCGCTTTAGTGTGTGTCCCGATCACCCATAATCCACAAATCAGAATCTTTTCCATAAAGGCCTCAGAAAGGGCGAAACGTTGAGATAAAACTCAGTCCTCCCCTTCTTTACCACACACGCTCATAAAGGAATTGTTAGCTCAAAAGTGAACATTTTTGGATTGTTTACTCACTCGAGGCTGTACAAGATGACTTTCTTTCCTCAGCCGAAGAGAAATTAAAGTTTTGGAGGAAAACAAATGCGTTTATGCAGCTTCAGAGGACTCCACACGACCTAGCCGATGAATAAAGGTCTTCAAGAGATACGGTCAGTCATGTTCAGAAAAAAAAAACTAAAAGTGTACACACTCTTTAACTAAACACACTCTCCTTGCTCCAGCTCTGCGAAGCGCGTTCATGAGACGGTTGCGTGAACGCTCTAATGTTTCATTCATACTGGAAGCCAGAGGGTGCTCTCACACAGAAAGTCAGAAATGGATACATACTGTAGAAGTAATAACAGGGTGGGAAATTAGCACCCGCCACCAGCCAATGGTGACTTTGCCTTGTATATCAGCCAAAGTGGCGGATGGATTGTAAAACATATTTTTATTGGTTACTACTTAAAACATTCCTTGTAACTGATTGGACAGCTTTTGTCAAGGAATGCTGTTGCTAAGTAACAATAACGCACTTTTGTCGAGTAACTCATTTGATTGGTTTTCAGCGCTGTGTGACACCCGCTATCCATTCTGTGCTGTATGTGAGTCAAGATGTATAGTCACCGCCGGTTTTGCTCCTGGGAAGGGCTGGAGATGCACTCATCACTGCAAGTCTCCCCGGTGGTGATGGCTTTACCGCCAGTGAGTTAAAGGGTGGACGATCCTCCATCGGAAACCGGACGGCAGCCACGTCATCCGGCGTGCTCAGACGGCCAGAATTGGAATGCTGGAAGAGAGTAGCGCTGCGTTCAACGTCAACCACGACAGAAGAGGCCTCCTGTGGTGAGGGTGGCTCTCCCCGGGCTTTCCCCGCGGTCAACCGCAGACGCCCGCCAGAACCGCTCTCCCCAGGGTGCGTCAAGCTGTTAGTAGGATGCCGCAGAATATCCTCAGGATCCTCCATGGTGCTCGGGGAGAGTGCACATCGGGGAAAGTAAGTTTGCCGTATAAATTTGGGGCTTAAGTAATCTCTAACAGTAGTACTACATACCTGAGCTGAGGTAGAGTTGCGTGTAGAAATGTCAGAGATACTTGCTCCATTTGTGGTCGGACCAGGACACTGATGAATGTCCCCCGACAGAAGCAAACAAATGGCTATTATCACAGCCTGGCTGGTTTGTTGTTTACATGTTGTTTTTATCCTTTTCACCCTGCGGTTGTATCGATTTGGGGTTTTAAAAAGGATGGCCAAGGTGTACTCCCCGTACCCGAAAATGCAATGGATCTTGTTTGTTTGTTTACGCGTTGTTGTCTTTGGAGCTCCATCGATTGATTTATAATTCTTGATTTCTCTTTAAACTCACTTACAACGAACATTTTCTATTTTTCCTCACCTCATAGTTACAACGCGGACTGTTGAGCAGACGTGTCTCAAGCCTAGTGATCCAACGCTGGATACTCTTATAGGTTACGTCCGTGGATCACGGCTGAACGCGTCTTCTCCGCACTCATTTATAAACAAACATTTTTTTTTCGCCTATCGTGCGTCTACTCCACACCCGTACCACTAAAAAGACGGATTATATCCAAGACTTAAGCCATAAATTAGTATTAATATTGATAGCATCACTGGTAGCGTCGTTGCTAACTTAACTTACTGTCCATCTGTTAAAATGGCGAATATATCAGATGTAAGTAGTCTACCTTTTGGTGCAGGTGAGGATACATTTGAGCTACACGCGTTGCAGTCTGAGCTGGAAGCTGTTGAGAAACAGATCCACGACCTTTTAGTGAGAAAAGCCGAGCTGATAGACCGGCGGTTAGCTCTTGAAACATCACGCGCCGATGCAATTGCACACAAATCAGTGATCAACGTTACTAACCCGCTGACTCCGACCTCGTCTACTCCGTGCGTTACTCAGCATCGGTCACGAGCGTCGAGGCCGCGATCAGCTATGGTCTCGTTTACGCCGGCTCCAACATGCCACCACGAAGCCTGGATATTTCCGCAGCGGAAGACGCGAGTCAGGTCTAGACCAAGAAAACTCTCTCCGACCCTCCCGGTTTTCGAGATATCCACACAAAACCGCTTCTCCCCTCTTAGCGAAACAGAACGCGATGCTGTGATCATCGGTGATTCCATCGTTCGACACGTACAAGCTACGTTAAATAAAAGTAAGGTGCATAGTCACTGCTTTCCTGGTGCTCGTGTTTCTGAAATCGCTGCTCACGTTCCCGAGATTCTGAACGAGCGCGTCGGAACTGTGGTCCTGCACGCGGGAGGGGCCGACATCAGGCTGCGACAGACAGAGGTTCTGAAGAAAGACTTCAGGAATCTGATCGATACGGTACGCAGCACATCGCCTGATATAACGATCATTGTGTCAGAACCGCTTCCCACGTACCGACTAGGTCATGAAAAGTTTAGTAGATTATTCGCGCTAAATGAATGGTTAATATCATGGTGCAATGAGCAGAAACTGCTCTTTGTAAATAATTGGAATCTGTTTTGGGAGCGTCCTAGGCTTTACCTTGCTGATGGCTTACACCCAAGCAGATTCGGAGTGGATCTTCTGTCGGATAACATCTCCAAAATGTTAAATACCTTTTGACTAGTAACCATAAGTTCAAATCATAGTCTCTGCTGCACCAAATTAACTGATATAAATAGTGTAGAATATTGCATAGAAACTGTGTCTATTCCTCGTTTAGTGAGATCAAATAATAAATCTACTGCAGGATCTAGAAAAAATCTAATTGTTATTAAACCAGAAAATGTTGCTATTAGTAACCAAAAACAATTTCTAAAGCTAGGTCTTCTAAACATTAGATCACTCACACCTAAGGCAGTTATTGTAAATGAAATAGTCACAGATAATAGCTTCGATGTACTTTGCCTTACTGAAACTTGGCTTAAACCTAATGATTATTTCGGTCTAAATGAGTCTACTCCATTAGGATACTCCTATAAGCACGAACCCCGTCTGATTGGTCGTGGCGGCGGTGTTGCAGCGGTCTATAGAGATATTCTCAATGTTACTCAGAAAACGGGTTATAAATTTATTTCGTTTGAAATACTTGTACTAAATGTTACGCTCTTAGATGTTAGAAAAAAATCCATATTATCTCTAGCCTTGGCTACCGTATATAGACCGCCTGGGCCTTACGCTGATTTCCTAAAAGAGTTTGCAGATTTTCTATCAGATCTATTGGTCAATGTAGATAAAGCATTAATTGTTGGAGATTTTAACATACACGTAGATAATCCAAATGATGCGTTAGGGGCTGCGTTTATAGATTTATTAAATTCCTTTGGGGTCAAACAAAACGTCACCGGACCAACTCATCGTCTTAATCATACACTCGATTTAATTATATCATATGGAACCGATCCAACCGATATAGATATCATTCCACAAAGTGATGATGTCACTGACCATTACTTGGTAACTTGCATATTACGTACTGCTGTAATATGTCATGCGGCGCCGCGTTATCGACCAGGCAGAACAATCCTTCCATCCACCATAGATAATTTCTCGAGTTGCTTGTCTGATCTGTCTCAGCTGCTGCCTGAACCCAAACAAACAGATGAACTAGAAGAACTAACTAGCACTATGAGCACCATTCTCTCTAGAACATTGGATGTTGTTGCACCCGTTAGATTAAAAAAGGTTACAGAGAAAATTAAAGCACCATGGTACAATAATACTACGCATGTTCTAAAGAGAGAAACCCGTAATTTAGAGCGTAAATGGAAACAAACTAATTTAGAGGTCTTTAGAATCGCGTGGAAAGACAGTATGTCACGTTATAAAAAGGTCCTAAAAGCGGCCAGGGCTGAGCATCTCCGCAAACTAATAGAAAACAACCAAAACAATCCTAGGTTTTTATTTAACACCGTGGCTAGACTAACAAATAAACAGACGTCACCCGAACAAAATATCCCGTTACAGTTTAGTAGTAATGATTTCATGAACTTCTTCACTGAGAAAATAGAAAACATCAGAACCACAATTGTAAACGTTCAATCCTCAATCGCGCCTTATAATTCAGCCTCAATTATCCCCCCGCAAGAACAATTACAGTGCTTTACAACTATAGAACAAAAAGAGTTAAATAAACTTATCACTTCATCTAAAACAACAACATGTTTATTAGATCCTATACCAACTAAACTACTGAAGGAAGTGTTACCTGTAGTGGAAGAGCCTCTCCTCAATATTATTAACTCGTCTTTATCTTTAGGTCATGTTCCAAGAACATTTAAACTGGCAGTTATAAAACCTCTCATTAAGAAACCACAATTAGATCATAATAATCTAGCAAATTATAGACCCATTTCAAATCTACCTTTTATGTCTAAAATACTAGAAAAAGTTGTGTCCACTCAACTGGGCTCTTTCTTGCAAGAAAATGATATCTATGAAAAGTTTCAGTCAGGATTCAGGCCGCATCATAGCACTGAAACTGCGCTCGTTAAAATCACAAATGATTTACTCTTAGCTTCTGACCAAGGCTGTATCTCAATACTAGTTTTACTTGATCTAAGTGCTGCGTTCGATACTATAGATCATACAATACTCTTAGATCGACTACAAAATTATACTGGTGTTCAAGGACAAGCATTAAGCTGGTTTAGATCATACTTATCTGACCGCTACCATTTTGTCTATTTAAATGGAGAAAAATCGATCATAACTCCAGTAAACTATGGAGTGCCACAAGGATCTGTGTTAGGCCCTCTATTATTCTCAATATATATGCTGCCACTTGGAAATATTATAAGGAAACATGGAATTAGTTTCCATTGTTATGCTGATGACACTCAAATATATATTTCATCACGGCCGGATGAAAACGCTAATTTATCCAAATTGACAGAGTGTGTTAAAGATATAAAAGATTGGATGACGCGTAATTTTCTTTTATTAAATCCAGACAAGACAGAGGTAATACTTATCGGTTCAAAAAACCGCCCACAGAACCTCTCACAATACAACTTTGACATCGTAGGATGTCCTGTTACTTTATCCTCTACAGTAAAAGACCTGGGTGTTATACTCGATTGTAGCCTGTCTTTTGAAAATCATATTTCGTATGTTACAAAAACTGCCTTTTTCCACCTTAGAAACATTGCTAAGCTACGTAATATGCTATCAGTTTCTGATGCAGAAAAGTTAGTTCATGCATTCATGACCTCGAGACTAGATTACTGTAATGCTTTATTAGCCGGTTGTCCTGCATCCTCAATAAACAAGCTACAGTTAGTCCAAAATGCAGCCGCTAGAGTTCTTACTAGATCAAGAAAATATGATCATATAACACCGATTTTATCATCACTACATTGGCTACCTATAAAGTTCCGTATTAATTATAAGGTATTGCTACTGACTTATAAAGCCCTAAACGGCTTAGCTCCAGTCTATTTAACGGATCTTCTATCACCCTATAATCCATCGCGCTCTTTAAGATCAATAAATTCGAGGCTTTTGGTCATACCTAGGATATCCAGATCAACCAAAGGAGGGAGAGCATTTTCACATTTGGCTCCAAAACTCTGGAATAGCCTTCCTGATACTGTTCGTTACTCGGACTCACTCTCCCAGTTTAAAACTAGATTAAAGACGCATCTTTTCAGCCAGGCATTCATATAATATTGTTAATCTCACAGTTTCAAACTACAATCCGGCCTCTAGTTCATAAATGCCAGAGGAGAACTGGCCCCCGACTGAGCCTGGGTTCTCCCAAGGTTTTTTTTTTCTCCATTAGGTCACCTGATGGAGTTTTAGGACACCATTAGGTCACTTGATGGAGTTTTTCGGTTCCTTGCCACTGTTGCCTTTGGCTTGCTCAGTTGGGGATATTTTGGGGATATTTAATTTTATTCTATCAATCAATAAATTCCACTAGAAACAAACTTTGTTGTATTATTTTATTTTAATACTGTGAAGCTGCTTTGATACAATCTGTATTGTATAAAGCGCTATACAAATATACTTGATTTGATTTGATTTGTTTATACCGATAAATCCCATAGGAAATTAGTTCGTCGTTGTTGTGAATAATATTTGCATATTTGTTGTTAAGAGATTGTTTAAATGGATTGATGTTTGTCGGTTGTATAAACTTCAGAAGTAGTGTATAAAGTAGCAGAGCGACTACCGCACCGGACCGACCTCCCGCCATGTTCCACTTATCTAATCGGAGAGTGGGGCTTATTGCTCAAACTTGTGCTTTTTAGCTTCGATGTTTTTAACACCACACATGGCTAATTCATGTATTTATCAACGATTAGTTTATCACCCGTCACTTGTCTCATATTTTCATCTTAATGGTATTTTCCACACTTATTCCTCATTTTCACTCATACTGAAAGTTACAATCTTTTACCATCGACCGCCATTTTAGGTGCAAAACATTCTTAACCACCATAAAGTTCGACATCTCTTAATATTTGTGCCACAAACAACATTTCTATTAACACATAATACTGTTGTGTCTTACTAGATGACTAATTATTGTCAGCTTACCTGGAAAAATAGATAATAAAGACATGTTATGTTGGAAACACTCTCCGTTGCTTGTACACCAGAGCTCACTCATTCCGGACTGAGCGCTCTTTCACTCTACTAGCGTCAGTGACCAATCCACGGCCTAGCGTAACGCTGAGGGTGCCCTCTATTGGGGAAGCTCTTTTAAAACTATATCGCAAGTTTTGCAACAGTATTATCAGGAAATGTCACAGTAGGCTCATTATATCATATTTATCTGTATCTTTTAAACTGTCAATAAACACTGAGGGCCACACAAACACCAATCATAAAATTGCCATTAGGAAAATATAGGAACAAATATTATAAAATACAAATTATAGGTTGTTGTTCAGCCGTGTATTTGTTTTCTTTAAGCTTTTTGACAAAGTTCAGAAGAAATTGGTATTGACATTTCTGTCCCCCTCACTTCTGAAATGATATATGAATAAATAAATGAATTAAGTATAAATAGTTATAATTAATTATACATATTTAAATCAGCTGTAAGAATTAACTTGATGTTGAAGAATTACCACAATCAACTAACCAGTTCGTCCAGTGAACACTCAGTGTTAACTGTATATTAAATACAAGTAAATTCCCGAGATATGGGAAATAACTTTCATACTGCACAGAACTACTCAGAGCATCCAAAATCTGCACGATTTATATGAACATGAACCACAAACAACTTTACGTGTGACACGAACAAGAACATTTAAAATATTAAAGATTCTTATAATACTAACAAGCTGCATAGGTATATTGACATATAATGTAAATGATCATTCAGGTCATTAAAACAGAAACTCATTGATACCAAACATTGTGCACATGTGTGTACAAAGTAAATAAGTAAGTAAATAAGGCTAAAACATTTATTCAAAGAGTTTAGATGAATGCTTTGGCTAAACACTATGAAGACACATACTTTATGATTGTACAGGAGAAGTGGATACAGATTAGAGCTCGACCTCATGGTCTGCTTGTTGAGAAAAAATACAAATCTCTTGAACTCTTGACAAGCATCTTAGTTTAATCTTTCAACTCAAGAAGCCAAAGCTTTCTGTGTAAAAAGTTGACAGATTTAAAACAGTCAGTCAGTGATGGAAACATTGCAGCTTTTACCCAACAGTGCCTCTAGGTGTCGCCAGCTCTTTTCAGAAGGAATAAAACAGCAGAAGTGATTTCTAACAGCAGATTTTAAGGGAAAGCATGTATTGGCATCAGTGTGGAGGTGTAAAGCAACCCCAGAGTTTCTTCATTTAATAATATTAATTCGTCATGATGTGGTAAATGACCGTGGTGTAATCAGAGTGAATCTCCTCGTTGCTGACGGAGACTGAAGCTTCACTGAGAGACTCTTCATGCTTCTGGAAACTGACAGACGTGTACAGGAGCTCATCAGAGGGGATTGTGGGTAACTGGACTGGAGTCGATCCACATGATGAAACGATTCCTATGTGAACAAGAGCAGAGAAAATGCGAGGTTAAACCGAATGTGTGTTTCTGAACAGCAGAGGGCGACAAACTCAGATTTACTAAATGTACAGTATTTTGTGTGTGTGTTTGTGTGTGTGTGTGTGTGTGTGTGTGTGTGTGTGTGTGTGTGTGTGTGTGTGTGTGTGTGTGTGTCTCACCATGTTTACAGCTGTATTTCAGCCAGCCGGATCAAACCCTCAAACAGAAAACAGAAAGGCCTGAAAACACACAAAGGGATTGTCAAGGTGAGACTATGACATCATGTACAAGCATTCATACACATACTGGGAAGTATGATGGACTGGGAATCACTGGGTACTTCACGATACGATACGATACATTGTTCACGATACCGATAATATCACGATATGGCGATACTGCGATAATCAATATATTATCAGTAATAACTCACAATATAATGTTTTAAGAAATAAAAAGATTTTTTTTTTTAATTAGGAAAATGAATCTCCATTTCGTTTTTGGATGAAACACAATAACAACTTGTGTCTTATCAGTTGCAACAAAACAGTCACAGACACTATTTTTGTTTTGCTGCAGATGATTTTTTTCACTCGGGAGAAATCGAGTGGAATCGCATGGTCGCGGATCGTAGCGTGTGAGAGGAATTACAAGCCGAGTCGAGCACGGCACCTCCCGATAATTTTTAAACATGTTTTTTCACCAGCTGTCCCCTATTGCCAAATCATACACAACCACGTCGATGGGGCTATACCTCAGTGGCAGCAACCATACAGCGTGCGCATACACTGTCACTGTCACACACACACACACACACACACACACACTTTTCTCTCTCTCTCTCTCCCATTCGCAACATGACGGTTTAGCGCGAAAGCCCACGTGATTGCTGCCGGCTCAGGATAAAATTCATGCAGGACAGTCGTGCCTTGTACCAGCTGCTTTGACGCGATTATCAGTTAAACTGATCTCACGACCTCCCGAGTGTCTGAACTCGCACCGTGTACGCCCGTCCTAACGGCTTTTAATATCGATACTTGGCAAGAGCGTATCGAGAATCGATCGCGGGAGAAAATATCGCGAGATATCGCCATATCGATATTTTGGCGCACCCCTATACTGTACATCAAACACTCGTTTCAGATCACAACTCAAACTGAGCAACGGATCTGTTGGATCTGACCAGACTTTCCTTTTTCCATTCAATAATGTAATGATGACAATAACAATAATACCGTATGACGAAACAACAGTATAATACTGTATGACGAAACAACAGTTTAATACTGTATGACGAAACAACAGTTTAATACTGTATGACGAAACAACAGTTTAATACTGTATGACGAAACAACAGTTTAATACTGTATGACGAAACAACAGTATAATACTGTATGACGAAACAACAGTATAATACTGTATGACGAAACAACAGTAAAATACTGTATGACGAAACAACAGTTTAATACTGTATGACGAAACAACAGTTTAATACTGTATGACGAAACAACAGTTTAATACTGTATGACGAAACAACAGTTTAATACTGTATGACGAAACAACAGTTTAATACTGTATGACGAAACAACAGTTTAATACTGTATGACGAAACAACAGTTTAATACTGTATGACGAAACAACAGTTTAATACTGTATGACGAAACAACAGTATAATACTGTATGACGAAACAACAGTAAAATACTGTATGACGAAACAACAGTTTAATACTGTATGACGAAACAACAGTTTAATACTGTATGACGAAACAACAGTTTAATACTGTATGACGAAACAACAGTTTAATACTGTATGACGAAACAACAGTTTAATACTGTATGACGAAACAACGGACACAAATTCATCATTAAAATCGCTTGTGCATATTCATAACTCGCACATGCTATCATCGGTCAGAAGACCTGTCCAGACCTAAGCTTTTCAGTGCATAACGATTCAAATTTGGATCAGTTTTGTATTTTCATTGTATAGATAAGATCTGCGTGAATGTTCAGAAAATATCCTTTGTGCTCCACACAGACAAAAAAAAGCTTCAACACAAAGGCGGATCTAAACACTTCTGTAGACAGAACTTACTACACTAAAATGCTAAAACACAAAAGCCGCAGCCAGTTTTACTTAAACAAGCAGGTTTTTGATGCGTCATGTTGTCTGTGGTTTTCAGCTGGTGTGAAGATGACCCTGAGTCTTTCCCACACATGATGCTTTAAAGGCAGGGTAGGTAGGATTTATTAAAAATTAAAGATCCAAATTTGTTAAAACTTTCTATATATATCAATACATAATTAAAATGTAAGAACTCTGAAAAAAAGAGTATAAAAATCAAGTGACTCTAGACCGTATAATCTGTATTAAACACAGCTCATTATTTCGATTCGGGACGAATCAAAGGATTGGCTTAGGCGACTGTCACTCTCTCGCAACCATGGCAACCACCCTTTTGCCACACAGCACCTACCCACTTGCGCGCGACCGTTTGATTTGAGGAGTGCGAGAGGCACGGAACCTGATCACACCTCCGTCCAGTAGATGGCGGTAATGCACTATGTTTGCAAGCTGCCAATAAAATCTATCGAAGAAGAAGAAGAAGGCACTGAACCTAGGAATACCAAAACAATGGCAGAGAAAGAGCAATCTAAATTTACAGTACCGGCATATGCAGTTAGTGAAGGCAAACCAGGCAAAAAAATGCCCCTTCCCCTCCGCTTGTCTCAGGTAAATAATGCGTCCTCTAGCTCAGCGGTCGGAGTCGCGCGTTCATGTGTTTTGGGGACGTGGCTTTGGAAGAAGCACAGAAATGAGGGGGTGGAGTGAATGGAAATAATGAGATGTCTTTAAAACAGTCGTGAGAGGTCTACAGACACTCGATTTTGATACTTTCTTTTTCAGAGTACTTACATTTTAATTATGTATTGATATGTACATAAAGTTTAAACAAATTTGAAAAATAAAATTTTTAGACCATTTCTACCTACCCTGCCTTTAAAGAGACAGTACATACAAAAAGGATCACACTTTTTTTCTCTCTTTTTTAAGAAATAAAGCTGTAGAAAGTAGGGCTACATGAAAAATCGATTTATCATGATTACGATTTCTGCTTCTCTAAAAAAAATATGTTGCAATATTGGGCTGTTGTTATTTATTCTGAAAACTTTATTTATTTTTATATTCAGTTATCTTGCATTGGTAACAAGCCTTCACAGTCGTTCATGCTTGCAGTTGCCAGATGTCAAGAGTTTAAATCCCCAAACATTTTCTCTTAAAAAGGAAACATTTTATGTCTTAGTTTTACATTATCTTTGCAATCTGTCAACCATTGGCACACACACTCTCTAAACTGTGATCGACAGCCGTATATCCCAGATCTGAAAACACTGACAAACAAGCTGGAGTTTCTCGATCTCCACTTGAGATATTCTGTTAGATGAAAGTGTCGTTCAGTCAGTCTGTTCTGTCACGAGCCGCTTGTGCGATTAAATCTGCGATCAAACCTTCAGTGATGAACTGTAATAAATACAAACATGGATCTCGACTCTATTGTTTGTGATTGTGGTTGCTGAATAAATGCACTTATATTCATCTCTGTGTGACGATACAAGTGCAACATTAGCATAATTTGGAATTATTGGAATTATTATTTGGAATTTCACTGTTTAAGGTTTTGAGAGTGTTAATGTATATGATAAATATAATAAATCAGGATTTTTGCTTACTTGTGAGTGCAATAAATGTGATTAAATGTAAAAAATAGATTTCTGAAATTAGAATAATCATGACAAATGATTGCAGTTATAGATTTTTTTTTTTTTAAGTAAAACAATTGTGATTATCAGTTTAATCAATCTTTTACCTCCGATCACATGTAGATGTGCTCAGGATGTGAAAAGCAAAACTGGGTCGGGCTGAAACTAGCAAAACACACTTGCGTTGCGCCTGGCGCTGCATTGCACCGTGTGTATTATAGGCAGAGGTGTATAGTCCAGGGGTCAGAAAGTAGAAGTCCTGCCATATGTTTATTCCTCAGTCATCTGATTTCACTAATTAGTTATCTCTCCTGCTGAATTAGCAAATCCAGGTGATTGGAACAAAATACTGAGGAGGACTTTTACTTTCTGAAACTGGACTTTACACCTCTGCATAGCAATGCCACATGTCAGCCAAGAGCAAAGAAATAAACCAGAACTGGACATTATCTGAGCCACAAAATCTGTGTATATTAAATATGGAGTCATCTCAGCCTTAATAAGCCTGTTAACAAGCAGAATCACTGAAGGAAAGAAGAGAACAGAAAAAGAGACGAGCAGAAACACAAGAACTACAACTGACTTCAGCCACAGTCTTAGAAGAAATCAACTGAAGAGAAAAGAAGACATTAAATCTGTGAAGATCTCAGCAGAGGAGGATTAAACAACTCCACAAACAGCATTACCAGCTTCACTTATTACTAACCAGACTGACTTTATTTCTGTCAGACGTCTACAGAAGTTTTATTGAGAATTAACAGAGGTTTAACTCTAATGTGTTTCATTTGAAGTCACCAAAACAGTGATTAGTGTTTCCGTTAGTTGGGCTCTTAACTCTTATTATATATTTTGTCTTTTTTGGCCGCCGTGACAGTGTGTGTGTCAAACACATTTGCAGCAGCAAAGAAAGCCAAAGTGAAATGAGATCAGGTGATGATGGTTACCTGTTGATGGCTTTATAGTCATCAAGATCACAACCATAGAGTGTTTTGGTTAAACCAAATAGAGAAACGGGTTATGTTAAAAAATCTGACAAAAGGGATTTTCACGGAGAAACAAGGTGAGACTATTGTATGAGTATTCTTACACATGCTGTACATCCATCACTCATCTGTCTGATTACTGGCGTGAGGGCCGCATTCCAAGAGGACTTAGAATAAAAAAGTTTCCCTCGTTTGGCATAGAAGATACTGATTTCAGATCAAAATGGGAAGCCATTTTGAATAAATGCTCATTAGATCTGATTCTGCTAATCATTGAACATAGTAAGAAAGAAAAAGAAGTGGTGCAAGAAAAAATCAATGAGATAAAAGTACAAATCTCCGGCATGAGTAATGATGACACAAAACTGCCATTTGAAAATAAATTGAAACAGGACCTCGAGAAACTTGCAGATTGGGTCAGACAACAAAAGATCAAGAAATTTAAGAGAGATGAAAACGACTATAAAGATGACAGAGTGTACAAGTGGACTAGACCTAATCACAGAGATAGACAAAGACAGAGATCTGTGTCCTTCAATTTTACTACGAGCGATGAAGAATCCACTTCGATCTCCAATATGTCTTCACCAGCTGCTTCTACCATGTCTGATTTTTTGGACGAAAGACCGAAACGTATAAAACCCAACATAAAAAGAAGAAAACAAGGAGAGGCAGAAAACGGTCAAGGACAAAGACAACAACCATGGACTCTCAGGGACCGGAACAAGAACAGACGGTAATCAACCTATCAAAAACATCTCTTACCTCTGACCATGTGAGTGTGTTGTCCAAAGGACTCTCTTTTTCTCCCACTTACACACTAATGTGTTTAATACCAAGGTGGATCTATTTAGATTCTATCGAAGTCTCCACCTTAAAGTTTGGTATCATCAATATAATCAGAGAAATGACTGCACAGCACAAAGATCTTCCTTTAGACCAAAATCATACTTCATGCCTCCAATTTCGAATGCGACTTTGACTGCTTTTACAAAAAAGGTGGATTATGACATTGAAAGATTATTTCTATCATCAAATCAAACAAGTAGGGAAAATTTGACCAAATCCCAGAAACTTGCAATAGATCATCTGACAAAGAATGAGTCTATAATGATAAAACCGGCTGATAAAGGAGGAGCAGTTGTAATAATGGACAGAGACAAATATGTTGAAGAAGCCTTACGACAACTTAACAATCAAGACTACTATCAACGGCTGCGGTTCAATCCGATAGACAACATAAGAGATAAATTAAAAGCTCTGTTGCTCACAGCGAAGGATACTGGGTGGATTTCAAAACAGGAGCATGATTTCCTCCTATGTCAACATCCTAGAATACCCACCTTCTATATGCTCCCAAAGATCCACAAGTCTCTTGAATCTCCTCCAGGCAGGCCCATCATATCGTCCAATGGTTCTCTCACAGAGCCAGCTTCGCAATTCATAGACTTGCACATTAAGCCATTGGCTCAACAACTTCCTTCCTATATACAGGATACCACTCATGTGTTGAAGGTCGTAAGCGATATGAGAGTTACAGACAATTGTTTTTTAGTCACATTTGATGTGGAATCTCTGTACACAAATATTGCTCACAATGATGGACTAAAAGCTTTACAACATTTCCTGGTGAATAGACCTTCAGACTCTTTGCCTCCCTCCGAATTCATCGTTCAGCTCACTGAATGGACACTTAAAAATAATGTTTTCCTTTTCCAGGACCTACTACATATTCAGGTTCGGGGCACTGCGATGGGTGCATGTTTTGCCCCCAACTATGCTAACCTTTTTTTAGGTCTGTGGGAGAGGGATTTGGTCTATTTAAACAGATACAGTGACAAGATAAAATGGTGGGGGAGGTACATTGATGATATTCTTATGATCTGGGGTGGTTCTTATGATGAATTGTTACAATTTTATGATCACTTGAACAATAATGATAGGAATATAAAATTGTGTATGGAACATTCCAAAACTAGTATTAACTTTTTAGATCTAACCATTTCTATTGGCAAAGATAAGAAACTCCATACTACTGTATATCGTAAAACAACAGATAGGAACACGATGTTAAAAGCAGATAGTTTCCATCCAAATTGGCTAAAAAACAATATACCTTTTGGCCAGTTCCAACGCCTTAGACGTATTTGTGACACTGATAATGAATATGAAGTGCAAGCTAAAGTCCTGTCGAACCGATTTTTAGAAAGGGGCTATCACACAGAAATTGTACAAAATGCTTATAAGAAAGCCCAGTGTATTCCTAGACCAGAGCTATTCCAGAAGAAGACAAAACGACCCTGTTTACAAAATCAGGCCTATTTTGTGACAGAATATAGCTCTTTGGCTAATCCCATAAAAAGGATCATACACTCAAATTGGAATCTCATTAAGAGTGATCCTGTTCTCAGAGAAGTGTTTTCTGCATCTCCAAAAATTAGCTTCAAGAGGGCTCCAACTCTGCGAGATAGGCTAGTATCTAGTCATCTTCCTGCCAAAAAACAGACCACTTGGCTTAAAAGACAGTTAAAAGGTACTTACAAATGTGGGTTTTGTAACCATTGCTCTAGTATTAAAGAATGTAAAGACTTCTGTAATTTCAAGACTGATAAGAGGTACAACATAAAGACATTCATTAATTGCAATACCACGTTTGTGGTATACAGGTTATCATGCAAATGTGGATGCTTTTATGTTGGCCGGACCAAGAGACGTCTCAAAGACAGAGTATCAGAGTGTAACCGCACTGGCATTAGTAGTACATTTAACATTTAGCTCAAATGATCTATAGGGAATTTTAATAATTAATCATGAATATGATTAATATTTTGCATTTTACAGTTACATTAATTTATTCGAAGTTGAAAATAGATCGATTTGTATATATGAATAATCAATCACAACGAATTATAATTCATCATTCATATATCAAAAATCCTATTTCAGATCGATTATGAGATAACCCTTAATGGAAATGAATAATCATCAAACGGGAAAACTTTGTCCAGCAAAACGGCCGTAAGATTAACTTAACAATTTCCCAACAAAAATTATCTCTTTCTTATAATTTGAAGAAAGCTATTTTCTGGCCATGAAAACAACTCTCCTGTTCTTATAAGATTAGGTTACTTAAAGTAACAAATCAGCTTTGTAGCTTAAGATCGAAAACATCTCATTGACTTTAGTTATGAGCAGGCAGACAGAATCAATCAAGTATGAATTTTAATAATTGGACTATACATGGAACTAATGGATACTTATACCATGGACTGGGTGAATACTCGATTCTGATTGGCTGCAGGGTGTCCGTTAAAAAGTGATAATGTACACCTTGGAACTGATGACAGTTTTAAATGATGCGCTGGCTCAAACTCACTGATCAACTGCTGCGGTCGGCTCGCTGTGGCCACGTTGCTTGGCAACGCCTGTATACTATTAAATAGTGTGCGCTCGACTTAATAAATAAAAACCCTCACGAT
The DNA here is from genome assembly GCA_022829085.1 of Abramis brama. NCBI lineage: Eukaryota > Metazoa > Chordata > Actinopteri > Cypriniformes > Leuciscidae > Abramis > Abramis brama. The sequence goes on from CM040767.1 coordinate 57,865,888, forward strand.
TTTTACTCTAAAACACATTAAAGTATTATTAATTGATTAAATATTTCTTTCTTTCGTTAGTAACCATGGTATAAGCGGGTTAATGCCCTTCGAGGTGTCCATTATCAGGTTTTAATGGACTTCGGCGGAGGCAACCGTCCGACGCGCCTCGCCGTCGTCCATTAAAACCTGATAATGGACACCTCGTCGGGCATTAACCCTTACAGAAATACTACAGTTTACACGAGCAAATATGTATGTACAGGACACGTAAACAAAATACGAGACTAAACGAATAACAGATGAGAGAGGGAGAGGATGAAAGGGAGAAAGTGAAACTAAAGTTCAGGATGAGAGAGATCACCGAGATGATCTCTGCATGGCAAAATCACAGGCAATATAACCTTTTGAGAGACAGCAAGGAATCAAATCACATTAAAAGTTCAATAAACTTATCTTGCAAAATGGTTCTCTTTGTTGCTGCAGACGCAAAGTCGTGCGTGCGTCGTTAGGAGCAACGTGCGTGTGTTTCCTTAAGAAAACAGGGCTCGCGCTCTCGTGTCTTCCCGTGAGCGCGGTCGCGGGATTTTCAAAAGAGTCTTTCTCTTTGAGTGGAAGTTGCCTGCTGCGTTTGCTTCGTTGAGTCCGAAGACGAAAATAAAGAAAAGACTTAAGAAAATAAAAGAGAGAACGGAGAATGAATGCTCCCTTAAAAGGGAGCCATGGGTCTTCTCGCTGACGAAGCGGGTTCGTGAAAGTGGTGCTCACGGAGATTTCCTGAGTTGGTCTTTTATGGAAAATATGGGTTGACGCCTCTGTTCGCGTGAACAACCAATGAACGTCCAAAGATATGAAGCGGGAAAAGTTCCTTTGTCTCTGGGGGGCGACACCCACTCGAGGGAGTTATGGTGTTGTCTTAATACTCTAGTCAGACGATTCATATAGTAATAATCATATCATTGCAATCTATTATCGAGATTCAACTCCGTTAAGTCTCAAGATTTAAAATGATATAAAACATGTCATATGAAAGATTATGGGAATACACAAAGTTACATACTTGTATGCATCTTACAAACATTTTAAAGTTTTGATTAATACACGATAACATTGCAGATACACAAATTTGATATGGGAAAATCAAATCCTTGTTTATACATTTCTTAAGTGGTTATACATAAATGTAGGATTAACACTTTATTCCTACTCCTCTCCTGGAATCTCAGTTTGCTTGACATTCCGTTAGAACAATAAAAACCAAGTGGGGGGAAGGCAATTGCCAGACAATCTTGAATGCTGATTCCAGATTACGCATTAGAAAACTACACCTCTATTATAAAGCAAAACTAATCACACATGCATAATGGCATTGTACTTATATGAAAATGATATTTCTAAGTTCTAATACAAAGGTGTGTGTGTGTGTGTGTGTAACATAGAAAGTTTTGTTATCTCTCTGTGGTCCAGAGAGGGGAAGGGGGTTTGGAATGTCTCTGAGGTGCAATTAGTGTCGTAAAAGACCATTTGTCGCCGACTAGCTGGAGCCGAAGCATGATTTGCACTCACAAGTTCAAAGTGCACCAGCTTTTGTATTCAAGAAGAAATGTTTTTAGCAACACAGAGTATTTGAATTTGTTAATTCAAACCAACGACGAATGATTCGATAGCCAATGTTGTTACAGAGCATAAGAATGCCATTAGAAAAGCTAATTTAGATTACCCCATGGCAAAACATTTCCTAAATGTGCACAATAGTAATCCAGAAGGCCTAATGGTTGAGGGTTTAGAAACGATCGAAAAAAGTATTCGGGGTGGTGACCGTTTAAAATTACTTTTACCCTTGGTTGAATGAAGAAATAGATTTTAGTCCTTTTTTGTGATGTTTTTTTTTTTTTTTTGTGTGTATATGAGTATGTGTATGTATGTACATATGTTTTTTAGTTTTTTTTTCTAATGTGTATATGAGTATGTGTATGTATGTACATATGTGTTTTTTTTTTTTTTTTTTTTTTTTTTTTCTTCTTCTTCTTCTTCTTCTTCTTTTTTCTCTTTGATGTAATTTGTAATGCAACCTCCTAGTGGATCTTCTCTGTATGTGCATGTAATTTGTCATTCAGGTGTTTCTAATTAGCACCTATAAAAGAGGAAAGTGTTTGATTGTAAAACATACCCTGAAGAAGGCTGTTTGTGCCGCTACGCGTGGGTTGTTTTTTTTCCCCATATGTCTTTTAAAATTTTCTAACATGAAATAGCCAGTCAAATAAAGGCTTTTTATTAATTTCTAAAAGAAGAGTGCCTTGGATTTTCTTCTACTATATATGGGAATATACTTCAGAATATAATGTGTATATTTACATAATACATTTACATATATGGGAAACTAGTGCTTATGTTTTTCAATATACTGCTATATAAAAATACATATAAAATATTTATAAATTAGGACAAAAACAGCATTACATGTAATAATCAAAAAGTTTTATCCTTTATTGTGTACATGTATTGCACAGTCATATTCCCATATAAATGTGAATGTATGTTCACTGTTCACACACACACACACACACACACACACACACACACACACACACACACATGTAAATACACATTCATGGAATGAGTTACAACATATGTCTAGTTCCCAGCATGCTTTGCTTCTGACTGTTAAAGGAGAGTATGTTAAAATTAAGAGTTATTTAATGTTTTTTGCTCAGTATTAAAGGGGACCTATTATGCCCCTTTTCACAAGATGTAAAATAAGTCTCTGATGTCCCCAGAGTGTGTATGTGAAGTTTTAGCTCAAAATACCCAACAGAATTTTATTTACAGCAAGTTTAAATCATCATTTTTGGGGTCTGTGAAAAACGCACTGTTTTAGTGCTTCTCCTTTAATGCTAATGAGCTGCTGGTTCACGGCACAGGGGGCGGAGCCTAAGCAGCCGCAATCAGAGCCAGAACAGGGAAGATGATAATAATAAACTCAATCAGGGCGGGTCTAAGTTATAACAGCAGTGTCAGTCAACACTCGTGGGCAGGGCCTGTGTCTTTAGTGATGTCACTAAAGCCACATTCTGAAAACGGGTCGTTTGGAGAGACTGCTTATGATTTATGGGGATTTAAAAAAAAGGAGTGAGTGGATTTTTATCACTGTAGGGTGGTTGTGTACACACACTGCCAACACACATTTATGTCCAAACACCATACAAAAGTGAATTTTGCATAATAGGTCCCCTTTAATATAGGGGGAGATTTGTTAGTGTTTCATTTTCTATTATTTTGGAATTTAAAAAGTTTTCTGGTATGTCTGAGTTTTTTCTTGGTCACCATTGTGCTGAAAGATGTTTTACCTTGAGTCACTTTCAGATGCAAAATAAGATTTATATGTTGATTTATTACATTATTAAAAGTCAGGAGGGATTTACATTCCTTATTTAGAGCTGTAAGGATATTTTCATTTAAAAGAAACTAAACTCACCAGAAACATTCAGCTGAATCTCTTTAATGAAGGTTATGTGAGTAATTGATTGATGTGATTCGCCTCTCTCCACTCCACATAAATAAACTCCACCGTCCGCTGCAGAAATATCTCTAATGGTCACAGTAAAATGATCTTTACGACTGTCAGACAGACTGAACTTCTCCTCAGATGATTGTGATGATCGTGAACTCTTCAGAACATGGACAGGATCCTCGTTCAGTCTGTAGAAAACTTTGGTGTGTGTTTTAAACTTCTCATCATATTCACAGCGGAAAGTGATCGTCTTTTGTCCAAGATACCCGTCCCGGATAACAGACGTCCCACAACGAGACTCTGAAAATGATTTCAACAAAACCTTGTGACATGAACTTAAATCTAAAATATTATTAGTGTTATTAAAGGTGCACTAGGGAACTTTGGCCTCTCTATCGCCATCTCTGTGTGAAACATACAATGTCATGATCCTTGCATTATCCTTCTTTTTAAATGTGTATTGTGGTTGTTTTTAGGTATATTTATAGTTGCCTGAGATCAGAGTCGTTACATCCTACGCCAAGACATACTGACAGAAAAACACACATCTGAAAATGTAATCTGAACAGGGAAGATACATATATTTTTTTCTTTTTACAGAGGAAACATGCAAAGAAGAATGACATACAACATAAAACTGACATTTTCCCTGCATAATCCAACCTGACAGCTCGAACTATGGATTATTATTATAATCTGACCGTTTTGAATCATTGTAAGGCATGGAAACGGTTTTAAATTTTTTCAGTAATTCATTTTTGTTCATTTTTACTCAAAATCTTCCGTACTGCACCTTTAATACTATAATAAATAATTGCTGTATGAAGTTATAAAGTGTCACACATACCTTTCTTCTCCACTAACTTAACATCACGACTCCATGTCTGACTGTTTCCACATGTATATTTCCCATCATCCTCTCTGCTGATGTTCCTGATAAACACTGTGAAGAATCTGCTGTTTTCATCATCATACAGAGCGAATCTCCCGTTATAAACCCATCGACTCTGAACATCAGTACTGATGCCCATCTTACAGCTCCTGTCTCTGCAGAAATACTTCACTTTATGTTGATCATTAGTCTTTCTCTCGTTCTTGTACATGCACTTGAACATTAAACTCCCTCCAGTGCATCCAACCACTCTGAAACAAAGTACTTGACCTGCCAAACACAAGTTCATTTGCTCTGGGTTATTATATATCATCAATCTGGGTAATATAGTATATTATTTGACCCAGACTGAGCAGTGAAGAACTGACCTGAGATCAGGCAGAGGGTGATGAAGATGAAGAGGATGATGGCAGCCTTCATTCCAGATTGACTTCAGTCTCAGATATCCAGAGAAAAACCAGATCCGATCCCGATCCAGTGAAAGCAAGAACTGATCAAATGTGTTTCTTGAATGCGATGTAAGTCACTATCATTAGAAGTGCACAGATCCTCCGTCAGTCTTTCTCACGTTTCTTCTTCCTTATTCTCTAACGGTTCCACCCAGATCTGCACTGTTAACAGGGCGGAGAGTGTTGAGGTGTGTGAAAGATAAGCAGAGAAACACAGATGACAGAGGACACATCCGTATATTAATATAAACATACACATTAAGAGTGACAGAAGAGTGTAAAGACTTCATCCTGCGTTGATCATGAAAACCACAGAGAAACTGGCGTGTGTGAAACAGTTTTAGTAGACCTCAGTCATCTTTAAACATGACAGTATTTCCAGTAAGAGGGCATACAGACGCACTGTGAGAATCTAATGTGCTTTAGATGTTGTGAAAGATCTCTAAGAGATTACTCCTGATATAAGAGCACTTCTAGGCCTGGTTTCACAGACAGGGTTTAGATTAGGCCACGATTAGGCCTTGGTTAAATTAGGACATTTAAGTAGCTTTTATAAATGTGCATTAGAAAGAAAAACACTGCATCTCGAGACAAAACAACGACAGTGACATATTTTAAGATATGCCAGCGCAAGTTTCATTTAAAACAGGCATTATAGTCTGGGACTAGGCTTAAGGCAGATGACACATCCAAATATGTGAATACTTGTTTATTTACTAATTTATTTATTCATTTTCTTGTTAATTTACAGGAAATGCTCGAAATGTGAACCGTTGACTATCATTTTGTGAACAATTGTTAAAAAAAAGGAGTCACACTGAAACACTGAGACGGCGTTTTGAGTCAACGAAAACGTAGCGTTTTGAAAACGCAGTTTTTTCATTATCGTTTTGGCAGCCTTGTTAAAGATTGATGTCAGTTTGTACATTCTGCAGATATAGCTTTTCTTCAAAGGAGACGGAGGTTCGAAATGTGAACCGTTGACTATCATTTTGCGAACAATTGTTAAAAAAAAGGAGTCACACTGAAACGCTGTTTGCGCACCTCCCAAAATTCGGAAATAGCGTTTATCCACCTCTAAATAGCCAATAGTTCCTAAGCCATTTTAAATTAAGCTTATGTCATTTTAGTTTCATATTGTTCATTATTAGTTTCATAGGTTGTTAAACCTAAGACGAAGTAATGATACAAATACTCAATGGTGTTTTAAAGTGAGCTTTAAGTAAAAGTGTAATATTAATATATGATATTGTGTCATGTAGCTTGAGGCTACCTGTTGAGCTAATGCAGGAGCTTTCTATTCCATAATATACTTCTTTTTTTTTACAGTTATTTTTTGTTGGTTTTCTAACAAGATTTAAGATAATAGATGGATTACTCTCGTCTAGTGGAATGACAGAGATTTAGATGGTCAAGCAAAGAATACAGGAATACGGCTATAATGGCTGAATTCAAACAAATGAATAAGGATAAAAGAATAATGAAGATTAAGTCTCTCTCTTGCAAATGTGTTAAATGTTCGTCGATTTACATGAATGGGCCTTTTCTCCTCGCCATACATTAGTCAAAGACTGTAAATGGGTGTTTACAGGGCAATAAAATATCTGAAAGCATCTTATCAGCCTTTTCTAAAACTTCTTCAAATCCTACCATGATATGGTCTCACAGGCTTCATAAAATGCATAATTTTAGAGATATCATCCTCAGATCGGATCCTCATGACCACACTTGTAGCTACACTTTAGTTGTGGTTATGAGTTGATGTCCTATACATTCAAAAAAATATTTTATACATTTAAAAAATATATTCTTAATATTTGTTGTTTTTGTTCTGCTATAGCATTCAGACTGGATACCTAAACATTGAATGCATACTAAATCATTTATTTTAATGGTTTGTCTGAAAGGGTTAGTCTATAGGTAGTCATTTTTAAGACAAAAGTAAAAAAAAACTTTGATTCCAGCTTGTTAAATGTGAATATGTTCTAGTGTCTTCTCTCCTCTGTGACAGTAAACTGAATATCTTTGAGTTGTGGACAAAACGAGACATTTGAGGACGTCATCCTGGGCTTTGGGGAAACACTGATCCACATTTTTCTGACATATTATAGACCAAACAACTAATCGATTAATCGAGAAAATATTCAACAGATTAATCGACTATGAAAATAATACCAAATCCCTAATCATTATGTACAAGTGCATTGCATTGGAAGCCCTGGATATAAGCCTCCCTCTCGATCTCTCTTAAATATTTTTGTTCTCTCTGTTTAATCATTTAGTAAACTTGATAGATTTCAACCATATTATTCCTTCTTGAGTCTCTTTAACAAGAACTCAGATTAATGTATGAATTGAATAGTGATTGTGTGATCTATTCAATCAGTGTATGAATCTCAACAATGGTTTTACTTAGGATCTTAAACTCTGGACAAGACTAAGTCTAGGACTATTTAAAACCATGACAGATAAATCAGATTTCTGTTAATCTGAAGACAAGGCTTTATCTCTCTCCAGGAAACCGCCCCATAGTGTCTTTTCATCAGTAAATCTGGATAAGACTCATTGAGCTCCTCCTGAAACTGTACATTGAGCTCTTTCTGCCAGTAGGAGGCAGTGTCACATTGAGCTTGTGGATTGAGAGAGTAGAGATGGATTGAACCAAACTCTGTAAATGAAGTTGTGTTGGACAGAATAGAACAATGATCATATCTTAACCTGTTAAGCTGCAACCCCACTTTTGAAAAATCCCCAGAAATGACATACCCAAACTGAAACAGATACAGTTCATGAACCCTTTGTACTAAAAGCACAAGTATGATCTCATTTGAAAGCTGACACCTGGCAGTTTATTGTAAATGTAGAATTAATTATTGTCATAATGACAAAAATTGTTATAAATAGCTTCAAAGTTTTGTAAAGTTATTAGAAATTATTTTTTATGAAACATCCTCATGAAAAAAAAATTGAAGTTGGCACTGGAGCAATCTAGAAATGCACTACAGCTAATGCCACATGTCTAAACATTTTATGTTTAAAATCTTAAGATAATAAGTCCAAAACTCTGTATTTAGTGAAATGTTTTTCAAGACCATGTCATGTGACTTTATTTTGATTTGACGCTAAAATGCTACTGATGTTTATTGTCATCTTCTAACCATCTATCCAGTATATTGTCTTTATTGTTTTGTGGTGCAAACGAGCCCCATTCAGTCTCAGTCTCCCCCTGCACACATTCACACTAGTGATGGGCATTCCGGCTCTTTTTCGTGAGCCGGCTCATTTGACTCGGCTCACTGAAAAGAGCCGGCTCTTTTTGACTCACAAACGGCTCTTTAAAAAATATATGTTTTAACTCGCTGAAAGTCCACCACACAACTGTGCAACGTGAATATTCACATTTTTAATTGTCCATAACAACCCAAAAACTAGCCTGCTTGCTTTGCACATCTAATTAATGGGCAAAGTTATGACTGACTATTTTTCTTACCTTCTTTTTTTACTTTTTAATGTGGATATTATTGAGCTTGTAGAAGTTTAGCTCTTGCGTTCTTCTGAACATCTTGGGCTGCAATTGCCCGATGTCATTTCTGAGTCATATCAGACCATAATCTGTCTCTCTTTTAAATGCATATTCCACAGTGGTAGTAGGCTACGATTGGCTGTTTTAAAATATAATTAATATCGAAAAAAAATAACAAAATAACCCAGGCGGTCTCATCTAAGATAAGTTTAGGCCTCCTCCAATAGTACTGACAGCTGGGCATAGCTTGCAGGTTTGCTTAGTGGCAAACTTTTTTCATTTGATTGGTTCAACCGCCACCCGCCCGAATTTAATTAAAATATTATTTTTCGTCACGTCATCCGCCTGATCCGCGGTTTATCCGCATCTCTAGTGTGTGTGTGTGAGTTTGCTCGGCCCTCCCTCATGCAGTTTAATTGGTTGACATCGCGTGTATGATTGACAGGAACAGAATGTGAGGCTGATCAGACAGTCGAAACAAATGTGTGTGCGCCTTTAGGCCTATATAATTATGTTTTTGTTGGTTTTTTAATTAGTCAATTATTTTAAATGCATTTAAAATCATTCAATATTTCATTATTAGCCTACATAATGATTTAATTTCTATAGGCTATATTTTTAAAAATAGAGTCGGCTCTTCAGATATGCGAGCCGGCTCCCGTCGTTCACCTACAAGAGCCGGCTCTTAGATCCGGCTCATTCGCGAACGACCCATCACTAATTCACACCTCTCCAGCCCGGTTATGGCTCTAAATATGCATTTCTTTTGTCTGCATTATAGTTACTAACGACTGGCTATTCACAGGCTATTCATAGGGTTTCAGTCCCTAATTTCTTTTCTTAAAGTTCACCCTTACATTTTAAACTGTATAAAATGCATTTCTTGAATAAAGAAACATTTCAGTAAGCATTCAAAAAATAATAAAAATATAACTTCTAGGTGGCAGGTGCACCTAGGGCTAGCTAGCATGTTAGCTTAGCACACCATCAATACACGACAATTTATGAGATTAAAACCATGTTTGTGCTTATAAACTTACTTTATAAAGCAAATCGAGTATTTTAAATAATTTTTTGTGATCTAATTTGGCTTCAGATAAAAAATCAGACAGAAAATATACTATTGGATAGTGTTCTGCACAACGATTCTATATAGATTAGCATTACATTATAAATATAATCTATTATTATGGAAATACCTGGCATGGATTGAAAAACACAGGTAACTCAAATATCATAGCAAACATGTTTATTGTCTTCAAAACTGCATGTTACAGCCATAGTTACAGCGCGATCTCGTTAGCTTTGTGTGTGTTCGAGGCTTCCTGGATTGTCACATGATTATGGCACTTCTTCATGTTCTAATACTGTGCACAGGGCGGCGAGGGCGCCCTCAGGCTATTGGTATGAATTGAAAACACAGTATCAGAGTTATGCAAACGCTCATAATGATTACATCGACGCATTTGGGTATAAATTCAATAAATATTATTCCTGTCTATAGAAATCTGATGTAAACCTATGAGAATATATCAATATTTCTCCAAATCTGCACATTTTTGAGCTAAAGCCCTGAGGCACGTTGTTTTGTGTATCGCTGTCATGACGACGGCACGGGAGTTTTTTTATGAATGAAAGCGGCTGACGCGCATAATTCATATCAAAGGTATCGACTAATTTTTTTCATTTCATAACTCCTGACACAAATTAAGAAATAACTGTCGCTATAAGTTTCTCAGAATACAATAGTGGTCAAATTCTGAAACTTGAGTCTTATATCTTTTTAATGATGTATAGTTTGTCAAGGTATAACATTAAATCTGATAGTAACTTTGAACAGTGGGGATTTCTTTAAGACTGCAAGGGAAGCTCGGCTTCCCCTATAATGTCAAAAAAAATTAATGGTCAAATATGTACTATTGTGTTAACATTTTATTGACTAAAAATGCGTTAGAAAACGTTAGTTCGTTCAGAATCAGCTACATACAGCAGGTCGGCTGACTCGATTTCCTTCTCATACATTCCCGTAGCGTCACAGACAGTGCATTTCCCTATTGAAGCCCAGCGTCCATTAACTTCAATGGGGCTGCTCTGAACAGTTTTTTTCAGCGCTTCGAAACTAGACGGTCATTGGATAAATGCTGCGATTATGTCCCGCCCACGGACGCTCGGCGTCTCTGGGGGTGAATGAGGAGTGGGCTGGCCCGGACTCCGGGCTTCCGCGTGATGATTGGAGGGGCTGCATCTCCTTTTGATTGACAGCGATTTCATACAATAAAAAGTCGCTGCCGCTGAAGCTATTGGAGCTCAGTCCCATCGCGGATTTTTCAAGTGATAGTCAAAAGACAAACTGCTGCTACCTCTTTCTTGGTATTTGCTTGTCGAAATTGCTAGCCATTTTTCATAATACATTTCACACAATTATACATTTATACCTTTATTATATTATTACAAAATATATGGGGATATTTGGGGGATATTTAATTTAATTTTATCAATCAATAAATTCCACTAGAAACAAACCTTGTTGTATTATTTTAATTTAATACTGTGAAGCTGCTTTGATACAGTCTGTATTGTGAAAAGCGCTATACAAATATACTTGACTTGACTTATCCTATTATATTTTTTATAATATTAGTAGTAATAATTAAAACAATAATTATTAAAATAATTAAAAATAGCCTATATATTATTATTAGTATTATTATTTATACCTTTATTATATTATTACATTTATACAATTATACCTAACTCTGCTGGCCATTGAGAGGACACTGGTCAAGTCACTGGAAAAGACGCCTAGTTGGAACGATATAGGGTCACAGAGCATTTTCTTGAAAAGGAACGTTGGGCAGAATTTACGTATAAATAAATGGACAATTTTTATGATGTAGGCCGAAAATGAGCTTCCCCTCTTTGAAAGACCAGCAGCCGCCACTGACTTTGAACTATATATAAATAAAACCGCTTCAGTGCGTCCGCGCTCTGGCAACGGTTAACAGTAAACTGGAGAGATTGGTTGATCTTTACTTATTATCATAACGCTGATAAACATGTTAAGTGTTGAAAGTGGCTCAAGGATGATTGTAAGGCAATTTGCACCCTTTTTTTCCATTGTTGGATGGTTTTCATTGGGATTTTAAATATTATTTAATCAAGAAAGAGATATGGTTTTCCTTTCACACAATGTTATGCATTCTCAATTTCATGTGTTTTCCCAGAGCATTTGTGCCACCATGTCAGGTAAAATAATTACCGCAAAGAAATTAATCCTCTGGATGGAAAACCTTTTTTTTTTCTTTTTTTTTTTGACAGTTTAATGTGCTGATCAGGTTTTATTTATTTGGCATATTATTGTGTGTAAACAAATCTCAGCTACAGCTTATTTTAGCAGTAATACTAGAAACATGGCAGTGCCACATCAGGGCAAGAAAGGCCCGTTATTTACCACAGTTCATGTTTAGAGAGCTGAACTGATTCAGACACAGAAATGCAATAATACACGATACGGAAACAAAATTGTACAGGATTCTAATTAGAAATTCTATCATATTTTGGACCCATTCCTATAGGATGGGGTCATCCCAATAGAATTATTACCCATCCCAATAGAAATTGTCTTATAGGACAATGCATAAATATCCTGTAGGATTTTCTACAGGATTTTAATGGGATCCAATTGGGTCACTCCGGTTTATATGGGATTTCCTTTTTTATTTATTCATCTTTTTGAGAATTTTTAAGAATCTTAAAGGTGCACTTTTCCAATGTTTTTCTTTTACTAATAGTAGTTAATGTATGTTGTGCAACCTGCAGTCACATTATAAACAACATGGCAGGTGATTTGGGCAACACAGTATTAGTGCACACATTTCTAAGGCACTGATAATGGATTGATGAAATAAAAAAAACAAATCAACAAATGCATTTTCTGTTATTTTATCATTAGTATTTTATTTATTTATTTCTTCTTTCATAACTAATGAATTTATTGTTTTTTTTTTTACAGATTATATTCATTACAGACTTATACACACCATACACTCAAACACACTCTCTCAGACCCCCACCCCCACACACACACACACACACACACACACAACGGTAACTGACATACAACATTAAACATATCCTGAACAAATCAGTCTGATTCATACAAACTCACACACGCGCACGCGTACACACTCACACAAACACACACCAACTGTGAAATACAATATTAAACATCCTGAACAAATCAGTTTGATTCAAACAAACTCACACACAATCATTGTGGCGCCATTTTGACATCTTGCATTCATCTGCACATTTCTGGGAGATGGCCTTCTTAATTATACTTGCTTCAATATTGAATTTATTTTTGATGTAGCCTGTAAGGAAAGAAATAAACAGAACATACGTTTAAAAAAAAATCATAATCAGCTTTTGCTTCAAAACTTGGTGCTTCAAATAACGCATTTATTGATTACATTGTTTACAAGTGACTGTTAAAAAAAATATTTTTTATTGAATCATTTATTCAAGAGAATGTAGTACTGTATGATGCTTCTGAAGTAAAAGTCAGAAATGATTTGTTTTTGTAAATATGACTCATCTTGTACATCATGTACAGTCTGTATAAGTGTATGATTTAACTTTTCTGATGGTCTAGTGTTAAAAAAATTGCAATATATTGCAATATTGAATCGCAATACTTGTAGAATCGCAATTCAAAAAAAAAAAAAAACACAATACATGTCGTATCGGCACACAAGTATCGTGATAGTATCGAATCGGGAGATAGGTGTATCGTCCCAGCCCTGCTAGGGAGAGGCATTTTTGTCAATTTCTCTTTTCGATAATTGACAGGTCCCAAAAAAACAAATACTCAAGTACTTAATGATCTCCATTAAAATTAAGCCCGTTTTATGACACATCCGGTATGACATATTCGGTCCGGCATGCTGAGGTTCCAAGCGCACCGTACCGATACTAAAATGTGACGTGAAAACACTACAGATCAACTGATTGGTCAGAGGATTTACAACACGAGACACCAAACTGCTAGATTTAAACAGTCAGCGACAGCCACTGCAGTTTTATTTGTTCGCACAATTTTTATTAAACAACTTGCTTGAAAAAAATAGAAAAATTAATTACATCTATTTTTATATCCTGTTGTTTTATATATCAAATAATATGACAATCCTGCCAAAACTTGTTTTCAGGAAAATAAATTACTCATCAATTATGTCAGACACTTTTTGAGCCTCCAGTTGTGGCTTTGCTTCTTTGTCTTTGAAGGCATTGGAACTTGTTCCTGTGTTGCCAGTGTTGCTCTTCCAAAGACCGCCACCAGGAGGTCTTTTGCTGCTTTTTTTGCATCTGTCCATTTCATGTGGCCAAACTGTTCGGCACCGATGGACGTGTTGGGGCCAATTCTAACCTGAAAACAGTGATCGAACAATGAAACAGTAACAGAGTTAAAAAGTGAACTTAATATTTTGTTTGTTATGATGAAACCTTTGAGCGTAGATTCAGAATGATTAATTAATTCTGTGAGTGGACGCAATTACAACAAGACACCCCAGGTGAATAGGGTAAAAAATAATAATTTGCTAATAAATATTGAGGGAACATCACACTCCCTCAGCCGGACTGAGTGGCAGACGAGCTGCTGTGTGACTGGATTTAATAGGAGAAACCTATGCTGCCGCTTTTTGCCACTCAGTTGGCGTGACCACAGTCAATCCAGCCGACGGTGACATCACACGCATACCCTATATTGACATACTTCTCCAAATGATTGATTACATTACTTGCAAACATTTTTGTAATACAAGTTTTCTGAAATGTTATGTTTAAATATGCGCTAATTTGCATATATCTCTAGAAAAATACAAAAATAAAACAAACATTGGAGGAAGTTCTCAGGATTATGTTGTGTTTACTTGTATTTTTGTTCCTTTAAAGTGTCAGATTTACAATTCTGTCCATTTTACACACCGTAATCTGTAATCATGTCTCATGTAAAATGCCATTTTCGGTTTTTGGCCGAAAGAGAAAAAAGGTAGCCTGGCAAGCCAGACCTACATCAAGATGTTAGGTCTGGCAACTCACCATAGACACGGCTCAATTCAAGGGGCGGGATAAACGGCTGTCTTTCAAATTCCCTCTGCACGCAATAGGACAGCGCTTCAACCAACCAGAGCGTTTTCCCAACAGCAGAGCTAACGTTAGTTGATGGATTCAACTTTTGCCATATCTGGCCGGCAAAACTACGAACACATCTTCCTTTTTTTAAGAATGACTTAAGTGCCGTTATATGCTCTTTTCTCAAAGAAAAACTTAACTCCAAGTCCTCCAGAGTTGCGGCCAAAGCCGATTCGAAAGACTGTTCGCCTGCAGCAGCCGTCATTCTTTGTTTTCACGTAGCAGGGAACCGTCACAACTCTGTCATCATATGTTAAGCCCGCCCTGCCTACTCTATACACGCCGTGATTGGCCTGACCCAATTTAGGTTTTTACAGCTCCGAAAGTCAATGGAGAGTTGCTAGACTACCCTGGCTGCAAAATACATTTTACTGCCGCTAGGGTGCGTCTAGATTTCTAAGCTAGAAAAAAGGCTGAAAATATGAACCAAACATAATCTAAAAATTCTGACTTCTTTTAATATATAAACTCCTGTGGGAAAAACTGAATCATTATATACATTTTTGACCAAATCATGCAGTAAGAAGGTATTGTTACTTAAAAATGATACCTTTTTGCAGTCATTATTACTCCTAGTCTCATTTACACGAAGAGGCAGTAGAGATGAAGGGGCAGGTACCACAGGCGAAGACTCTGGGGCTGGCAGATCCGAAGTGGGTCCAGGGAGAGTTTGGACTGGTGCAGTCATTAATGGAGTGCATCCAAGAACAAAATAGGTTTTTATATCTTTTGACGCAATCACTTAGAAAAATGAAAAACTTTTCATAGGGTTACCATTTTTTAAAAGTGTTAGAGTTTCCACAAGAACACTCTTAATCTCTTTTAATTCAGCCAAAATGTGCTGATTGACTCCACTGTCATTGCTTGTCCTTGTGGATGTTGTTGCCTCCCTGCCTGATTCCTAGAATTGTAAAACATTTGTTAATACAGTTGGTATTTAGATTTTAAAGGGGTAGTTCAATCAAAAATTAAAACTTGCTGAAAATGTACTCAACACCAAACCATCCAAGATGTAGATGGAGTTTGTTTCATCATTTGGAGAAATGTAGCATTACATCATTTACTCACCAATGGATCCTCTGCAGAGAATGGGTGCTGTGAAAATAAGAGTCTTGTGAGAACTTTAATAAGAATCAATGTATAATTTATACAGTAAAGTCTATGTAGTGTTTTATTTTTTATATTTGTTCATTTAATTTCTTTCTTGTATGTTACTGTTAAATACATCTAGAATGAGTATACACTTTCTTTGAGGCAAAGTGAAAACAGAAGGTATAAACTGAAAAAATTATACAATTACAAATATAACCTTCAAATTAATTGAAAGTGGCAATCATCTGGGTCTAACTTACCTCATATTCTTCACTGCTTTCTGATTCAGAAAGTATTCTGCTATATTTCTGGCGCTGCCCTCTCCCTAATTCTTCATTCCCTTCAGGTCTGGATCTTTTGATGGACTGATGTTTCTCAATAGAATGAAGCTGCTTAAGCATGGCAGATCTAGTTCCTGAAATTATACATAATAATTAACACAACATGCATCAATTTTATCACAGTAATGCACAGACATTACAAAAACATACTTGCCAACGTTTAAGCAGGGCTGGATTCTTCCTTGTACTGTACATCACATAAACCACCAATTTCACACCGTCCATTCATAATTTTTTCCGCTGGAAGCACATCCCATGTTGGGGGATCTTCAATCCATTGGATTAACATAAACCTCATTTTCTAAATAGGATAAAAATAAAAAAAGACAATATTCAGTCAATCATATGCTCTTGATGTGTGGGCAAAACAAAGAGTTTCTCCTAATATTATATGCTTTGATGTTTAATGTAAAAAGACATTAATGTTTTATAGGTGTGTGGCGGAGCGGTGTTCGCTCAGGCAGTTCTAATTAACCTATTTTCGACTACGCCACCTGGGGAATTTCACCCCAGGAATCTACACTCTTAAAAGAAATGGTTCTATTTAGAACCAGAAATGGTTCTATCACCCGCTTCATATATGGAACTCCAAAATGGTTCTATATAGAACCACTTTAATGGGTTCCATAAAAAGAACCCCAAATGGTTCTTTGAATCCAAGTTAGATGGTTCTATATAGAACCATGTAAGGGTTCTTTATTATTAAAGGAGTTAATTATTATTGAATAAGAAAATATAACCAATCCAGAAAATTCAAAAAGTTTAAATTTATTCAATTGATTATACAAAAATATTAATGTCATATTTAAAATTGCACCTCTATATACTCTGTATTAGACAAGCAAATTTAACATTTACATTTAAGATGTTTAATTACATTTAACCATTTAGTTTTAATTATTTCATTTAAGCATTTTCACTTTGCAATAAACATACATAAGCTTGTTTATGTACATATACAGTACTTAACTTTTACATTTATCTCTGAAATGAGGAAAAACACAATTTTTGATATTTGACAATGCAGATAAAAAATCAATACATGAACAATTAAAACATCTATTAAATAGCACTACAATTTACACAAGTTGACTGTACATTTTCAGTACAGGTATTGGTGTTCTTGTGTCATGCTCGTGTAAGTTTAAGCATATATTTTTGAATAAAAGTCATTGTGTGCTTAATGTCAACCGAGTATTGCACATTGAAAAGAAAATAGACTGCAAACAGGCATTCCACAGCCTGTGTCATGTCAATGTCTGTCTCCCTTATGATGTTCACATTGTCCATTATAATGCTGACACTTTCAGCCTTGAGGGGATCAGGAGAGCCGGTAAACAGTAGGACGTGGTGTAGGACCTTTGGGTTCCTGTAAAACAAACGAAGGAAGAGAGTGAGTAAATTATAGGGTAAATTATTATTTTTTTTTTTAAATGTTACAAATTTGGCATAAGTATGGAGCTATTCTTGTGCCAATAAAAATGAACGTAGCTTTTCAAGAAACTAATGAAAATATATATTGAAACTAAATAAATTATATCTAAAACTGAAAAAGTATAAATCGCAGGCAAATTTTTTGATTTCGTTTTTAATACACTGCATGTTTTGCTAACTATTTCTCATATTTCAATCGCTGATCTGAACTTACAAATGCGCTTCCAGAGTTTTCATTTACGCTTCTGAAGTTTTCGTTTACGCTC
Source organism: Abramis brama (assembly GCA_022829085.1). Classification (NCBI taxonomy): domain Eukaryota; kingdom Metazoa; phylum Chordata; class Actinopteri; order Cypriniformes; family Leuciscidae; genus Abramis; species Abramis brama. The sequence goes on from CM040767.1 coordinate 57,883,570, forward strand.
CCAGAGTTTTCGTTCGCCGTTCTGACACATTTCTCTCATGGGGGCGGGGCTAGTAGCAGTGTGTTCTCATTGGTTACTGAGCTTTTGATCGATAGCTTCGTGACCTGGAAGTGAAGACGTCAGTGGTGTGTTTATGTGTGGATGTGAGCGTCTGTAATCGCAGCTTTCTATTTCATTTTACTGATATTAAGTTATGTTTGTTTTTTAATTTGATCTGTATTTACATGCTGCTACTACTTAGTTGGCAGAAGCTTTTAGGAGCACAAGAGATCTATTCAGTCTATTCAGGTGTAATTGCACATTAAAGTACTGTATATAATACTTAAAATATTGTAGTGTCCAATGTTTTCGGAGAATATTTGTTTATTCCTGATGATTCTTTTGCATGTTAGGCTCTGATTAGGTTCAGCTGTTACAATTTAAAGAGAATACTAGCAAACGTGTGTGATGTATTCAGCCGTCAAGAAAGTCAAACTTCAACCAGGTAATCAAGGTTGGCAACCATGGCCATCACACTACTCACTGTTAGCATGATATACGTTTACACCATCAAAATTAATGATCACTTAAATAAGAGGAATTTAAACAAAATAAAAATTGCAGTCGTGGCCTGCTGTCAGATACAGACCTCAAAGGGCATTTCATTACATATGTCACACAAAGAATGTTCTTGTTGCCATTTTTTTTAAATTGATAATTGTATTTAGTTATTTCATTTAATTAACACTATCTTCTAACATTTAAAATTGTAAATATATTTTAACAATCATCAACCGTTTCAATCGTGACTTATACAACCAGTTAAATGAATGTAATTGAAAATATGAATTCAAATAAATTACATTCTTTATTGTCACTAAAGCATATACACAAGTATCAGAGTGAAGGTCTTGGATGTGTTGTGACAGGAAAGACCAGAATCCACAAAACATTAACTGCATAATATACATGTGATGCACAGTATTCTCATCATATACATTACTATACAAAATGCACAATTACAAATACAGAATACATTTTAAAAATTCATATACATTTTAAATGTTGCAATGATTCTTTGAGCAGTTCCTGTTGCAGTACAATAGCAAAGCAGTGACTGGACACAAGCAGTACAAGGATAGTCCAGCCAAAACATGAGGATTCTCTCATCATTTACTCTCCTTCATGCCATCCCAGATGTATATGACTTTCTTCTTGACATAAACATAGACAAAGATTTTTAAGGAAATAATCCATCTCCGTGAGTCCATAATACAAGTGGATTGTAACCCATGTACGTAAGATTTTTAATAGTTAAAACAGTTTACATTATTAGTATTTATTTTATCTAGCCTATTGTTTGACTTCAGAAGGCATTGATCATCCACTGAGGTCGCATGGATTACCGTCACGCTCACTGTGTGTGGTTTTTAAAGCGTCTTTAGGACTCGCAGAGATGGATTACTTTCCTTACAATCTTAATTCGTGTTTATCTGTAGAAAGAAAGTAAAATGCATCTGGGACAGCATGAAGGTGAGTAAAATAAGAGAGAATTGTATTTTTGGGTGAACTATCCCCTCAACATTCATATGCTATTGGTATGCTAATCCAAGATCAGCATAGATTAATAAGAATAAAGTGAAACCTCTTGTGTACTTGTGAACTATGTTTGTTTTAATCTAGAGGAAATTGAAATATTTGCTAGTTTATATTAAAATAAATCAGGTGTCTGAAGATCAAGATCCCAGTCATTCAAAGGTGATGTGTATGAACAAAGTAAGATTATTGTCTGAAAGGGACAGTGGATCTCTGTTACTATCACTCCATCCTCTGTGTCAGCATCAGAATTTTGTTTATGGAAAAGTTGCTCCACTCCCTGGAAAATGAGAGAGGAAATGTATTATAATCTAACAATACAAACTGCTTTGAACTCCCCATACAGTAACAAGTTGCAGACTTAAAATATTTATTATATATATATATTTAAGGATTTTACAGTACTAAATATTTACCTTGGAGTCAAGCAGCATTTATCATCTGTAATACTGTTGTGTAACCAGTAGATGGCTGTATTGCCCTATATATAAACATATGGATGTGTATTCCCTAGTTGATGGATGTTTTCAGTCATAATTACTTGCATGTATTAAGTTTTAATTTGGACATATATTTATTATTAAAGACTATTAAAGATTTAACATTTGTCAAAGAAATGTTCATTTGAAGAGCACATTTTTTCATTATTATTAGTCAAATATGGACACAGAAAAAGCAATTTGTTACTCATACTAGATACATATAATAGCTTTATCAGTCATCTTTATCACACAAAAGTAATCAGAATAAATATTGCAACCAGGGCGATACTTCAAAATAATTGAGTGTTTACATATTACGAACAGAGACGTGGTCTGTGGTCAAGTCGTGTCTCTCCTCTTTCAAAAACTGCATCGCAAATTAATCAGCAATTGAGAAATTCAGGTTTAAATAGCTTTATTGGCATGGTAAAAAAGGCTTTACATTGCCAAAGTTGAATCAGGCAGTGATTGACAGCGCTCTGGTCCTATGGCATCAGTCATTGACTGATACACTACAGATAGGCTACTGTACAGTACTCTAGCTCAATGTTGTTTGGGGTGGCTGTGGGGAAATATGATCTAATCGAAGACTGTAACCGAATGTAGATAAACAAGTCATGTAATGATTGGGCTAACAGTTAAATCAAGACAACACAGCTCAGCTGTATAATGTTATGGGCTCTCACTGAGCTCTAAAATGCCTCTCCACCTGAAAAAAGCCAGTACTGTATTATAAATAGTATTAGTATAGTATTAAAAACAAAACAAAAATCAGACTTACCACGAGTAGGCTAACGCTATCCAGTATCCTCCTGATATAGCGACGATACCTAATGATAAATATCATTCGTCTGTACTATTCCTTCTATAAGAGATCATCTCAACAATATAGTGTAGCAGGAAATAAATACAGATATAAACTTAATATCAGTAAAATGAAATAGAAAGCTGCGATTACAGACGCTCACATCCACACATAAACACACCACTGACGTCTTCACTTCCAGGTCACGAAGCTATCAATCAAAAGCTCAGTAACCAATGAGAACACACTGCTACTAGCCCCGCCCCCACGAGAGAAATGTGTCAGAACGGCGAACGAAAACTCAGGGAGCGTAAACGAAAACTTCAGAAGCGTAAATGAAAACTCTGGAAGCGCATTTGTAAGTTCAGATCAGCGATTGAAATATGAGAAATAGTTAGCAAAACATGCAGTGTATTAAAAACGAAGTCAAAAAATTTGCCTGCGATTTATTCTTTTTCAGTTTTAGATATAATTTATTTAGTTTCAATTTATATTTTCATTAGTTTCTTGAAAAGCTACGTTCATTTTTATTGGCACAAGAATAGCTCCATACATAAGGGTGAGTAAACTGACTAATATTTCTATACTTGCATGAACAGTTCCTTTAATTCAAGTCAAGTGCATCAAATGTTAATGTAACTACAGAAAACTATACTTACACTATCTACACAGTAGAGGAAGCTGGCGTTTTCTTTAGTGCTGGCAATAAAATGAGTGCAGCATTCCTAACGGGACCTACAAACAGATACAGATTTTTGTTTATTAGGTACAGAAATCAATTAAAGGGATAGTTTACCCAAAAATGAAAATTCTGTCATCATTCACTCACTCTTGTCATTTTAAACCTATATCGCTTTCCTTCTTCAGCATAACACAAAAATATATATTTTGAAGAATGTTGGTAACCGAACCATGCTGGTACCCATTCAATTCTATTACATGGACACCAAACCAATGCAGGTCAATGGGCACCGCCGTTGTTCGGTAACCATCCTTCTTCAAAATATCTTCTTCTGTGTTCTGAAGAAGAAAGTCATAAAGATTTTAAATGACAAGAGGTGAGTAAAAATGATGACAATTTTTATTTTTGGGTAAACTATTCCTTTAATATTTGCATTATTTTAATACATGTTTTCACTCATACAATTTATAGGAGCTACAACCTTTTCATTGACAATGCAAACAATGCAACTTTACACTGGGCATGGAACAGATAGGTTGGATGGGGGAAAATATATGGTGTTGTTACCTTCTGTGGTTTCCTCTGCTGGTCTAATGAGATTGGCGTAGAGTTTTTTTTTACTTCCTTCTTTTGCACTCCTGATGATGTGTGGGGCCATTTCATTCAGAGATGTTTCCATGTTATTCGCCAAGTCTGTTCCAAACCTCAGTGTCAGTTCATGCAGCATCTTAAAACCAAAACATTTGTTTACTTCAGGTGCTTATTTTCAAATTTCAGCCAAACAAGTTCCATGGTCAGCATGGACTGGAGGTTGCAACTGACTACTATATAGTGATGTTTTTCCGAGACAGAATGTTCAATAAGAAAAATAGTGGCTGTGGTAAAGTAATCAAAATGACTACAGGCGTTGAATTTGATTGAAACATCAATCTTAAAAACTGATGTATCACTTAAGGAACACTTAACCAAATACCACCTGTGAACAAGCAGAATCTTTATATGCATGGTTCTCTTCTACATTTTGCACTCTGAAATAATTGTCAACATGTGTTTCATGTTAATACAAATTTAATCTGCCTTCGACATCAGATTTATTGAACTGAACTTGCCTCTTGTTGTTGACTAAGTCCCTCAGAATCTGTTTGTCCAGCACACTTCCTTTTAATCCCATACTTCTTCATATGCAGGATGATCGATGAGCTAACCAAGGCATTCCAACAAGGTATCCTGTAGACACATTTATACTTTCTTTTTCAAATACATTTTTTCTGTGTGAGATTTTTTAATGAGCAATGATCTCAATATTTTGACAATATTAAAAGAACTGCAATATATTCATACATAACCAGAGGAGCTGCCATCCTTCAAACATGGAAAGCGGGTGATCAAACTCCCCAGAACATCTCCATACGTTTTATGGTACCTAAGAAACATAATTAAATATATTATTTCAGTACCCCAACAACCACCAAATTTAACATAAAATACATTTAACTGTTATAAAATACAATGAAATACAATACTGTACCAGGTGTGCTTAGTGATGCTGTCAAACAACACTTGAATCAGTAATGCACGGATGTGAGACTTGTCTCTGAATACTGTTTTGCATCAATGAGGTTTATAGTTTGAAGCCAGTGGCACGTGTCATCTACTGACCATTTATCAACCATGGTTATCTGGGGATAAAAGAAAACAGAACATAATTAACACTTCACAAACCAACTATGCATTAAACACACCTAAACATTTATGGCTTTAGAACATTTGAATGCTAAATTTAACCATGTGCTATCATCACTTTAATCCAGCTGCATGCGTAACAGTAAACATAGACGAACACTGCAACTGTGCACAGTTTTAATGCAGACCGGCCGGAAGTTTTCAACTGTAGCAGTGTCCACCTTCCTGTTGAGTTTAGCTCCAACCCTGATAAAACGCACCTGACCAAGCTAATCAAGATCTTCGTTTGTTCTGGGTTGGAGCTAAAAACTGCACGAAAGTAACGTAGACTCACTGTATTCCGGACATCACGGTATTCCGGACACTTGACCTTTTCCCGCAAATTCTATAAATAAACACTGCCAGGTCACGGCATCTATATATATCTGTGTCTTCTTTGCCTCCTCCTCTTTCGACTCAGACCAACCTTGTGTTTCCAGAGCCAGTCATTTCAGAGAAATCAACGTGAGTTGCTAATGTACACCAATGACTGTTCAGAAAATGGCGGGGGGAGGGTTTTCCGGCTGGACAAAAGGAAGAGGGGAAGAATACCTCGGCTCTTAAAACACGATCACCCACCCAAAAATGTCAAATAAAAACATTCTTATGGTCTTATAAAATAATTAAAGAGTTACAATATAAAAATATTTGTACTTTAAGGTATATACACGTTCAATGGAGCACTTTGTCCTACATGAAGTTGAGCGGCAGCGGCGCATCACTGCACCATCATTAAATCACCTCACGTTAGGACAGCATTGTAATAGCATGCAATTTAACATAATTTCAAGCCATTAAGTTAATAAAAGTTAACTTAAGCCATAAAAGTAAATAAATGATTAACTTAACTTTATTAACTTTACTTTTATTTTCTAAATAAAATTATTAAGTAAATAAAAGTAAAGTTAATCATAATTTCTATTATAACATTAACTTAAGTTATTTGAGGACCCAATAAAAATGAATGAATCTAGACATTTTATAAAAGGAACTTTTAATAACACAGAAAAAGTGAACATCAACAAACAACTAACTTATAAAATTTTATAACATGGAAAAAGATTAACATCAACAAAAAACTATATACATTTAATATAATATAACTTAACGTTACATTTAAAGGGATAGTTCACCCAAAAATTTAAATGCTGTCCTCATTTAACTTGCTCACCCTCATGTTGTTCCAAACCTGTATGACTTTCTGCTGAACACAAAAGAAGATATTTTGAATAAAGTCAGTAACCAAACGACTGATGGACCCCATTGACTTCCATAGTAGGAAAAAATACTATGGAAGTCAATGGGGACCAGCAACTGTTCAGTTACCAACCTTCTTTAAAATATCTTCTTTTGTGTTCAGCAGAAGACAAAAGAAGATATTTTTAATAAAGTCGGTAACCAAACGACTGATGGACCCCATTGACTTCCATAGTAGGAAAAAATACTATGGAAGTCAATGGGGACCAGCAACTGTTCAGTTACCAACCTTCTTTAAAATATCTTCTTTTGTGTTCAGCAGAAGACAAAAGAAGATATTTTTAATAAAGTCGGTAACCAAACGACTGATGGACCCCATTGACTTCCATAGTAGGAAAAAATACTATGGAAGTCAATGGGGACCAGCAACTGTTCAGTTACCAACCTTCTTTAAAATATCTTCTTTTGTGTTCAGCAGAAGACAAAAGAAGATATTTTTAATAAAGTCGGTAACCAAACGACTGATGGACCCCATTGACTTCCATAGTAGGAAAAAATACTATGGAAGTCAATGGGGACCAGCAACTGTTCAGTTACCAACCTTCTTTAAAATATCTTCTTTTGTGTTCAGCAGAAGAAAGGAAGTCATACAGGTTTGGAACATGAGGGCGAGTAGGCTAAATGATGACAGCATTTTCATTTTTGGGTGAACTATCCCTTTAATGTTAGGTTTCCCTTTCCCTGGTGTGTCCTGGCCTGGTGTGTCCTCTCCCCGCCTGTTAAAAAGAAAAACATTAATGCTTTAAAAACACTTAATGTTAAAGCCATAAGTATAAGAACTCACAACAGTATTAACATTACAGAAAAGCTTACAAATGCATGTCTTCTTTTGGTTACGCTATGTTAGGGAAGAATGTCAGGGAAAAAAAAATACAGCAGGGAAATGCTAGACACAGCATTAAATGCTTTAAAGGCAGGAGAAAGCGTGAGAAGTGTCTCACAGAAATTCGGGATACCGAAGTCCACCCTGTCAGACCACAAGCTGGGGAAATCTGAATGTGGTCCTCATCCAAATAGGGCCCTTACCCTGGAGGAAGAGGAATCGTTAGTGAATTATATTGTTTGGATGGCAGATCATGGGTTTCCTCTTACAAGAACCATAGTCAAGTGTCTTGCCCTCGAGATAATAAAGGAGAGCAGCCGGAAGACTCTGGTCAACCTGGAGACGGGGTTGAGCGACAACTGGTGGGTCCGCTTTAAAGTTCGCCATCCAGAGCTGACCACCCGGACACCGGACTCCCTCGATAGGGCCAGGGTCCTTGCCGCAACACCTGAGGGGATAGATAATTTTTTCAATTTGCTGGTTAAAATTATCGACCTCCACAGTCTCCATGACAAACCTCACCAGCTGTGGAACTGCGACGAGACAGGCTTCGGAGATAAGCCAAAGTCGAAGGAGAAGGTGATCTGCCAAAAGGGAAAGCGCCACATCTACCGGCAGCAGACCACCACCAGGGAGCACATCACTGTGCATGTAGCAGTAAGTGCAGCTGGTGAAAGTGTCCCTCCCTTCATTATTTATCCCCGCTGCCTTCCCAGTGTGGCGTATGCCTTGGGTGGGCCAGAAAATAGCCTTTACGGTTATGCAGACAAAGGCTACATGACTGCAGAGCTATTTTTGAAATGGCTGGACCATTTTATCAAGTATGCCCCTCCTGCACGCCCTCTAGTACTTATAATGGACCAACATGAAACTCACTGTGGTCGTCACATAATAGACGTCTGCAGGGAAAACCAGATTGAGATTCTCCTCCTTCCCCCCCACACAACTCACATGCTGCAGCCACTGGACATTAGTGTTTTCAACCCCCTGAAGGGAGTTTTCAGCACCCTGGCCAGTCGCATGGGCCTGGTGAGAGGAGACATGGTGATTGGCAAGAAGCACTTCTCCTCTGTGCTGAAGCATGCCTATGAAAAGGCCGTCACTGCAGCCAACATCATGTCAGGATTCCGGAAGGCCGGCATCTATCCTCTGTCAAGAGAAGCAGTGGACATGACACAGGTTAGGTTCTTTATTGTATTTTCTAAAAATATTCCTATTAATTGTGTTATGTAACTTAAATCTAACATAATGTGAAGAATACCAGTTTTTAACTTGAGCACTCTCTATCTAGATTGTAAAGCTTGTGCCCAGTGCAGCTGCTGTGCCCACCTCCTCCACGGCAGCCACTGCTTCCTCCTCCTTCACTGCAGCCGATGCGCCCTCCTCCTCCTCCATGGCAGCCACTGCTTCCTCCTCCTCCATGGCAGCTGCTGCTCCCTCATCTGCTGTGCCCAGCTCCACCACAGCAGTAGCTTCTTCCTCCTCTGCTGTGGCCACCTGTTCCACTTCACCGTTCTGTCCTACTTGCAACAAGAGCACAAAAAATTACTTGGTGGAAACTGGCCTCATTCCACAATATTTAGCGGACATCCTGGTCACACCCACCTTTGGCCAGAGAGCGGAAGGGATACGGCGTCGGGTGCCACTGCAAGCCCGGGTCATAACAAGTGACGATTATGTGGCACACCTTGACAACCTAGAGGCCAAAGAAAAAGAAAAAGAAGAACAGAAGAAGAAAAGGAAGGAGGAACAGGAGAAGAATAGGGAAGCAAAAAGGGCTAGACAGGCTAATGCAGCGAGAAGAGGAGCGCCTGCGATGGATGATGGCAGCTACTGTTCTGTTTGCAAAAGCAGTTTACCACCAGGGTCCAACGCAGAGGTGGACGAGTGGATCCAGTGTGACCTCTGCCAGCTGTGGTTCCACATGGCGTGTGTGGACACAGACACTGTCCCTGACGGAGAGTGGCTGTGTCACAAGTGTGGTGTCACTATGTAAATAGATAGCCTATAGATAGATAAACAGATAGAATAGATAGTTAGATATAGACATTATATATATAGACATTATATAGATAAACAGATAGAATAGATAACTTAGTTAGATATAGACATTATATATATATATATATATATAGACATTATATAGATAAACAAATAGAATAGATATTGTTAGATATAGACATATCATTATAAATTGTTATTGTTAAAATTAAGTTGTTATTTTTGTGTTATATTTGTGTTCATTCTGTTTTTGTTTTTGATCAATTTTATGTGTTAATTAGTTCTCTTTTGTAATAATTAAATGCGTTCAATAATTCAACAAATTGGCAGAATTGTGTTTATTTACGGTAAATAAATCCTCCACATGACTTTACATGAGCAGTATTTCTAGCTATAACAATATACTAAGATTATTTAAAATTCTTAAATATGACATTAAGGTTAGAATATAATACTGCCATGTGCTTCACATGTGCAACCGTCGATGCCATGTGCTTCACATGAGCAACCGTCGATTAAAAGAGTGTATAGACGCTTATAAATAATAAATATACAACATATGAAGATTAATATCATTATTTTACCAATTTATAGTTGTTAAAATGTATGTGTTTTATATTAGAAATGACTCCTTCTTACCTGTCCGAAACACGGTGAGTAAAAAAATTCCAACCGTCCGGAACACAGTGAGTCCTCACGGTAATCCGGACACTGCGTCTCCCGGCGTTTTTTTCAAGATTTCTCCAAAATGATTGGTCCAAAATGTGTCAATCAAACTTTGGAAACGTGTGGAAGGCATGTCCCCAGAGACAGACGAGCCAATCAGGTTTCTCTTTCCGCGAATTGATATCTTACAGGACTTTTTACTGTGGAAAGTGTCCGGAATACAGTGAGTCTACGTTAGAGCTCGCGGGCCAAAGTTACACCAAAGTTAACAGTTACACCTGTTAATATAGGCCTGGGAAAAATACTCGCCGCAAACTGAGTATGTGTGAAACTGCGACACACATTCACATATCATACACCTCCGTCTTCCACTCGGTTCGCTTTAATTTGAATCGGCGCCGTTTATTTGAACAACGAGCGCGCGCTTCATTTAAATTAAAATTCACGCTTCTGACTCGAAGCTCGTCTCCTTATAACACAGCTATCTTATTGTAGTTGACAATTTCATTAACATTAACAAGGAAATAAAGGGAGATTGTATCTTAATTAATTAAAAAACCGGAGAAAAATCAATTTAACAGGGCTTTCTGAACCGACGGCTGACGAAGCCCGTCACAACAGCAGTGCTTTTACTGAGGTAAATTTTGCTTCTAGTATCAGTATTTAACACAAGGACTGCTCTAACCAATATAAATATTAACTCCAATACTAAATATTTAAATAAAATAATTTCAAAAATGTAAAAACTTAACTTACCTGAGTGCATGAGCGGGCAGAAATGGCGGACTCCTTAGTTTGAAAAATTAACTGTCACTTGTCTCGACTCTCGAGGTTCATCTTCGCCAATCCACCAATAGGAATTCAAGGATGACGCAACGCATATACGTCACCAGGGGGCATTTTTACGATTATTTGACTATTATTATACGATTATTAGATTATTAGATTAAAACCATCACAATGTGGTATATAAAATAAATAATGGTTAGTTTATTTTTTTCTTCACAAAATGATTTTTCAAAAAGGTAACTATAATGTATTAGGAAATATAAGTTTCATGCTAATGTACAGCTCAAACCATATATTGACTAGATATTAATATTTGTTGACTTGTTTTTGACTACAACAGTCATTCTCATGGGTCTTGACTCAAAAAGCTTTGTGAATGTGTTGTGTAGGCCTATAATTATTGTGTAGTCTTTAGTTTACACTTCAGTCATAAAACATGAATTATAGAACCATTTTAATAAAAAAGGTTCTTTGCTATGCAAGGGTTCTACATAGAACCATTTTTTTGGTAAAAGGTTCTATTGGCCATGTACTGAACCCCAGGGTTCTATATAGAACCTCGAGGAACCCTTTTTTTTAAGAGTGTAACGGTACCTCTAATATAGAAGGCACGCACAGGTCCTAATCACTTTGAGTCAGAGACACAGATGAATTGCAAAAAAGATGTACATTTATTTTATTAATCATTAAAAGACATTTGTCATTAAAAGGTGTTGACCAGCAATCACTTCAATTTGCTAAATTCTAATGTTGGCTGTGGAGGGACCTGGGCACACCCAGGGGGCAGTCTCGGGATATCACCTTTTTGGAAATTACTCTACTCAGTGCACACACACACACCAGCACAGCACACTCAGCGACTCATGTCAGAGAAGACCACGGCACACAGTGAGGACACCACCACCTAATTTTGTCACTTGTCTGCCCCTGGGTGCCCAGGACCTGCCAAAAAGCAAAAGAAAAGAGACATTAACCAGTGATATGTAAACAAAATGATATATAAACAAAATAATAAGTAAACAAAATAAACTTGGTTTACAATTTCAGGAGGGGACCAGCTCCTTGGTCCCGACCTGATCGTCACAAATCAAAACCCAAAAAAACAAGAAAACTCTAAACAAAAGATCACAATTTCAGCAGCATAAATCAACCAAAAATAATATATAAATTCACCAGCACAATAATTGAGTCGGAAACAAATATAAATTCAGAAAACCACTCACTCATTAACATGAATCAAAGTAATAAACAAAAAGAAAACAAAATAAACTCAAAACATACCACGGTTACAAAGTCACCGTCAGTGGAAATAGTTCGTTTGAAACGATTCACTTGATGCGGTTCACCGAAACGGTTCACTTGCGATGGTTCACCCAGAATGGGTTACTTGAAGTGATTCTCAAAAACAGTTCGCTCGGATGATTCGCTGGAAACGATTCACTTAGAACCATTCACCTGGCGTGAAACAGAACAAAACAAACCAAACAGCACAAAACCAAACAGCACAAAACAGAACAGCAGCTGGTAAGGCACAGCGCAAACTGGCTCCACAATGAAGCACCAGGCAGATAACTCTCGTTCAGAATGGCGATATTGTCCTTATCGCATGCCTAAAAACAAACCAGAGGATGTTACGCTGAGAGTTCTTCCCCCTTGGCTTCATGCTCTAACAGTGACTCTATACTCACAACTGAGCACGCTGTCCCGGGATCAATATGCGATGAATAGGGCCGAATGCCTCCGACAACGCTCACCGGCACAGACAGATCTTACACTACAGTGGGTATACGGATTAATCAGACTAATCGCTCAGTCAACCAACTCATAGAAACGTGGTTTACAAAACGCTGTTGCACGCAAATGCTTCTCCTACCTGTCTCAGATGTCCACATTCAACTCTCCCGACAACAGTGACCAACAAACAGCACTGTCAGTGGCTAGCAGCCTCGACGAAACTTTTACGAGCGGCAACACAGCTGGCCGTGACTCGATCAAACAGCAGCAGGGCACATGGATGACATCACGTCCCTGGACGATTACGCATGCCAAAGAGCAGGTAGGCCGCGCTCTTATTTGCACCGGACGCTGGGCCATTGGCCACACATTAAACAATTACGAGTGGGAGGGGCGATAGACCGTCCTGCTACAGGTGTATTAATCTTGGTTAAGGTTTTGTTCGATCTGGACCTCAAGTCAACTCAGACATAGCTTCGCACCAGTTGCTGGATCTAACGTTAGCCGTGTTACTGTAGTTGCGTGCCTGTATGAGTCTTGTACATTATGACAGCCTGTTGCTTGCTTTCTCTCAGGAGAGATATGCTCAAGGTCAAAGAACACAAGTTGTTTCTCGTTTATATTGCGAGGTTTACAGTGGATTTAGAACAGATAAGGGCCATTTCCCTCCAAAATAATGTTTAAAACTGTTACTAAGCAACCAGCAACAGAAACGTATGTCCGAGGCATAACCGACAGCCACTGATGATTAAAGGTGAACTAAGTAACTTTTTTTACCTTAACTGAACAGCTTCGGAGTCATTGGAATGGTTATATTACTTATTTCGGGTTGAATGGTGGTCGTTTCGCACCCCCCTGGTGCCCGTGAGCGGAAAATCCACACTTGCAACTTTGAGCCGGCGGGCCGGCGGCCGCCGCGTCAGGAAGTATCGCGTGATATCAGGTCTCGCGATGTAAACAATTGCTTTACAGCCAAAAGAAATTTGCTAAAATGCGGTCATTATTGCGCTCCCTCACGCTGTTCGAACCCGAATGAAGAAGACGTTTTAAAGAATGTCTCATCCGCTTTGATGTCGTTGATCTACTAACCTCTGGTGTCTGAGAATCGCCAACGAGTTTTTACAACAGTGTTGTCAAATATCTATTCCGAAGCTGTAGGGGGAGCTCTAGAGAGAAACCTGCGAGCAAAAAGTGAGAATACAGCGAAGAAATCCCGAAACTACTGAGCCCTGCTTTAAGTCCATTGTGATGTTAACTACAAAAATAACGTTTAAGAAATGACTTAAGTTTCTACTTATGGTGTATTTCTACTTAAAAGTTTCTACTTATGGTGTAAGTAGTTGATAAATGTAAGACCGTTAAACATGATCTAATTATATATAACGTTATCGAAAAGCAGATGACTAACGTTACTGACCACATGTCTTAAGATGTTAAGAAAAAAACATTGTACGCAGGTTTACACATAAATATCTCTAGATTGTGTCAAATGTTAATATAAAGAAACATTTAAATATGTTACTTACAATTGTTTGTCACAGCTCGTCGTCTTCCAGAAAGTTTGTCTCCTCCGACCGTTGCGCTGCAGTGAGCAAGGATGCGCATGCGCAATTGAATGTTCATGCCTACAATGTGAGTTGTGGGCGGTGTTCTTTGTATGAATATACAAATTATTTTCCGTTCAGTTTTTATTATGTTAACTTTCTAACGCCAAGATTTTGTATTATAATTATTATTATTTACATATGCAGTACGTTATACATATTTAATCTTTCCACAACAGTGACCACAAATGATTCCTCTAAACAAGAAGATATCCCTACATTGAAATGAATGCAAAACAACGAGGCCCTTACAAAAGATACCCTATTTTTACAGCTTGAAGCTGAGTATAGATGAGCATTTCAATTCAATACATTTTAAATAATTAGTAGGCTAATTAATTAATTAATAGTACATTTAAAATTATTTTTCATAAATATTGACATTGTACATCTAATACAATGTTCACTGTTATTTATATAATTATTTGTTTTTGTTGTAAAGAAAGTTTTTTAACCCTCTAGTATTGTTCATTTATATTGTAGCCACCCTTATGGTTTACAGTCAAAACAGACCTGAGATTATATTTGTATAATTATTTTATTTTTATTAAAAGAATGTTCTACATTTAATTTCAGTAATGTTTCTTTAATATTTGAAATTTTGGAGGACATAAGTAATTGCACAGGAAGATGTTATCACCTGCTGGGCATTGCTGCCTGTCGCACCTCCTCCAGTGCCCATGGGTCAGCTGCAGGGTCATCAGCCAGAAACCACCATTCACCAACGTTTCGCTCCTTTAATTCTGGAACGTCTCCTGGTGGCGGAGCAGTGACAGGGACGTCTCCCTGTCACCCCCTGCAGCTGATAGCTGTACTCCCTGCAGCTGTTGTCTGGGGTTAGATGTTCTTTCCCCAACACCTATCTTTCCTCCTCAGCCAGAGCCAAAAGCTACCTTTCTCTGCCTCCTCTGCCAGATCCTTTGTTGCCCTCCTTAGCCTCCCTCCGGTCACTCCTGCTTCCCTCAAGAGGCGTATGGTTGACAACCCAAGGAAACCTCGGCATCCGACCTCCACTGGGTAGATGGTAGTCTTCCAGCCAGCCTCCCGGCACTCAGCAGCGAGCTCTGAGTACTTGGCCTTCTTCCGTTCGAAGGCAGCCTCGATCCCCTCCTCCAGTGGTACAGTGAGCTCAATGAGGTGCATCGATCTTGCCTTGGTTGACCACACCACTATGTCTGGCCGGAGAGATGTGGTGGTTATCTCCGTGGGGAACCGGAGCTGCCTGTCCAGGTCAACCCTCATGTTCCACTCCTGGTTGGGGGAGAAGGGCCTTGCTGTTTCTCTTGATCTGATGCTTCTCCTTACCCTTCCTTCCGACACAAAGATGGTGGGGTCCTCTGCTGCTGGTAGTTGTTTGCTACCCTGTCGGCACTCCTCCAGTACTTCGGCTAGCTTTCTCAGGACCTGATCGTGGCGCCATCTGTAGCGTCCCTGTGAGAGAGCGATCTTACAGCCTGACAAGATGTGCTGGAGACTTGCGTTGGGGGCATTGCAGAGTGCACAGGATTCTTCATTCCCAAACCACTGGTGGAGGTTCCGAGGGCAGGGAAGCGTGTCGTAGGTTGAACGAATGAGGAAGCTAAGTCTTGCCTGTGGGATCTTCCACACGTCTGACCAACTGATGTTCCGGTTCGTGATTCCCTCCCAGGTTGTCCAGCTTCCTTGTCGACCCTGCGACACGGCCTTGATTTTGTAGCGGTCTTCCTCCATCCTCGTCACCTCTGCTACCACCATCTCCTTCCTTTGTTTGCGATTGGCCTTGGACCAAAAGCGTGGCGTCTCTCCCCATCCTAGCCCTGCTCTTCCTGCCTGAACTCTGCCCATGATCTCCCGGTGTTGCAGCCGACTGACAGCTTGATCGACCTCGGTTTGGGCATTCCACTTGCGGCCAGTAGGAACCTTGGCATTTGCGTTCCTTACTGACTCGTCTGTGGACTCCCTCAGCTCGAGAACCAACCTGGTCTTTTCTTGCATGTAGCCCAACTGTATGGACTGCAGTGGCAGCTGCAGCGTGTTTTTTCCAAAGAGACCGGTTTCAGATAGGCACCGTGGCAACCCCAACCACTTTCGGATAAATGAGTTGGCTTTTCCATCCATCTTACTTACGGTTGATGAGGGAATCTCACTCATTTTCAGGGGCCACATTACCCTCCTGTAAAGTGTAAACTGGTAGCACCAGACCTTATACTTCCCAGGGAGTTGGCTTTGGTCGATCCTTGCCAGTCCGTCAGAGAGCTGCTTCATGACGGATTTCCCCATCTGTTTGTCAGATAGGTCTGCCGTGTACTGCCTCCCCAGGCTTTTGATAGGTTGCTCTGATAGGAGTGGGATTTTTTCCCCTCCAACGACGAAGATGGTTTTGTCATTTCTGACTCCTCTCCTGAGGGACAAGCTCCGGGACTTGGAGGGCTTGATCTTCATTCTTGCCCATGACATTAATTCGTCCATCCTCTTCAGCAGTCTTGATGTGCATGCTGCTGTATGAAGGAGGCTGGTGACATCATCCATGTAACTCCTCAGTGGAGGAAGCCTCTTACCAGTTGGGAGTTTGATCCCCCCAACCATTTGCCTTGCCCCGATGAGGATTATCTCAAAGGCTGCTACAAACAGTATTGGAGAAATAGTACACCCCATCGCGATTCCTACTTCGAGCCGCTGCCATCCGGTGGTGAAGTCCTGGAGGGAAAAACACATCTGCAAGTTGCTAAAGTACTGAGCTACCAGGTTCTTGACGCAGGTGGGCATGTGGAAAAATTCCATGGCATAGTTGACCAGCTGATGCGGAACTGATCCGTACGCATTGGCAAGGTCAAGCCAGATGACATGCAGGTCAGTCTTCTCCCGCTTGGCCTTCTGGATCTGGTCCCAGATCATAGTGGAGTGCTCTACACATCCCGGGAAACCTGGAACTCCTGCCTTCTGGCAGTTGGTGTCAACATAGCCGTTCTCGAGCAGATAGTTGGTCATCCTCCTGGCTAGCACTGAGAAGAAGATCTTTCCTTCTACATTCAGTAGTGCAATGTTTCGGAATTGGCTAATGTCTTTGGAGTTTGTTTCCTTGGGGATGAAGACTGCTACCGCTCTTTGACACTCAGATGGAATGAACATGTTACTAAACATAACATGTTACTAAACAATATTCTAAATATCTAAATTATGGACCATTTAATTCTACATAATTTGTTTTACAAATCTATTGGTGGCATCAGATGGAAAGAAATAAAGAAAATCATGAAAATGTAAAAATTCTGAAAATCTGTAGGTTTAGCAGTAGGGTTGGAATTAAGAGACAGAATATACAGTATGTAAAGTATACAAATAAAATTAAAAAAACTTGAGGGCTAGGGTAGGGTAGGTACATGCTAAAATAGTCTTTGATCATATTACTAGATTTTTGGATCCAGAATCGAGTTGCCCCCTTCCAAAGACAAGTCGATGGCGGACAAACAACACTCCTCATTACAGTTAGCAAGCAAGCAAGCAACTTTGTTTATATAGCACATTTTTTAAACAACAGACGTTGCCCCAAAGTGCTTTACAAAATAATAACATGAAAGTCATACAACAAAACAAATGTACTTTATTCAAAAGCTAAAGAAAATAAGTAAGTTTTAAATAAGACTTAAAAGTTGTAATCGATGGAGCTGACCTCACATGGAATGGGAGACTATTCCAGAGTTTGGGACCTACCACGGAAAAAGCACAATCTCCTTTTGATTTTAAATTACAACGAGGTACCTTTAAAAGTCGTTGATCGGAGGACCTGAGAACTCTAAAAGGAGAGTAAGGAACTATAAGATCACTTATGTACTGGGGGGCAAGGCCTGACAATGCTTTGTAAACAAACAAGAGAATTTTAAAATCAATCCTACATTTGACCGGAAGCCAATGTAGGGATTGCAATACCGGAGTACTGGTATGATCTGGGATTAGGATGATCTTACCATCAGAATGACTCCCTTGCGGACAGTGAGGAAGACGAGGAGGAATTTTATGATTCTGTTGATGCAATGGACCATGGTGAAGATGAGTGGGGTGACACTCAGGGAGAAATAGACTCTACTATGGATGACACTGCTGTCACAAATTCTGATTCAAATGCACAATTTGAAAAATCTGGGGCCCCTCTTTACACAGGATCAGAGATAACAATTGCACAGTTTGTCCTTTTCTCTGAGGCACAGTTTAACAGCAAGTGCTGTGGAAGACCTTTTAAAGCTTTTAAATGTCTTTCTCCCGAGTAGCAACATATTGCCAGAGTCTCTCCACCTCTTCCGAAAAATATTCCATGATCCGAGTCTCTAAATGTTCACCTTTTCTGCAACATTTGCCAAACATATCTTCCAAAGAACAACATGCATTGTCCAGAGTGTAATGAGATAAATGACCCAAAAAAGAATATTGCAGAAGGCAATTTTTATATAAGTCTCTCTATCGAGGACCAGCTAAGAGACATCCTACAAAAAGATGATTGTGCATTTCAATCAGAAGTATATGGAACAAATGATGTGAGAAAGGGTGAAATGTATCAAACACTTCCTAATTTCACAGCTAATGACATATCACTACTATGGAACTGTGATGGCATTCCAATGTTTAAATCTTCACCTTTTTCATTGTGGCCCATCAGATGTGTAATAAACGAACTCCAACCAAATGTTGGTTTCAAAAACATGATACTCGCAGGCGTCTGATTTGGGCGTGGTAAACCTGACATGTCCACCTACCTTAAGCAATTTGTGGATGACATTCTAAAAATCAATTCACAAGGTCTGGAATGGAGGCACCCACATACAAACACAACTGTGGTGTCTAAAGTTTTCCCTATTGTATGCTCATGTGACGCAGTAGCCCGATGTGTGCTTCAAGGTATACATCAGTTCAATGGTGCATATGGATGTGGACATTGCTTAAATGAAGGGAAAACAGTGCCAAAGGGAAGAGGATATGCCAGAGTCTATCCACCCACTGAGGCACAGAAAAGAACCCATGACCATGTCATTGAATGTGGGCAGAGGGCCATTGAGAATGATGTTGACCATGTGTTTGGGGTGAAGACCGTTTCACCATTAGTCCTCCTGAATCCCTCCACTGGTTTTGACATTGTGCACAGCTTTCCAATTGACTACATGCACTGTGTTGCCTTGGGAGTGACAAAGCAATTCTTGGACTTGTGGTTCAATAGCATGACAGCCCATGGTACATTGGGACATCACATAAGCTTGTTGATCAAAGGCTGCTTACCATCAAACCTCCATCTGATATACCAAGAATACCACGAACTGTGAAAGTTGCGCAAAGGTGGAAGGCTGCAGAATGCAGAAGCTGGCTATTATTCTACAGTGGTCCTGTTCTGTACAAGATTCTTCCAACTAAATTTTTGAAACATTGGCTACTTCTGGTCACTGCCATTTTTTGCTTTCTGAAAGACACTGTCACAGAAAATGACTTGGCAGCAGCAACATCCAAGATCACACAGTTTGTGCAGGAGATACCAACAACATATGGCTTGTGCCAAATGTCCTTCAATGTCCATCAACTTACACATTTGCCCTTCTCTGTCAAGATGTATGGACTTCTTTGGTGTACATCTGCATTTTCATTTGAGGGTCACAACCAGAAACTGAAGAGGTTGTGTCATGGAACAAATTGTATTCCATCTCAAATTGCACGCCAATTCAACATACTTCAGTCAATTCCCCAACTATTTAAACGGACAACGACTAGTGCTGATGTCTCAAATAGGGTGGGAAAACTTGTCAATGACTGGCTAGGTGTTTATCCTCTTGTTGCTAAGGCACAAAAGCTAGAGGGTCTTGTTTTGCTGGGATGTTCTCGACAAAAAAATGTTAGATCACAAAGAGAAGTTCTTAATGCTCCCAGTCTGTGATCTATCTGAAAATGATGAGTACTCTGCAGATACATATGACAGAGCAATTGTGAATGGAAAACTGTTAACGACAGAGAAATATGGAAAAGAGTACAAACACAACAGTTTTACTGTCCAGCTAAATAATGGTTGCATTGGAAAGATTGAGTCAATTGTAAATATCATACATGATCACAAAAACAATCTGCTCATCCAAGTTCAGCTTTTACAAACCACACTTGCTAGTTTTGTGTCTGAAGGATCTCCTTCCCATATAAAAGAAGTGGTGCCAACTCCAACACGTATGATTGTAAAAGCTCTGGAAATTGTCCGCAAGGTTGTGTACATTCGCTTTAAAAAAACATGCTATATTGCATTTCAACCAAACAGCATCGAGCTTGACTGATGTAGGCCTAGCATAAAGCTCAGCTGATGGCTGAATATTTTTATAGTAACTGAGCTGCATGGTGTTCCTGCAAGTGTAAATAAATCCTGTTATTGTGTCGACTACATGACATTCTACCTAAATTGTATTTATATTCTTTTATTTATGAATCTATCTATAATGTATATAATTTCTGAATTGAAATGATTAAAATGATCTTGCTGTATAAATGTTTATAATATTTAATTGTAATTACCTGGATAAACAGCACAACATACAGAAATACAGATATAGAATTAAAAAAATATATACTATAGGACAATCTGAAATTCCATGAAAATAAATCTGAATGAAGGATTCTAAGAATCCAATAAGATCCTACAGGATAAACTGAAATTCCAATAGGATTTTTTGACAAGGGTGCATTTCTGTGTCAGAATCAGTTCAGCTCTCTAAACATGAACTGAGGTAAATAACGGTGCTTTCTTGTCCTGATGTGGCACTGCCATGTTTCTAGTATTACTGCTAAAAGAAGCTGTAGCTGAGATTTGTGTTTACACGAGAATAATATGCCAAATAAATAAAACTAGGCTATATCAGACACTGATCAGCACATTAAACTGTCAACAAAAAAAAAAGATTAAAAAAAGAAAGAAAGGTTTTTCCATCCAGAGGATTAATTTCTTTGCAGCAAATATCTTACCTGACATGGTGGCACAAATGCTGTGGGAAAACACATGAAATTGAAAATTAATAACATTGTGTGAAAGGAAAACCATTTTTTGATTAAATAATATTTAAAATCCCAATGAAAACCATCCAACAATGGAAAATAAGGGTGCAATTGCCTTACAATCATCCTTGAGCCACTTTCAACACTTAACACATGTTTATCAGCGTTATGAAATCCAGGAACTCATAGATACTATTTTGAGGCTTTTTAATAGTTAAAGTTCAATCTCAAGTTTAAGATACGATCATTGTTCTATTCTGTCCAACACAATTTCATTTACAGAGTTTAGTTCAATCCATCTCTACTTTCTCAATCCACAAGCTCAATGTGACACTGCCTCCTACTGGCAGAAAGAGCTCAATGCACAGTTTCAGGAGGAGCTCAATGAGTCTTATCCAGATTTACTGATGAAAAGACACTATGGGGCGGTTTCCTGGAGAGAGATATAAAGCCTTGTCTTCAGATTAACAGAAATCTGATTTATCTGTCATGGTTTTAAATAGTCCTAGACTTAGTCTAAACCAGAGTTTAAGCTCCTAAGTAAAACCGTTGTTGAGATTCATACGCTGATTGTTGAGAACTGTGTGTGTCACTGTAGGTACATATTTTGTGCTTATGTTTGTTAAAATCTTCTAACTGATTGTTATAATATTGCTGGACCTCACACTGCAGTAACACAGGGTTTGTGATGTGAATATATTAATGGATCAACACAATTGTTAGATTCAAAAGTCGTCAGTGAATCAGTCTATTTCATGATGATTATAAAACCATCAACAGGTAACCATCATCACCTGATCTCATTTCACTTTAGCTTTCTTTGCTGCTGTAAATGTGTTTGACAAACACACTGTCACAGTGGCCAAAAACAAAACAATAAATATATTAAGAGTTAAGAGCCCAACTAATGGAAACACTAATCACTGTTATGGTGTACAGTTATTTAATATGCACAGGTTTTGTGGCTCAGATAAGGTCCAGCTCTGGTTTATTTATTTGCTCTTGGCTGACATGTGGCATTGCTATGGCCTGCTTGTGGCCCAGATCTGGCAAACAGGAGCGAGCCGCCCGAGGGCCGTCATTCCACGCTGCATGTGGACCAGATCATCTTTCCACGTGTGACAGATGTGGGCCGGATCTGGGCCGAAACAATGTTGCTATGTGGGTAAGCATTCGCCGTTTTCCGCAGTCTACCTTAGTCGCTTAAATAGTATAGAGTACATGCAACCTTTGTAACAACCAGAGGTGTAGTGGTAAAAAAAGAGGTGGGTAAACTATAAAGTAAGGTGGGCCACTGCCTACCGGTGTATGTGTATCCTGATGACATCATTTGATGGTACTACCAAAGGTATCACTGGTTGTTCCCTCATCATCACACAATCACTATTCAATTCATACATTAATCTAAGTTCTTGTTAAAGAGACTCAAGAAGGAATAATATAGTTGAAGTCAATAAAGTTTACTAAATGATAAAACAGAGAGAACAAAAATATTTAAGAGAGATCGAGAGGGAGGCTTATATCCAGGGCTTCCAATGCAATGCACTTGTACATAATGATTAGGGATTTGGGATTATTTTCATAGTCGATTAATCTGTTGAATATTTTCTCGATTAATCGATTAGTTGTTTGGTCTATAATATGTCAGAAAAATGTGGATCAGTGTTTCCCCAAAGTGATGTGTTATATTTAGCATTTTATATTAAGCTAGGGGCTATCTTTACTAGCATGCATACTGTAAACATTCTTTGTTCCTATAAATTAACCAAAATCGAACAGAAATCACACACACAAACCAGATATACTTGAATCCTGCATTTATTAGCTTCTTGAATCAGATGAAGAGATGTGTTTAGGTTTGTTTGTCTCGTAGCTCAGAATGAGGAAGTATACACAGACAGTGTCATTGCAGAAGGACAGCCTTATGGTCACGTGGTTCACGTGAGATGATTGACAGCTTTACAAACTAATGATATCACACTGATGCAGTAATGCAGCGCAATATGAAAGACTTCGTCTTAGGTTTAACAACCTATGAAACTAATAATGAACAATATGAAACTAAAACGACATAAGCTTAATTTAAAATGGCTTAGAAACTTTAGGCTATTTAGAGGTGGATAAACTAAGAGGTGGATAAACGCAATTTAGAGGTGAAAATAAACGCTATTTCCGAATTTTGGGAGGTGTGTAAACGGCGTTTATGAGCGTTTAGCCTCCACTACATCCCTGGTAACAACGTCCACCGGTGATCTCAGTCATGTTGTCTGGCCTTGAATGTGAGGTCGTAACAGTTCACTCAGATGATACAGAGAATCCCTAGACATCCTAAAGTTGTCACG
Organism: Abramis brama; assembly: GCA_022829085.1. Taxonomy (NCBI): domain Eukaryota; kingdom Metazoa; phylum Chordata; class Actinopteri; order Cypriniformes; family Leuciscidae; genus Abramis; species Abramis brama. The sequence continues at coordinate 57,907,039 of CM040767.1, forward strand.
CCTCTCCTCGGGCACGACAGTTACACGCACAAAGTTATCCCAAAATCTCCGCTCGAGATTCGCCGCGGAACAACAACTGCGAGTAAACCTCCGTCTCCTTTGAAGAAAAGCTATATCTGCAGAATGTACAAACTGACATCACTCTTTAACAAGGCTGTCAACACGGAGAGCAGCAAAAAACAACTGCTGTACGATGTCGTCCACCATCTTGGCTGAACTGGTCACATGACTGCATCACATGACTAGAAATGCGTCATCGTCTTCAAAAATCCTCCGTTTTCACAGTCATCACACATGGTGATGGAAAAACTGCGTCACAAAGAGTGTTTTCAAAACGCTACGTTTTCGTTGACTCAAAACGCCGTCTCAGTGTTTCAGTGTGACTCCTTTTTTTTTTTTTACAAGTGTTCGCAAAATGATAGTCAACGGTTCACATTTCGAGCATTTCCTGTAAATTAACAAGTAAATTATTAAATAAATTAGTAAATAAACAAGTATTTACATATTTGGATGTGTCATCTGCCTTAAGCCTAGTCCCAGACTATAATGCCTGTTTTAAATGAAACTTGCGCTGGCATATCTTAAAATATGTCACTGTCGTTGTTTTGTCTTGAGATACACATCAGCAGTGTTTTTTTTCTTTCTAATGCACATTTATAAAAGCTACTTAAATGTCCTAATTTAACCAAGGCCTAATCGTGGCCTAATCTAAACCCTGTCTGTGAAACCTGGCCTAGAAGTGCTCTTATATCAGGAGTAATGTCTTAGTGATCTTTCACACTAGCACTTTTGGTGCGCACCCCGGTTCGAATGACGTCAGAGTTCGGTTCGTTTGGATGATGTGAACGCTGTCTTCCGAACTCGGGTGCGCACCCGCGAACCGTACTCTAGTCCGCTTAAAAAGGGTGGTCTGGGGTACGGTTCATGTGAACTCGGGTACGGTTCGCTGCTGATATGAACGCAATCGAACCAAACCGCGGAAGTGAACCGCTATTGATGACGTATAATGTGTCTTCGGCGGACAGCCCACTGTCTTTGAAACGTTTTCAGAATTTTTGCGGCATACAGATGCAAGTGTGTTTCTGTATGTCTATGTTGAAAACAAAACCAAAGGTTAAAAAAAAGAAGAACAAATGTCAACCGAGCAAGTCTATCCATTTGGGCGCCTTTTCATTCGCGGTTACCAAGCAACACCATTACGCCAGCTGCAGCCTGATGACACAAGCGTACCGCGGTTCGGATAGAAATAATATAATGTGAACACAGTCCATCGGGGGAAGGGGGAGGGGGGAGCAATCAAACTCGGGTTCGGAACAGGCAATCGAACCAAGTGTGAAAGCGCTCTTAGAGATCTTTCACAACATCCAAAGCACATTAGATTCTCACAGTGCGTCTGTATGCCCTCTTACCAGAAATATTGTCATGTTTAAAGATGACTGAGGTCTACTAAAACTGTTTCACACACGTCAGTTTCTCTGTGGTTTTCATGATCAACGCAGGATGAAGTCTTTACACTCTTCTGTCACTCTTAATGTGTATGTTTATATTAATATACAGATGTGTCCTCTGTCATCTGTGTTTCTCTGCTTATCTTTCACACACCTCAACACTCTCCGCCCTGTTAACAGTGCAGATCTGGGTGGAACCGTTAGAGAATAAGGAAGAAGAAACGTGAGAAAGACTGACGGAGGATCTGTGTACTTCTAATGATAGTGACTTACATCGCATTCAAGAAACACATTTGATCAGTTCTTGCTTTCACTGGATCGGGATCGGATCTGGTTTTTCTCTGGATATCTGAGACTGAAGTCAATCTGGAATGAAGGCTGCCATCATCATCTTCATCTTCATCACCCTCTGCCTGATCTCAGGTCAGTTCTTCACTGCTCAGTCTGGGTCAAATAATATACTATATTACCCAGATTGATGATATATAATAACCCAGAGCAAATGAACTTGTGTTTGGCAGGTCAAGTACTTTGTTTCAGAGTGTTTGGATGCACTGGAGGGAGTTTAATGTTCAAGTGCATGTACAAGAATCAGAGAGAGACTAATGATCAACATAAAGTGAAGTATTTCTGCAGAGACAGAGGCTGTAAGATGGGCATCAGTACTGATGTTCAGAGTCGATGGGTTTATAACGGGAGATTCGCTCTGTATGATGATGAAAACAGCAGATTCTTCACAGTGTTTATCAGGAACATCAGCAGAGAGGATGATGGGGAATATACATGTGGAAACAATCAGACATGGAGTCATGATGTTACGTTAGTGGAGAAGAAAGGTATGTGTGACACTTTATAACTTACTACAGCAATTATTTATAGTACTATTAAAGGTGCAGTACGGAAGATTTTGAGTAAAAATGAACAAAAATGAATTACTGAAAAAATGTAAAACCGTTTCCATGCCTTACAATGATTCAAAACGGTCAGATTATAATAATAATCCATATTTCGAGCTGTCAGGTTGGATTATGCAGGGAAAATGTCAGTTTAATGTTGTATGTCATTCTTCTTTGCATGTTTCCTCTGTAAAAAGAAAAAAAAAATATGTAACTTCCCTGTTCAAATTACATTTTCAGATGTGTGTTTTTCTGTCAGTATGTCTTGACGTAGGATGTAACGACTCTGATCTCAGGCAACTATAAATATACCTAAAAACAACCACAATACACATTAAAAGAAACACTGCAAGGATCATGACATTGTATGTTTCACACAGAGATGGCGATAGAGAGGCCAAAGTTCCCTAGTGCACCTTTAATAACACTAATAATATTTTAGATTGAAGTTCATGTCACAAGGTTTTGTTGAAATCATTTTCAGAGTCTCGTTGTGGGACGTCTGTTATCCGGGACGGGTATCTTGGACAAAAGACGATCACTTTCCGCTGTGAATTTGATGAGAAGTTTAAAACACACACCAAAGTTTTCTACAGACTGAACGAGGATCCTGTCCATGTTCTGAACAGTTCACGATCATCACAATCATCTGAGGAGAAGTTCAGTCTGTCTGACAGTCATGAAGATCATTTTAATGTGACCATTAGAGATATTTCTGCAGCGGACGGTGGAGATTATTTATGTGGAGTGGAGAGAAACGGATCAGATCATCGACCTTCAGAAACATCAATTACTCACATAACCTTCATTAAAGAGATTCAGCTGAATGTTTCTGGTGAGTTTAGTTTCTTTTAACTAAAGACTCCTTACAGCTCTAAATAAGGAATGTAAATCCCTCCTGACTTTTAATAATGTAATAAATCAAGAAATAAATTAATTTTGCAGGTCAAACGTATGTCCAGGTTCAGGCCTACTCCAGTAAATCAGTCTTCATCACGTGTAAAATAATGCCAAATGTTTTTGAAACAAAAAAGCTTGTTGTTTCACTACTTGAAAAAAATAAAATAAATGCATTGCCTGTTGAATAGCCTATTATAGGTTGTATATTTAAACAGTTTGAATATTTTGGAAGTGAAATATGAAAGGTGAATATGGATTATTGAATTTTTAATAATGAAAATGTGTTTGAAATGTTTTGAATTGAAATATTCACAGCTTAAATATTCAACCATGCTGAATTTCAACCTCAAAAAATGCAAGCTCTAAAAATACAATGCATTAAAATGCAAGCATGGTTAATGCAATGCATATTTTTACAAGTAGTGCAATTCAACAGGCTTTTTTGTTTCAAGAACATTTCGCATTATTTTACTTCCATAACTAGTTTCCCATATATGTAAATGTATTATGTAATATATCACATTATATTTTGCAGTATATTCCCATATATTTTTGTTCCGTATAGATCGTGCTTGAGTCGCACACAGACTTCAACATTCAGCATGCAAAACACAACCATGGTAAAAGCATTGGTAGCTATACTAAGTCAAGAGTAAACCTAAAGTAAATGAAAAATAATGAATGAATGAATGAATGAATGAAAAGTAAAGTACTCTCAGTTCTTTTAGTTACTAGAACTCTTGTGTAAGTGAACTATACTAAAGCATTTGTCAGTACAACATACTATTCTTATTTGACTTGGGTTTTTTAAGGCAATCGGTTTGCATGCTTTTTTTAAGTAATGCTGGGTACACACCAAAAGATTTTTACATCTTATAAGATTTTCAAAATGTGATAGACCACAAACATGAGGACAAAAAATCCTAATTTAACTGTTTTGCTCCTATAGTGTGTGGTGTGCCATGATGTGACACAGACAACACAACACAACACAACACAAACAGATTTTCAACCAGAGTCTCGACTGTGAACACAGGAAATCTCGCAAAATCTCCCGACACTTTAGAATAAGCATGGCGGACGATATGCGGGAAGAAATTGCGATGATAGTGTTTGGAAAGGTTTTGTTGTTGGAACAAGAATACTTGAAAAGCTGATCCTCCATCTCTGCTGTCCACATCAATTTCACTTTGTGCTGCGCCATGACTGTGTTTGTTATGCTTCCGTCTTCCATCATCTCGCTTTCACACATCAGGATTTCTGATCGTAAATATTCAACATGTTGAATATTCAGGGCGGCTCCGACGTTCTTCCGATCAGGTTCGGACACTCTTAACACACCTCACGCCAAGGGAAAATCTGATAAGATAATCTGTAGAACCATCAAGATAATCAGGACATAGCTAGGATTGTCAGAAGGGGGGAAATCGGCCCAAAATCAGCCCGATTATCTTTTGGTGTGTACCCAGCATAAGACTTACATTAGATTTTACAGTATAAAAATATGGACCAAATTTACTGTTAATAAATATTTTTCCATATTAATGTTTTAAGGTTAAAGGAAATGTCTGTAAGCTTAATGAACAAGGTCCTGGCAGAAAATTACAGCACTATTTCTGGTTCTCTGCAGCTTTTCTTCTTACAGCGTGTTCATTTTTGGGTGAACTGTCCCTTTAAAGCAACATGCTGTGGTAAAGTCTGCTGATTCAGCCTGATGAACATGAAAACCACAGAGAACAGGAATCTACCAAAACCATAGTAAAACTTGTGTTTTAGTTTTTCTTAGTTTAGTAAGGTTCACAGAGAAAGCATTTCTGTTTACAGATGTGCAGAAATAACCCTCACCTTACTGTCATTTCAGACACACTTTTTGTTGTTTTTTTCTGATTCTTGATCAGATCTGAATTTAAATCATTATGCACTGAAAATATGTGTCTTCTTGGCACATACTTGATATCATCGGCAGGCCCGTCGCGACAAGGCAAGCAAACCAAGCAATTGCTTGGGGCCCCGAGCTGGCCTGGGGCCCCAAGACAACGACTGGTTAAGAATAAAATGCAATGACAAACTGTGTGAGCGCCCCTTTGATAGTCAATGCAGTAAAGTGCAATGACACTGTTATCGGGATCCCCCTCAAGGGGGCCCCCCTCAGTAGTCGCTGACAGCAGCCAGCCAACCACGCGTCTCTGCTGCCGGCAAAATACAAAACCTCCTCGGCAGTCATCATGAAGCGGAATTATGCTTCAGGAAGCCAGAAAAGAAAGAAAAGATAGAAAGAACGGTAAAACAAGATAGTAAGTGATAAATTACACTGGATAAAATAGCTCTATTTGTCTTGTACAAATGGTGTAATTTTGCAGCAGGTAGGCTAGCAAAAATATGTTTATGTTAGCTGTCTGCCTGACGGCAAATGCTGCTTGTAACGAACAGTTAGAGCAACTTTTTTTTTCGAACGGACGGAATATGGTTACATACTGTAATATGTTTTTTTTTTAACGGGATAAGGAAGACGCAGATCTGTTCCAGAATCACCGTTTATCGTATTTAATGACATGACATTGCTATAGCTTTGTAATAGGTTTTGATGAAAGTGGCATAGCATGCTATACTAACTATTCCACCGTGATAATCTATTTACCAAATGGGGGTTAGGAAAACCACACAATAAATTCCGTGCATCAAACATTAGCTTGGGATGTTTTTAAGCATTGGTAGTTGTGAAAGCAGCTTCCCTCCTAATATCAAAATATGGAAATGCTAACATATATTTTCGGTAACACTTTATAACCATCATTAATAGATGGTAAATTGTTAGTTATTTAATCTTTAGTTAATTGTCATTTAACTGTTAGCAAACAGTCTTTTTACTTAATAAATACTTTGTAACCCATCTATAAACATTATTTAACCAGAAAGAGGCAGAGGAACGTGATTTTTTCATAGCTTATTTTGTATGTAACGGGATACGGTAGTGACAGTTTATGCAAATATGACATTACTTTTATAAGTTACCAATGGATCTTGAACAGTTACTTCAAGGTTACTGCAAATGTTCAATTGTTGAAAATGTTAAAATTTTAAGCACAGTATATGCAACAGCAGTATTTGCACTGTAAACCTTTTTTATTTATATAAAGTGTGGGTGAACTATATGGCTATGCTGTGGTTCCTGTAGGCTTTGATCATCGGCCCTGATCATCGGATACTAGGAGTGTAACGATACATGTATTCGTATTGAACCGTTCGGTACGAGGCTTTCGGTTCGGTGTTCGGTACGCATTTTCAAACCGAACGGTTCGTTGCCGCTGCTGTGGTCATTAGTCATCATTAGCCGTTTGTCTGCTGTTTGTTAGCCGTCACGTTACCTCAGCTCATTGTCTGACTGTAAAAATAAAATTTCGGGAGTGACGCGCTACCAAGATGGCGACGGTCGGCCACGCCCACTTTAGGCTTCAAAAACGATCTTCAAAAACCTACGGGTGACATCACGGACACTATGTCCAAATTTTTTTACAGTCTATGGTTTGGACCAGTGCAGCGCGAGCCGATCTTGATCAAGCGACACTGTTACTACACAGCGCTAAGAGATCCAGTAAAGAAAGCATTTGAATTCGCCACTTAAGTAATAACATCGCTGCGAGATCTAGTGACAAACATTCACATTTCTCCGTTATTAACGGATCAAACAGCGCTGACGTGGAAACCTGGAAGAAACATTGTGCCATGAATGAACTATCCAGTGTCCACAGATCTGCAACATTTACCATGGATTTACTGTAGTAACACTAACTGCAACCATGGAAGTTTGGCAGGAATAGTAGGCTACAATGCCTTCAAGTAAAATTACGTCAGTTTTATTTTGACATTATGAATACAATTGCTGCCCTCAAATGTTAATCTGAACTAAAATAAACCTGTTTATAACTACTACAATATTAGGCTACATTTCATTTTTTCTAAGGAGCTGTTTTGTTTTATATGCTCATAAGAAGAGTCTATTATAGCTCCATCATTGCTCAAAGTAAAAAAAAAAAAAAAAAAATCATACTTTATTATGTTAGTTTTAATAAAAAAAATAAATAAAATCTCTGGCATTTCTTTCTTTCTACTGTATCGTAAACGTACCGAACCGTGACACAAGTGTATCGTATTGAACCGAACCGTGAATTACTAATTACATTAGGAACACTGAACAGGGTAAAATTATGAAATTAATATACAATATAAATTGCATTATTATATTTGAATGTTTTGTATATAAAAACAATTATGCTATTGCAGCACAATCTGTTTGGTTTCAATAAAATATTACGATTGAAAAATATAAACATTTGTAAATTAAAATTTACAGTGTGCTCCACGTTAAATCTAATTAACACTTTTTTTTAAATGGAGACATTATGGCTGTTTTGCGGCTCAGTAATTTGAAAAATAGTCTTAAAACCAACATGGAAAAGAATCATGATAAAAAAAATCATGAATCGTGATTATTTTTTTTCTGAAAAAATCGGGATATGATATATTTCCATATAGCCTACCCCTACTTTCAATAACAAAACAAACATCAAAAATTACAGCAGTGAGAAAACAACAGCTCAGAAAGCATTTGATCACAGCGATGTTACACCAGCTCTGCAATTCAGCACTGTAGTCATGTCACGTTTATTTATATAGCATGTTATTAAACAGTATTAAACATGAAGAACGGTTACCATTGTAACCCTCGTTCCCTGAAGGAGGGAACGGAGACTTAGTCGATCGTACTGACTGATAGGGATCACGCCAGGGAGCCAGATGTCTTCGATATAGTATACAAATCAAGCCAAATGAGCTTTGGCAGGTGCGCAATCCACGCCCCACCCTGCAGCGCGGGTATAACAGGGAAGTGGATGCACCCACCATTCATTTTTTTCGCTGAGGAGCCGAGCGGAACCCGGTCAGCGGTGGTCCAGTAATAGTGGCAAGGGGACTAAGTCTCAGTTCCCTCCTTCAGGGAACGACGGTTACATTGGTAACCGAGACGTTCCCTTTCAGTCGGGTAACGTTCGACTTAGTCGATCGTACCGACTGATGGGATCCTCTAACACGCCACTATTACTGCCACCTTCCAGTGCCCAGAAGAAAGCCTCCTAATCTTTTCGCAGCAGTTCTGGGGCAAAGAAGATAGGGCTAAAACCTGGGAAGTTACTGCTGTTCCACCCCTGCTAGTAACCTTTGGATGGACGCTACGGAACTCACAACCAGCCCACAAGGGGGGGGGTTATTGTGAGAATACACATATGGCCTGGGCGAACATATGGACAAGAATAGTTCAGGCTAACGGGGAACCATGAGCGGCAACTGCTGTTGCCAAGGGAAAACACGAGCCTAAGGCCATATCGTGGAGTTTACACACATGAATCCAGTCTGAGGAGGGGATACAACATGCGGTCCCTCGCAGCCTCCAACAAGTTCCACAAGCTTACTAGTGATAGACCTGGTACCAAACGCTCTGCCACGTCCTATACCGAAAGGGGACTGAAGGAACTAAGGTTCAGAGAGTAACCAAAGTGAAAAACGTGTACCCCGGCACAAAAGTATCGTACGCCAAGATGATGGCATCCACTATCCAGTGGACCAGCCTTTGCTTAGAGACTGCCTTCCCTTTCTGCAGGCCTCCGAAACAGATGAAGAGCTGATCTGAGGTTCTAAAGCTTTGCGTTCTGTCCAGATAAGTCCGCAAGGCGCGGACTGGACAGAGAAAAGCTAGGGTTGAGCCTGCCTCCTCCAGGGGCAGCGCTTGCAAGTTCACCACTTGATCTCGAAAGGGAGTAGTGGGAACTTCGGGCACATATCCGGGCCGAGGTCTCAGTGTCACCTGAGAGTCAGCCGGCCCGAATTCAAGCCACGATTCGTCTACCGAGAAAGCTTGGAGGTCCCCTACCCTCTTGATAGAAGCCAGTGCAAGCAAGAGAACTGTCTTGAGAGACAGAATTTTTAACTTCAATGTCTGCAGGGGCTCAAAGGGAGGTCTCTGAAGTGCTGTTAATACCAGAGATAGGTCCCAGAGGGTATGGAAGAGATGCGAGGAGGGTTCAACCTCCTTGCTCCCTTAAGGAACCTGACGATCAGATCGTGTTTCCCCAGGGATTTCTCACCAACTGCATCGTGATGTGCGGCAATAGAGGCAACATACACTTTGAGGGTGGAGGGAGACAACCCTCGCTCCAACCCCTCTTGCAGGAAAGAAAGCACTGATCCGATCGAACAAACTCGGGGGTTTTCTCCGAGAGAAGAACACCAATCGACGAACAGGTTCCACCTCGATGCATAAGCCAGTCTCGTGGAGGGGGCTCTAGCAGAGGTGATAGTGTCTACGACAGCTTGTGGTAGACCCTTCAGAACCTCCACTTCCCGTCCAGGGACAAGACCTGGAGTCTCCACAGGTCTGGACGTGGGTGTCAAATGGTGCCCTGCCCCTGAGAGAGAAGGTCTTCCGTCAGGGGGATGGGCCAGGGAGGGGCTGAAGAGAGGAGCATGAGTTCGGAGAACCAGGTCCGGTTGGGCCAATAAAGGGCAACTATCAAGACCTGATCCTCTTCCTCCCTGACTCTGCACAGTAACTGTGGAATTAGGCTCACCGGGGGAAACGCATACTTGTGTAGACCCGTCGGCCAGCTGTGTGCCAGTGCATCCACACAGAGAGAGTCTTTTGTTTAGTGAATAAAACAACTGGCAGTGGGTCGTTTCTGGAGAGGCAAACAGGTCTACCTGTGCAGCCCCAAAACGATCCCAGATCAGCTGAACTGACTGGGGGTGGAGTCGCCATTCCATAGGCTTTATTTGCTGTTGTGAGAGCCTGTCAGCGGCACGATTGAGCAGACCTGGAATATGAATGGCACGAAGCGACCTCAGATGCTTCTGACTCCACCAAAGGAGATGGGCGAGTTGTATCAGATGACGTGAACGTGCACCACCTTGCTTGTTGAAGTAGGACACGGTCGTGGTATTGTCCGATCTGACCAGTGCATGCTTGCCGAGCAGCAGCGTTTTGAGGCGTCTCAAAGCAAGTAGTACCACTAACAACTCGAGGCAATTGATATGCCAGTGCAGCTGAGGACCTGTCCAGCGTCCTGCTACTGCATACCCGTCGTGCGTGGCCCCCCAACCTGTCTTGGAGGCATCTGTGAACACCACCGCATGCCTGGACACTTGTATCATGGACACACCAGACCGGAGAAACACAGCGTCTGACCAAGGTTGTAAGGTTTTCCGGCAAGTTCGAGAAATCGCAACCGGGAACCTGCCGTCTTTCCATGCCCTCCATGGGACCCGGCCAAGAAGCCAATGCTGAAGTGGTCTCATATGTAACAACCCCAGCGGTGTGACTGCCGCTGCGGAAGCCATATGCCCCAGGAGCCTCTGAAAGTATCATACAAACCTGCCACCACTTGGTGGCATTGAGTACGGGAGGAGGCAAACCTGGGTGCTTACTCGTCTGCCAACTCGTCTGCCAACCGTACTCGTCTGCCAACTGGCGACACAAGAGGGGATTGAGGCAGGCCAGACTAATCTGGGGTGTCTGATAATCTGAACCTCTTGAAACCCAGGGTTGAGAATTTCTGTCCCTTTGGCGATTCGGAAACCACTGTACTCCGGAGAGACAATGGTGGAACAACAACCACCAGAGAAACTTTCGTCCCCAACCCTGGGTGGCCTGTATCAGGGACGCTTATTCTTGCCTCCTGGACTGGCAAGATCTGACACAGGCTGGGCCTACGGCTAGCTCTATGCTGAGGCCCGAGCTGTGGCAGGGGCCTAACAGGCTGAGCTGCCCTAGGGGGGCGCCCTCTGCGACGTGCTGGTAGAGTGACTACTAGCAGCGACGGGGTGAGAGGCTCAGCAGGCCGTCACAGCAGGGTGTGTCGGGCTTCCTCCACCTGCGACTGAGCTACAGAAGGCTGTTGGGCACCACCCACTGTAGCGTCGCCGAACAACCCCGTCTGGGAAATTGGAGAGTCCAAGATCCGAACCTTGTCCGCATCCTCCATATCAACCAGACCGATCCAATGATCGCGCTGCTGAACCAGAGTGGACATTGCCAGACCGATCGCGCAGGTTGCCACACTTGTGCTCCGAAGAGCCAAGTCGGTTGCCTTACAGAGCTCACCCATGAGCTGACAGTCTGGCCTACCCTTTTGCACGTCCTGGAGTGTTCTAGCCTGAAAAAGCTGTAACAAGGCCTTGTAACAAGGCCTTGCCCACGGCTTATGGAGCCTGTGGGCAAGCCGCCTATGCACGCCTTGTGCATAGGCGGCTTGCCCACAGGCTCCATAAGCCGTGTCTGACAAAGCAGACAACGACTCCAGAGCCTGTGAGGGGAAACATGGTTCTCCAGAGCCGGATGTAGCGGCCGCCGGACACAGGTGTGCCAGAACAGACCGCTCCCCCGGAGGGATCGCCATATAACCGCTCGTCGCGCCACACTCAAGTGTATCGAGGGGGGAGGAGCCATCCTGGTCACTTAAGGCAGTAAAGGGTGCCTTCCATGACCTGATTAGCTCCCCATGCATCTCGGGAAAGAAAGGTACTGGAGCGGTGGGCAGAGCCCGACCCGCTCCAAGAAACCAATCATCCAGCTGAGACTAAGCGGGCCCGGACGGAGGATTCCACTCGAGCCCGACAGCCTCGGCGGCTCGTTTCAGCATAGCTGACGACTGTGGATCTGACTCAGGCCATGCTGTACAACCCAGGGGGGACAATACGGGGGAATCGTGCCCGACAGAATACAGCTCGCCCCCAAATGTAGTGGTCGGCATCCTATCCCCCTGGTGAATTTCCAATGGAACGTCTAATTCACCCATTACAGATGAATCAGTGCGCTCAACACTAGAATTCAAAGATATCGATGTGAAGGAGTTGTGATGAGTCCACAGGCAATAATCTCCGGGCGGAGCCTCAAGCACAACTCTGCGATTACCTGACTCACACCACCCGCGAGGGAGTGGCGCAAAATCAGGGACTCTACATTCGCAAGCAAACGAGAGTCTAGATCTCAACACCGAGATAGGCATATTTTCACACAGAAAACATGCACCATCCACAAAAGCTGCCTCAGCGTGTTGTATGCCCAAACACGCAACACAGAAATTGTGACCATCACAGAAGGCTAGGGAACGACCAAATCCAGCAGCGCACAGGTGGATAGACATCCTTCTTCCGGAGAAGAAAGATGAAAAAATCACCAGTGTTTACTTCCTTGGAATAATGCCCTTCACCAGTGCTGGAGCACACAGGGATGTCCGCGGCGACACTGACGGGGAAGCACTCAATTTCCTCGCCCTTAAACTGACCATCAGCCAACAAACACAAAGGTTGCTGTGAGAACAGCAGTTAAGAGATTCAGAAGCTCGCGATCACCGCTGCAACACGCTGTAACGTCAGCACTGGGAGAGCTTCCAACAGAAGTGCCGACACACACAGGCTTGTTATTAAAGTACACTTTCAGAGATATCGACATAACAACCGATCGGCTCCGAAGTGAAAAGAATGAATGGTGGGTGCATCCACTTCACTGTTATACCCGCGCTGCAGGGCGGGGATTGTGCACCTGCCAAAGCTCATTTGCCTCGATTTGTATACTATATCGAAGACATCTGGCTCCCTGGCGTGATCCCCATCAGTCGGTACGATCGACTAAGTCGAACGTTACCCGACTGAAAGGGAACAGTGTCAGCTTTTCTGTTTCTTTATGTAATCCAAGGTGGACTGAATGTTGGTGAGATCAGATCTCTGTGTGGATCAGACCGGCTGTTGTCAGACTCCTCCTGTACACAAAAATCTCACTGGATTATTACAATTAATGGCAAAATTTATGTTTGGAAATGTAAACTGATATTTTCTACTTAACAGAAATAGAAAAATAGAAATAACTGGCTTAAACCCAATATTTGGGACACTGTTCATCCATCCATCCATCTTCTTCCGCTTATCCGGGGCCGGGTCACGGGGGCAGCAGTCTAAGCAGGGATGCCCAGACCTCCCTCTCCCTAGACACTTACTCCAGCTCTTCCGGGGGGACACCGAGGCGTTCCCAGGCCAGCCGGGAGACATAGTCTCTCCAGCGTGTCCTAGGTCTTCCCTGGGGCCTCCTCCTGGTGGGACATGCCCGGAACACCTTTCCGGGAAGGCGACCAGGAGACATCCGGAAAAGATGCCCAAGTCACCTCAGCTGGCCCCTCTCGATGTGGAGGAGCAGCGGCTCTACTCTGAGCTCTTCCCAAGTGACCGAGCTTCTCACCCTATCTCTAAGGGATCACCCAGCCACCCTGTGGAGAAAGCTCATTTCGGCTGCCTGTATCCAGGATCTTGTCCTTTTGTTCATGACCCACATCTCATGACCATAGGTGAGAGTAGGAACGTAGATTGACCAGTAAATCGAGAGCTTCGCCTTGCGGCTCAGTTCTTTCTTCACCACGACAGACCGGTACATCGACTGCATTACTACAGAAGCTGTACCGATCCGTCTGTCAATCTCCCGTTCCATCCTTCCCTCACTCGTGAACAAGACCCCAAGATACTTGAACTCCTCCACTTGAGGCAGGAACTCTCCACCAACCTGAAGTGGGCAAGCCACCCTTTTCCGACTGAGAACCATGGCCTCGGATTTGGAGGTGCTGTTTCTCATCCCAGCCACTTCACACTTGCCAGTTTATTTATATCTTTATATCTTCACACAGTATATTTGGGATACTGGAATACTGAAATTGTTTTTGTTGTCATAACTGATGAACTTTGCAATATTAACACTGTTATTCTCCAGTTTATAAGTGTGAAGCTGATTTAAAAAACAGTCGGGATTGTATAAAGCACTAGCCTATGTAAATAAATGTGACTTGACACGGTCACGTGGGCACTTTTGTGGCTTTTTTTGTCCTTTTGGGAGCTTGACTAGTTGCTGTCTGCTTTAGGTGTACAGAAAATATTCTTCAAACAATCAGATTTGTGTTCCACAGATGATCTGAGTAAATAATGACTGAATTTGTTCCTCTAATAAATTTGACCATCAGCGCTCTATTATTGTGTATTTTCAGAAACAACGACATCCCAGAATGAAGTAAAGTCTGGTAAGATCCAGCAGATCCATTGCTCAGTTTGAGTTGAAAGTGATCATATGATATAAAGATAAAGATGATTGTGTATTTTCAGAAACAACGTCATCTGACCCTGAAAGAAAAACATCCCTGGATAAAGAAAAGTCTGGTAAGATCCAACAGATCCGTTGCTCAGTTTGAGTTGAAAGTGATCTTATGATATAAAGATGAGTGATGGATGTACAGCATGTGTAAGGGATCGCCCAGCCACCCTGCGGAGAAAGCTCATTTCGGCCGCCTGTGTCCGGGATCTTGTCCTTTCGGTCATGACCCACATCGCATGACCATAGGTGAGAGTAGGAACGTAGATTGACCGGTAAATCGAGAGCTTCGCCTTGCGGCTCAGTTCTTTCTTCACCACGACAGACCGGTACATCGACTGCATTACTGCAGAAGCTGCACCGATCCGTCTGTCAATCGTCCGTTCCATCCTTCCCTCACTCGTGAGCAAGACCCCAAGATACTTGAACTCCTCCACTTGAGGCAGGAACTCTCCACCAACCTGAAGTGGGCAAGCCACCCTTTTCCGACTGAGAACCATGGCCTCGGATTTGGAGGTGCTGTTTCTCATCCCAGCCACTTCACACTTGGCAGTATATTTATATCTTTATATCTTCACACAGTATATTTGGGATACTGGAATACTGAAATTGTTTTTGTTGTCATAACTGAAGAACTTTGCAATATTAACACTGTTATTCTCCAGTTTATAAGTGTGAAGCTGATTTAAAAAACAGTCGGGATTGTATAAAGCACTAGCCTATGTAAATAAATGTGACTTGACACGGTCACGTGGGCACTTTTGTGGCTTTTTTTGTCCTTTTGGGAGCTTGACTAGTTGCTGTCTGCTTTCGGTGTACAGAAAATATTCTTCAAACAATCAGATTTGTGTTCCACAGATGATCTGAGTAAATAATGACTGAATTTGTTCCTCTAATAAATTTGACCATCAGCGCTCTATTATTGTGTATTTTCAGAAACAACGACATCCCAGAATGAAGGAAAGTCTGGTAAGATCCAGCAGATCCATTGCTCAGTTTGAGTTGAAAGTGATCATATGATATAAAGATAAAGATGATTGTGTATTTTCAGAAACAACGTCATCTGACCCTGAAAGAAAAACATCCCTGGATAAAGAAAAGTCTGGTAAGATCCAACAGATCCGTTGCTCAGTTTGAGTTGAAAGTGATCTTATGATATAAAGATGAGTGATGGATGTACAGCATGTGTAAGGGATCGCCCAGCCACCCTGCGGAGAAAGTTCATTTCGGCCGCCTGTGTCCGGGATCTTGTCCTTTCGGTCATGACCCACATCGCATGACCATAGGTGAGAGTAGGAACGTAGATTGACCGGTAAATCGAGAGCTTCGCCTTGCGGCTCAGTTCTTTCTTCACCACGACAGACCGGTACATCGACTGCATTACTGCAGAAGCTGCACCGATCCGTCTGTCAATCGTCCGTTCCATCCTTCCCTCACTCGTGAGCAAGACCCCAAGATACTTGAACTCCTCCACTTCAGGCAGGAACTCTCCACCAACCTGAAGTGGGCAAGCCACCCTTTTCCGACTGAAAACCATGGCCTCGGATTTGGAGGCGCTGTTTCTCATCCCAGCCACTTCACACTCGGCAGTATATTTATATCTTTATATCTTCACACAGTATATTTGGGATACTGGAATACTGAAATTGTTTTTGTTTTCATAACTGAAGAATTTTGCAACATTAACACTGTTATTTTCCAGTTTATAAGTGTGAAGCTGATTTAAAAAACAGTCGGGATTGTATAAAGCACTAGCCTATATAAATAAATGTGACTTGACACGTCATGTGGGCACTTTTGTGGCTTTTTTTGTCCTTTTGGGAGCTTGACTAGTTGCTGTCTGCTTTCGGTGTACAGAAAATATTCTTCAAACAATCAGATTTGTGTTCCACAGATGATCTGAGTAAATAATGACTGAATTTGTTCCTCTAATAAATTTGACCATCAGCACTCTATGATTGTGTATTTTCAGAAACAACGACATCCCAGGATGAAGGAAAGTCTGGTAAGATCCAGCAGATCCATTGCTCAGTTTGAGTTGAAAGTGATCTTATGATATAAAGATAAGTGATGGATGTACAGCATGTGTAAGAATACTCATACATGATGTTATAGTCTCACCTTGTTTCTCCGTGAAAATCCCTTTGTGTGATTTTTTTTGACAGATCCTGTTTCTCTATTTGGTTTAACCAAAACACTCTACACTGTTAACCCTTGCTGTAAAATTCTGACAATATTATACCATTTTCCATTAAAACAGTAATATACCGTAGAAAATAAAAGTAGCCTACAGGAATATACTGTGAATTAACAGTGCTCAAAGTCGACACTCAGAGGCTGTTTTCACAATCACACCCTATACCCTCATTCACTATTCCATAGTTCAGTGGTTCCCAAACCTGTCCTGCCGGCACCCCAACACTGCACATTTTCTTTGTCTCCCTAATCAAACACACCTGATTCAACTCATCAGCTCATTAACCCATGTGATAATGAGCTGATGAGTTGAATCAGGTGTGTTTGATTAGGGAGACAAAGAAAACGTGCAGTGTTGGGGTGCCGGCAGGACAGGTTTGGGAACCACTGCCCTAGTTCACTAATATAGTCCCCTTGAATGAAAAGAAGTGAGTGAATTGAGACACTGATGAACACCTGATAAGCAGAATCACTGAAGGACAGAGAAACAAGAACAGAAAAAAGAGAAACACAAAAACTACAACTGACTTCCAGCCACACTGAGTGTGAAACCAGTTTACAAACCAGTTTACGATTTTTTTTTTCATACATGTACAAAAGTTCTTGTTGAGAATTAACAGAGATTTAGTTATTAATAAAATTTGTTGTCACCATGATGGAGATCAGTATTTGCTTTAGTTGGTCTCTTGTCTCTGGACTTCTTACCTTTCATCTCTCTCTGACTGCTGTAACAGTGAGTTTATAAAACACATTTGTTATGGCAAGAAAAAGCCAAGAAGAAGATGATCAGGTGTTTTTGGATTTTGTGATGATGTCACAATCATGCTGGACATGCCTGATTCTCTGATCTTTTCTGTATATAATAATTGAAATTATAGTTATCTCATATTTAGCATATTTCTGTAATCAGGTCTTCTGAAGAATATTGTAATCATATAGTGCATTCAATTTTATTTTACTCCTGGTTGACTTAGACACACACAGATATCAACAATCAGCACATGAATCTCAACAATGGTGAAAAGTTTCATGTCGCAATGCATGCTGGGTTCCAGGATAATATAAAACTCCCAGCATGCACTGCTGCATGAATAATAATAATAATACAAAATAAATATTGCCACCATTGTTGAGATTAATGTGCTAAATTGTGATATCTCGGTGTTTCTAAAACACAGTGTAGCTCTGTTTCTCTGCTTATGCATCATGTGTTAAAAAAAAAAAGAGTCATTGTATCTTATTGCTGCGTTTTCACAGTGGGGGTAATGTAACACTTTTGATTGAGAATTAAACTCTGAATAAGTGAGAATGAATTCCTTAGTGAATGAACAGGCAATACGATGATTTTGTCATCATAATCATTATGACTGCAGTCATTCATAAACTGTGTGCGCACAAGTGTGACTTGCAAAAACACAGCTCAAGCAGCAAAAGAAAAACTAATGTTTTAGCATCAGCATCCCAACTAAAGCAAGCACTGATCTCTATAACGGTAACTTCAAACCAAACATTTTCAATTAAACATCTCAATAACAACTTCTGTATGACAGAAATAAAGTCATACTGGTTAATAATAAGTGTAATAATGTGTAATGGCTGGAAGTCAGTCGTAGTTATTGTGTTTCTCTATTTTCTGTTCTTGTGTTTCTCTTTTCTTCAGTGATTCTGCTTACAATCACTTACATATTCCCTTAATTATCTCACTGCATCGTTACTTTTTACTCGTAGTGTGGATTTCCCTGAGGGGTTGAAAGGGTTAACTGTGTAAGATAAAAAAGACACACCCACAAAATGTATTTTAACAGTAATAAACTGTAAGTTATAAAACAGGTTTATACTGGCAACACTGTTGCCAGTAGTTTACTGTAAAATTATTTTTTTGGGTCACCATTGTGCTGAAGAGTAGAGCCTGTGCTTCAGTCCAGGAGAAGATCTACAAACATTGATGATTTGCTGCATGTTGCTTTATTTAACAGGCGGTGACTGTGTAGTTGCTGGTCCAGTGGAAATCTTTTTATGTACAATAGTTTTTTAGTGGTCTCAAATGAAAGAAGTTCAAAGTAATACTTTGCTCACATTATTAATGCATTATAAATTTTAGTTAATACATTTAAATGACAGATGGTCAATTTAAGGCAGTCGGTTTCTGCGAGTGTAATTAGTTAACTATAATTTAGTGCATTTTTACAGAAACAAACTAGATTACAGTAAAGAACTGTACAATTAACAGTATTTTACTGGCAACAGTGTTGCCAGTATTTTACTGTAAAAAAACCCGGTAAGGTCTAACAGTGTATGGTTGTGTATTTTCAGAAACAACGACATCCCAGGATGAAGGAAAGTCTGGTAAGATCCAGCAGATCCATTGCTCAGTTTGAGTTGATCATATGATATAAAGATATAAAGATAAAGATGGTTGTGTATTTTCAGAAACAACGTCACCTGACCCTGAAAGAAAAACATCCCAGGATAAGTCTGGTATATCCGTTTCGCATTTTGAGTTCAAAGTTATCTCATGATATAAACAAGCATTTAATGTACAGCATGTGTAAGAATGTAGTTGAACGTAACATTCTCACCTTTTCTCTGTGAAAATCCCTTTGTGTGATTTCTTGACAGATCCTGTTTCTCTATTTGGTTTAACCAAAACACTCTATGGTTGTGTATTTTCAGAAACAACGACATCCCAGGATGAAGGAAAGTCTGGTATGATCCAGCAGATCCATTACTCAGTTTGAGTTGAAAGTGATCTTATGATATATAAGCGATGGAAGTACAGCATGCGTAAGAATACTCATACATGTCATAATCTCAACTTGTTTCTCCATAAAAATCCCTTTGTGTGATTTCAGGTTCCTCTGTGATAGTTGCGGTTTCTGTGGGTTTGATCCTGCTGGCTGTGTGTTTAGTGCTCATGTTGCTCAAAATAAAATACAGCTGTAAACATGGTGAGACACACACACACACACACTGCACATTTAGTACATCTGAGTGTGTCGCCCTCTGCTGTTCAGAAATACACACACAGGTAAATGATCTCTCATTTTCTCAGTCTGAGATGTGGCTCTTGTTCACACAGGCATCATTTCATCATCAGACAGAAGAGAGACCGGAGATCATGAAATGGTGAGTTTCAGAACTGATCTGTGCTTCATGATGTCAGATAAGCATGTTTGCTGTACCTTTAAACTGAGACTTCATGTTTGGGGGATTTGGCTTCTCTTACAGGTTCAAGACTCAGATCCTGCATCAACTCCTCTATATTCGACAGTCCAGTTACCCACAATCCCCTCTGATTCACAGAATCCACTTTACTCGTCAGTCCAGTTACCCACAATGCCCTCTGATTCACAGAATCCACTTTACTCGTCAGTCCAGTTACCCACAATGCCCTCTGATTCACAGAATCCACTTTACTCGTCAGTCCAGTTACCCACAATGCCCTCTGATTCACAGAATCCACTTTACTCAACAGTCCAATTACCCATCGTATGAGCCCCTGTATTCTGCTGTATCTCAGTGATGCTACAGTCTCCTTCCGTAATAAAGAGAATCACTCTGACGCCAGTTTCACACATACTCCGTTTGCAGTGTGTATGCAGTGCGTGTTGCGGTGCGTATGCGGTGCAGGAGCAGCACGCGCTATAGTGCTTTCACATATGCTGCGTTTGCAGTGCGTAACTGATCCACGGCTGTACCACAAACACATACTTACTATTTTTATTTCAAATCCAGAAGTTATGCAGCAACATTTATTAAAAAAAAAAAAGTTTTGTCAGCATTGCGATTCTTTTTGTACACATATACACTCTTTAATGGACGTATTCATGTTTAAGCACAATTTAAACACCATAGGCTTATTATTCCATGCATTACTTCTACTTGTATTAAGTAGATCAAGCAAGTGGTCAAATATTTAACCATTTACTTATATTAAAATCGCAAACATTTTAAATTAAAACTTAAAATTGACAAAAACAGCCGACTCTCGTGCCCTTTCTTTTGAAATTTAAATTTTAATACAATAAATCTTGCATGTCACAAAGAAATAGTTTTTTCCACCTCCACAAATGAGACAAGTGTTGTTCATTATGTCGCCTAGTTGAGGTAAATTGTAGTTTTCCTTGCTTTACCTTCTTAAAGTGAAAAGATGACTGTGAAAAAAAAGTAGTATTTAATTAAATGCATTTATGGTGAGATTACTACATTTTATTTAATTAAACACATTTATGGTGAAATTACTACATTTTCAGGTCAATCTGTGTTCATTTTGACCACGAAACATGCGCTGTCACTTTAATTCAGCGTTTGCAGCACAGCAGAAATAGACTCGGTGCGGAAACTGTTCTGTAATGGGAACTATGTTTAAAGGAACTGTTGTAGTACCGGGAGATATAAGTTGGGACACACTGTTATGATGTAAGTTCCTGAGTAAAGAGTTATACTGAGCATCACCAGAGAATGTCTAATAGGAAGAGAATTGGCACTCTCTGCTTACTTCCGGTTTCTGGACTGGCTGCAGTAACACGTCTCTGTCCATGCGGGGGCGCTCGCAGGCGAGTGCAGAATGAATGGAGGTCTATGGCGAAAAACCCTCAAAATCCACTTTTCTCAGGATATAATTTTTTGTCTAGTCATTTGAATGTTGTATTCGAAAGGAGATGCAAAGAAATTACACATTGCTGGGTGTTAGATTTTTTAGAGTCACTTATTTGGTTTAAAAAGTCTTTTAAAATGTCAATGACGTCAGAATGCTGACGTCATTAGCAGAATGCTAGCGTGTTATGGGCAACAACAACTCAACCTGTAAGAAATCGAAAAGAAATAAGTACTCGTTCATTCAACTTTCGACCTATAACCCATGTTGAACTTGCAAAACCTACAATAAAATCTGAGATTTCTCAACGGCAATCGGGTGAAAGAGACACATTTAGCCGTCTAGCCCATAGACAGTAAAAGAAATGGACACAGCGACCCCATTGGATTCAACGGAGACAAAGTGAAGCCCATTAGAAACTCTTACTTCCTGGGGGTCCAGCGTACTGCGCAGACTCAAGCTGAGCTTGACGACGTAGATGTGACGTGAGCAAACCGTCTGTCTTCTAGTAGCTGTGCCAAGAGAAATCTGAATCATTCCCTTCCGAAACTTGCAGAGACGGAGAGCGTGAGTAGGAGCTGTCCATGAGCGAGGAGCAGGAAAAACTTTTAGTAGGTGTTCTGATTAATTACTTTGTCATTTTGCCTCCAGGTCCTCCCGATTGCGCGCGAGCTTCTCCTCCGGTCCATACGGTAATTTCTTACTGTGCGACAGAGAGTCGCGTGGCTGTGACGCAATCGTTAGCCTACTTTTACAAAAACTGCTTCTACAGGGCCATAACATAAGCTACAAGGTAATGGAGCATTTTATACATTGTCGTGTTTCTTTAGAAATAAATAATGGACAAATGGAGTCTTTAAACGCCTCAGATGTGAAGTTATTCGCTGTCAAAGTGATGCCAAAATGAATGGGAGTCAATGGGATGCTAACTGCAGGTGGGGTTCCGTTAGCCAATGGCGGCGTCCGGGGGTACCTTCAAAATAATACAAATCCCTGCACCCTTGGTCTAGCCCCATTGACTCCCATTCAGTCTGCACTCGCCCGCGATCACCTCCAGTGGAATTCTAATGGAACTGCAACCAACCATCTATACAATGGGGCTAATAGGAAGTGCCAAGGCTCTCCGTAGACGGGCTCTGGCATCACGTGCATTCCTGGTCTGTTATTGTGAATATCTAACGTAACAGAAACGATCGTTGCACTGCTGTATACGCACCGCTCCTGGAACAGATCGACGGACCGCATCCGTGTGCAGTGTGAAAGCTCTGACCTGTTAACATGGGTACGGAAAAAAATACACACCGCATACGCACTGCTAACGCAGTATGTGTGAAACGGGCGTGATTATGCATCTGTCAAACACAGCAACACACCAAACTAATATCATCATTAGAGTTTTACTCAAATCTAGAATCATCAGTCACTGAGAATAATGACTGAGCCACGTGCAATAAGCATTCAGTGTCATTGAACAGGTTATGGATCAGTTATTAGAACAGGTTATGGATCAGTTATTTAAACAGGTTATGGATCAGTTATTTGAACAGGTTATGGATCAGTTATTTGAACAGTTTATGGATCAGTTATTTGAACAGGTTATGGATCAGTTATTTGAACAGGTTATGGATCAGTTATTAGAACAGGTTATGGATCAGTTATTAGAACAGGTTATGGATCAGTTATTTGAACAGGTTATGGATCAGTTATTTGAACAGTTTATGGATCAGTTATTAGAACAGGTTATGGATCAGGTATTAGAACAGGTTCTGGATCAGTTATTTGAACAGGTTATGGATCAGTTATTAGAACAGGTTATGGATCAGTTATTAGAACAGGTTATGGATCAGTTATTTAAACAGGTTATGGATCAGTTATTTGAACAGGTTATGGATCAGGTATTAGAACAGGTTATGGATCAGTTATTTGAACAGGTTATGGATCAGTTATTTGAACAGGTTATGGATCAGTTATTAGATGAGGTTATGGATCAGTTATTTGAACAGGTTATGGATCAGTTATTAGAACAGGTTATGGATCAGTTATTTGAACAGGTTATGGATCAGTTATTTGAACAGGTTATGGATCAGTTATTTAAACAGGTTATGGATCAGTTATTTGAACAGGTTATGGATCAGTTATTTGAACAGGTTATGGATCAGTTATTAGAACAGGTTATGGATCAGTTATTAGAACAGGTTATGGATCAGTTATTAGAACAGGTTATGGATCAGTTATTTAAACAGGTTATGGATCAGTTATTAGAACAGGTTATGGATCAGGTATTAGAACAGGTTATTGATCAGTTATTAGAACAGGTTATGGATCAGTTGCGACACTTACAGGTCACTGTTGGGAAAGAAGCTGAAATGTTTCTCAGAGACAGAAGGAAACATTGATTTCTCTTAAAATGTTAAACTGATGACGGAACTTGTTTTTAAAAATCATCTTTAATCTTTGTAAGCATCAGTTTACCAAAAGTGACACGTTGTGAGCAATAAGCCAATCTGTGATGAGCGCATCAGCTCGGATAAAGAGCAAGACAATATTCATAACGATTACAAATAGGGGTGTAACAATACACAAAACTGACGGTTCGGTACACCCCACGGTTTTGACGTCTCAGTTCGGTTCGGTTCAGTGGGGTGGGGGGTTTAGAAAGCTAAAATAGCTGCTTCTTTTTTTTTTTTTACAGTGGTTTAATGAACAAATTCTGTCTTTGTCTTTAAATTAATTCAATTTCAATTAAACTTTTTGCAAGGATAAAAAAAAAGATCTGCTAATGCTGTAAACTATATAGGGAGCCCACACATTACTATAACCTTAAAGGTTAACAACAGAGCCTTTAGCCTAATTTCAGATACTATTTATTTTTAGATCAACACTCAACACATTGTATGAAAACATGTAAACTGCACATAAGGCAGTTTTCTCATTAACTTATGTTTTCTACTCTAAGTTATTGAAATATAAATATTTACACAGTTGCTGTCATTTTCATGACAGATATTTAAAACATAGGCTACATTAAATAATCAAGATATGAATGACTTGCCTGAGGTAAATATAAGGATGTGACAAACTAAGACGTTTTATTGGCGTCTTTCCGCTGCTGAAACACCGATTGATTGATTACACAAGTTATGATGCCTTTCAGTAAGTATACTGTATCTTTTAACATACCTTCAGGAGCCGGTTGCATCAACAGGGCTTTACCAAGCCTGGTCCTAACTGCTAAGTAGGTCTTAGTTAAGACCAGTCTTTAGAGTTGACCTAACGTCGGTTGCACCAACCAAACTTAAGCCTAGGCTTAACTACGCCTGTTCTTAGCGTTGCGCGTTCATGTGAATGGCCACGGAACTATAGCGGTTGACCTGTTGCTAGGTTACGCTGTAAACTATCTTCCACTGTTTTGTTAACTCGTAGCCGTATCAATCGACATGCAGTGGATCTGTGGACATTAATCATGTCTCCAACAGTGTTTTGATACGCACCATTTGCATAAAAACATAGCGCTATTAACAGCTGTAATGCTGGTGTCAATGCTGCGTTGTGGTTCGACACAAACTGTAAGTCGGGTGACAGCTCTTCAACAAGTTTATATATATCTCTCCAACAGAATCGAAACCTCTCTATCAGCTCCTCATCATTGTAAATGTCCAATGGATTGCTTCTGTCCCTAATAAAAGGCCTGCTCATTGTAAATTCTGTGTGTAAGGCGCGCCATGTCTTTACTGCTGAGCTATCAAGTGGTTACTATAGAAACATTATCTGTCGGATAACGGCTATTAACGCTACTATATGCCTAGATTTAGAATTTACGCCTGCTACTGACTAGGCGTAAGATTTACGCCCGGTCTTAGCGAGAAGAGGACTTAAGCCTGGATGGTGCAACTGTCGTAACTTTTAGGTCGGACTTAGAATGCTGAGTTAAGACCTACTTACCTTAAGACCAGGCATAAGCCCTGTTGGTGCAACTGGCTCCAGAGGTGTCCATTCATGTTTATTCTGTAACTGAGAAAGAAAATCGCGTTTACTCGCGCTCCGCGCTGCCGCTTTAAATGAGGAGATAGTACAGTGATCTGTCACGCCACATCAAAGAGCGCCAAAACGGCATTTATTGTTTGCATTTCGTGATCAAATAGACAGAATTTGAAAGATTACACCTTGCTTATTATCGAAAGTAACAAAATATGGAGCTTGCTATTATAGGGTGTTAATGGTGGTTAGGTTATAACGCTGTATTCGTTGTGTACACATAAGACATGAGGTCCATTGAGCCGGGGCTGGGCCGGGACGTCCTCGGTATGCCATGAGAGTATCGCGATACGTATCGTGGGTGGTGTATCGCGGTTTTACGTTCGGTTTGAATATCGTTACACCCCTAATTATAAATGTACTTGATGTCATAAATGTCAGTGTTTTAATGGGATGTCTATCATGCAGAGGAAAATAAACCTCATTTACAAGCCTTCTCCACTAAGATTTAAATGTATTTTAGAAATGTGAAACACAAGTGAAGTGCCTGAAAGGCAGTAATAGATATTTTAAAAATGTAATTACATTACTTTTAAACTAAAAAAAGTAACTAATTACATTGTAATTTGCCAATCCTGAGCAGCAGAATACATTTCAATCTTCAAAAGAACAAATTAAAAAACTGTTAGTAACTTGTATTAATGATTGTGCTTGTGTCCTGCTTTGATTTAGCAATATGTCTGTATTATTCTCATCATTTTCAATAAAAATCTCTGCTGAATAAATGTATATTTATGCAATCCCGCCACCGCATTCATTAATACAGTGTATACTTTTTTCTTGATATAGACGAAAGAATGGAAGTGAAATGTGACAACATGCCCCACCTAACATGTGAGGGGCACATTGTAACATGACCATGTGACAGCTTAGAATGTTATCTGATCTAATAAAAAAAAAATGTATCCAAGACTATCTTATGGAAGCCCGTTTCCGCCACATTGAGTAAAAAAAAAAAAAAGATTCTTTAAGTCATAATAATGAGAAACTTTCTCATAATTATGACTTAACATCTCGTAATAATGAGAAACTTTCTCATAATAATGACATAACATCTCGTAATAATGAGAAACTTTCTCGTAATAATGAGAAACTTTCTCATAATAATGTATGGAAGCCCATTCCCGCCACATAAGAAGAAAAAAAACGAGCATAAAATCTCGAAATTATGACATTCTTAAGTCATTATTATGACATAAAATGTCGAATTTATGATTAACTAAATCGAAATTATGACTTTAAAAGTCATAATTATGAGATAAAAAGTCAAAATGTTGACATACTAAGTCGAAATTATGACATTAAAAAGTCGAAATTATGACTTTAAAAGTCGAAATTATGACTTTAAAAGTCAAAATTATGACATAACAAAATCGAAATTATGACTTGTCGACTAAGCTTATTGATCTTCAGGCTTCACTCAACAGGACACGACACGACACAGGATGACATGCATGCTTCCATAGAATTGTTAACACATTAATTAGGCTATTTTTATCGTAGTTGGATGAAATTCTTGCCTTTAGCGAGCGGATCTGAGCAAACTCACTTCTGAAAAGATTTAAGGAAAGAATTGCATCATCCCAGGTAAGTCATAAAGTAGCCTAGGCTACACAGAAGTAGGCTATTGCATAATTGCACATAAGTAAATAATCACAAAATGAAGATTATAATTCGTGTAGCCTATATATAGATGTGAATATGAATGATCCCGCGTCATATATTAAATCACATTTAGAACATGTTATGGCTTGGGCATCTAAAACACTCTAAGAATAGGCCTATATAAGGGAAAATTAGAACTCATGTTAAAGTTTCAGATGTATAGGCCTAATAAATTATGGCAGTATATAACATTTTATGGGGGAACCAATATAACATTTTATTTCATGTAGGCTACCATCATAGTCAGCCACCTCCCTAAGTGAACGAAGCAGCTGCTTAGGGCCCCGCCGCCTCTAGGTGGACCCCAAGACCCTGACCGTGACATGTTAAGTAAAACCATTGTTGAGATTCATACGCTGATTGTTGATATCTCTGTGTGTGTCACTGTACACATTTTGTGCTTATGTTTGTGTGAAATATTTTAACTGGTTGTTATGGCAGAAACACATGGTTTGTGATGTGAATATATTAATGGATCAACACAATTGTTATATTCAAAAGTCATCAGTGAATCAGTCTATTTCATGATGATTATAAAACCATCAACAGGTAACCATCATCACCTGATCTCATTTCACTTTAGCTTTCTTTGCTGCTGCAAATATGTTTGACAAACACACTCTCACAGTAGCCAATTAAAGGTGCTGTATGTAACTTTTCTACTAAAATGAATCCTTTTTTTATTGTCCGTGTGTGAAGGGGGTTGTAATCTCATATTAAAATGATCCACTTTGCGGGTTTTGCTATTACCTCGGAAAGCAAGTATTCTTATTTTTATGTGAAGGTGCCGGGTCGGATTTACCGCGAAATCCAGTGACGTGACCTGCACGCGCGCTCCCGAGCCTCTCGCCTCTTCTAGCCTACTGACTTTGCACTCAACAGCGACGACACTGCAACTTATGACATGGACTTATGACTTATGCAACTTATGACATATCTGATAACACTAAGAAACGACCTGCTCCCAGCACAACACAGACTCCAACACAAACTCCACATATTGATAAAAAACAAAAAAATAAGTTTTTTCTGCTGAAGCTCGTAACGTGAATCAGATGAACTTCGGGTGAAAAAACACGGCTCAACATCGGCAGGGCATTCGAATCATGGAGAAACCTCATCTACCAACCTAGAATGTACATTTCATGAAGAAAATGTGAAGTGGTGCTTGCAGTGGCAAAATTCGGCATGGTTGATAGGGTTCCATACTTATCATGGTACGAGCATGGAGCATTAGTTCCACGTCAAGCTGATAAAAGTAGCCTATTATTGTAACGTTGCAGTGGGAGTTTACCTTAGTTTCCAGCATGTTGTGTGATGCTTTCTCCGGTGTGTTGCGTCTCAGTCTGGCCGGTACCCACAGTGCTCGCTCATAAATTCGAGCACGCGCAAGAGCACGCGCTTGTACACTTATTGGTTGCAATCTGAAACATCACCGCTAGAGATCACTGAAAACTACATACAGCTCCTATAAAGACAAAAGATATAATAAGAGTTAAGAGCCCAACTAATGGAAACACTAATCACTGTTATGGTGTACAGTTATTTAATATACACAGGTTTTGTGGCTCAGATAAGGTCCAGCTCTGGTTTATTTATTTGCTCTTGGCTGACATGTGGCATTGCTATGGCCTGCTTGTGGCCCAGATCTGGCAAACAGGAGCGAGCCGCCCGAGGGCCGTCATTCCACGCTGCATGTGGACCAGATCATCTTTCCACGTATGACAGATGTGGGCCGGATCTGGGCCGAAACAATGTTGCTATGTGGGTAAGCATTCGCCGTTTTCCGCAGTCTACCTTAGTCGCTTAAATAGTATAGAGTACATGCAACCTTTGTAACAACCAGAGGTGTAGTGGTAAAAAAAAGAGGTGGGTAAACTATAAAGTAAGGTGGGCCACTGCCTACAGGTGTGTGTGTATCCTGATGACATCACTATAGGCTATCATTTGATGGTACTACCAAAGGTATCACTGGTTGTTCCCTCATCATCACACAATCACTATTCAATTCATACATTAATCTAAGTTCTTGTTAAAGACACTCAAGAAGGAATAATATAGTTGAAGTCAATAAAGTTTACTAAATGATTAAACAGAGAGAACAAAAATATTTAAGAGAGATAGAGAGGGAGGCTTATATCCAGGGCTTCCAATGCAATGCACTTGTACATAATGATTAGGGATTTGGGATTATTTTCATAGTCGATTAATCTGTTGAATATTTTCTCGATTAATCGATTAGTTGTTTGGTCTATAATATGTCAGAAAAATGTGGATCAGTGTTTCCCCAAAGTGATGTGTTATATTTAGCATTTAATGTTAAGCTAGGGGCTATCTTTACTAGCATGCATACTGTAAACATTCTTTGTTCCTGTAAAATAACCAAAATCGAACAGAAATCACACACACAAACCAGATATACTTGATATACTTGAATCCTGCATTTATTAGCTTCTTGAATCAGATGAAGAGATGTGTTTAGTTTTGTTTGTCTCGTAGCTCAGAATGAGGAAGTATACACAGACAGTGTCATTGCAGAAGGACAGCCTTATGGTCACGTGGTTCACGTGAGATGATTGACAGCTTTACAAACTAATGATATCACACTGATGCAGTAATGCAGCGCAATATGAAAGACTTCGTCTTAGGTTTAACAACCTATGAAACTAATAATGAACAATATAAAACTAAAAACGACATAAGCTTAATTTAAAATGGCTTAGGAACTATAGGATATTTAGAGGTGGATAAACACTATATCCGAATTTTGGGAGGTGCGCAAACAGCGTTTACGAGTGTTTAGCCTCCACTACATCCCTGGTAACAACGTCCACCGGTGATCTCAGTCATGTTGTCTGGCCTTGAATGTGAGGTCGTAACAGTTCACTCAGATGATACAGAGAATCCCTAGACATCCTAAAGTTGTCACGCCTCTCCTCGGGCACGACAGTTACACGCACAAAGTTATCCTAAAATCTCTGCTCGAGTTTCGCCGCTGAACAACAACTGCGAGTAAACCTCCGTCTCCTTTGAAGAAAAGCTATATCTGCAGAATGTACAAACTGACATCACTCTTTAACAAGGCTGTCAAAACGGAGAGCAGCTGTACGATGTCGTCTTGGCTGAATTGGTCACATGACTGCATCACATGACTAGAAATGCCTTCAAAATGTCTTAAAAAAGCCTCCGTTTTCACAGTCCACATGGTGGAAAAACTGCGTTTTCAAATTCATCAAATTTGGAGAGTGTTTTCAAAACGCCACATTTTTGTTGACTCAAAACGCCGTCTCAGTGTTTCGACGCGACTCCTTTTTTTTTAACAATTGTTCGCAAAATGATAGTCAACGGTTCACATTTCTAGCATTTCCTGTAAATTAACAAGTAAATTATTATATAAATGAGTAAATAAACAATTATTCACATATTTGGATGTGTCATCTGCCTTAAGCCTACACTGTAAAAAAAATCTGTAGAAATTACAGTATTACTGGCAGCTGCTTACCAGTAACTTACTGTAGATTTAAATTGATGTTACTTACTGGCAACAGTAAGTAACATCAAAGACAAAGACTTGTTAATATTTAATGTTCATTTAACTTTGAACAAACTTTTGCCAGTAAATAACATCAATTTAAATCTACAGTAAGTTACTGGCAAACAGCTGCAAAACTACAGCAATTTTTTTACAGTGTAGTCCCAGACTATAATGCCTGTTTTAAATGAAACTTGCACTGGCATATCTTAAAATATGTCACTGTCGTTGTTTTGTCTCGAGATGCAGTGTTTTTCTTTCTAAGGCACGTTTATAAAAGCTACTTAAATGTCTTAATTTAACCAAGGCCTAATCGTGGCCTAATCTAAACCCTGTCTGTGAAACCAGGCCTAGAAGTGCTCTTATATCAGGAGTAATGTCTTAGTGATCTTTCACAACATCTAAAGCACATTAGATTCTCACAGTGCGTCTGTATGCCCTCTTACCGGAAATACTGTCATGTTTAAAGATGACTGAGGTCTACTAAAACTGTTTCACACACGCCAGTTTCTCTGTGGTTTTCATGATGAATGCAGGATGAAGTCTTTAAACCCTTCTGTCACTCTTAATGTATATGTTTATATTAATATACGGATGTGTCCTCTGTCATCTGTGTTTCTCTGTTTGTCTTTCACACATATACATTTCACACATATCTCAACACTCTCCGCCCTGTTAACAGTGCAGATCTGGGTGGAACCGTTAGAGAATAAGGAAGAAGAAACGTGAGAAAGACTGACGGAGGATCTGTGCACTTCTAATGATAGTGACTTACATCGCATTCAAGAAACACATTTGATCAGTTCTTGCTTT
Organism: Abramis brama; assembly: GCA_022829085.1. Classification (NCBI taxonomy): domain Eukaryota; kingdom Metazoa; phylum Chordata; class Actinopteri; order Cypriniformes; family Leuciscidae; genus Abramis; species Abramis brama. The sequence continues at coordinate 57,938,294 of CM040767.1, forward strand.
CACTGGATCGGGATCGGATCTGGTTTTTCTCTGGATATCTGAGACTGAAGTCAATCTGGAATGAAGGCTGCCATCATCATCTTCATCTTCATCACCCTCTGCCTGATCTCAGGTCAGTTCTTCACTGCTCAGTCTGGGTCAAATAATATACTATATTACCCAGATTGATGATATATAATAACCCAGAGCAAATGAACTTGTGTTTGGCAGGTCAAGTACTTTGTTTCAGAGTGTTTGGATGCACTGGAGGGAGTTTAATGTTCAAGTGCATGTACAAGAACGAGAGAGAGACTGATGATCAACATAAAGTGAAGTATTTCTGCAGAGACAGGCGCTGTAAGATGGGCATCAGTACTGATGTTCAGAGTCGATGGGTTTATAACGGGAGATTCGCTCTGTATGATGATGAAAACAGCAGATTCTTCACAGTGTTTATCAGGAACATCAGCAGAGAGGATGATTGGGAATATACATGTGGAAACAATCAGACATGGAGTCATTATGTTACGTTAGTGGTGAGTAAAGGTACGTATGACTCTTTATAACTTCCTATAGCAATTATTTATTATAGTATTAAAGGTGCAGTACGGAAGATTTTGAGTAAAAATGAACAAAAATTAATTACTGAAAAAATTTAAAACCGTTTCCATGCCTTACAATGATTCAAAATGGTCAGATTATAATAATAATCCATAGTTCGAGCTGTCAGGTTGGATTATGCAGGGAAAATGCCAGTTTTATGTTGTATGTCATTCTTCTTTGCATGTTTCCTCTGTAAAAAGAAAAAAAAATATATGTAACTTCCCTGTTCAGATTACATTTTCAGATGTGTGTTTTTCTGTCAGTATGTCTTGGCGTAGGATGTCACTGCTCTAATCTCAGGCAACTATAAATATACCTAAAAACAACCACAATACACATTAAAAAAACACTGCAAGGATCATGACATTGTATGTTTCACACAGAGATGGCGATAGAGAGGACAAAGTTCCCTAGTGCACCTTTAATAACACTAATAATATGTTAGATTTAAGTTCATGTCACAAGGTTTTGTTGAAATCATTTTCAGAGTCTCGTTGTAGAAAGTCTGTTATCCGGGACGGGTATCTTGGACAAAAGACGATCACTTTCCGCTGTAAATATGATGAGAAGTTTAAAACACACACCAAAGTTTTCTACAGACTGAACGAGGATCCTGTTCATGTTCTGAACAGTTCACGATCATCACAATCATCTGAGGAGAAGTTCAGTCTGTCTGACAGTCATGAAGATCATTTTAATGTGACCATTAGAGATATTTCTGCAGCGGACGGTGGAGTTTATTTATGTGGAGTGGAGAGATACGGATCAGATCAATCAATTACTCACATAACCTTCATTAAAGAGATTCAGCTGAATGTTTCTAGTGAGTTTAGTTTATTTTAAATGAAAATATCCTCACAGCTCTAAATAAGGAATGAAATCCCTCCTGACTTTTAATAATGTAATAAATCAACATATAAATCTCATTTTGCAGGTAAAATCACGTCTGTCCAGGTTCAGGCCTACTCCAGTAAATCAGTCTTCATCACGTGTAAATTTCCACAAAAATTCAAAGGAAACAAGAAGTTTATCCAGAAAGATTCATCACAGAAGATCTTCGTTGATGAACAGAATCAGTGGGTTCGTCATGATAAAGTGCACATGTATGATGATTCCAGTGAAGGACGTTTGAAGGTTTTCATCAGTGATTTAACCGCGGCTGATGAAGCGACGTACAGATGTGGAGTGAATATCCCTGATCATGATCTGTTCACTGAGATTAAACTGACAGTAAATCAAGGTAAAGAGCTTCTGGGAGGACCTTCATTTTAGAGACTTAAAATAAGAAAGATAGCTTTTTTTATATTGTATATTTTTCATTGTTTTTGTGTATAGTTGATAATTTTCCTGCATCAAGCAAAGCATCTGCTATTATCGGTGAAAGTGTGAAACTCACCTGCAATTTCCCCGAGAAACATGACGAGACCTTCTCACACATCTGCAAAGAGAACAAGGAGAAGATCTGTGAAAGCATCAGTTCATCAGAGAAGAAACGCTTTGAGTTTTCTGCCGGTCCAGCAGGAGTTTTCACAGTGAGCATCAGTAATGTGAGCGTGAGAGATGCTGGAGTTTACTGGTGTGGAGCCGAAACCAGAGACACACATCTGACTTCTGTCTCGCTCACCAATCAACATCAACTCACTCCAACTAGTACGTACAGTGACCATAAATCAAATACCATATGCATATATTACAGCATATCAATACTTCTCCTTTTCTTTGACTATTAGTGCCTCCAGTGGTCGGACGTGAAGGAGATTCATCTGAGATCAAATGCCCTTATGATGAAAACCATTCAACAGAAATAAAGTATCTTTGCAAAGGAAAGTGTTTCACTCCAGATGCTAAAAAAATCATTCGATCCGATGAAGCCCATGTTAATAACCCAAAGATTTCAGTAAAGGACGACACTGAACTCAATCTCTTCACTGTGACCTTGAGTGACCTGAGCGCAGAGGATGCTGGGATATACTGGTGTGCAGTGGAAGGAGCGTTTAACCTTCCCATTGAGCTCATGATCGTCCTGAAAGATGGTGAGAGTGTTTTCTGGGGATCATCTGAATGTTTTCTGTCATCATCCTCATGTGTTTGTTCTCTCCAGCGCTCTTCACTCATGAAGCGTCTGTCGGAGGATCAGTGTCCATCAGCTGTAAGAACATCAGGAGTCAAACACAGAGGCTTTTCTGCAGAGGAGATCAGCCCAACATCTGTGTCCGAGACGGAGTTCGTGTTTCATCCGATACGAGAACAAACGGCCGATTCTCTCTGACGGACGAAACCTCAGCTGGAGTCTTTACTGTGAACATCAGCAATCTGACAGAAGAGGATTCTGGGAAATACTGGTGCGGTGAGGAGACTTCTGGGTCGTTCGTATTCACTGAAGTTCATCTGCATGTGACTCAAGGTAAAACATCTTTCAGCACAATGGTGACCACAAAAACTCAGACATACAAGAAAACCTTTTAAATTCCAAAATAATAGAAAATGAAACACTAACAAATCTCCCCCTATATTAATATTGAGCAAAACACATTAAATAACTCTTAATTTTAACATACTCTCCTTTAACAGTCAGAAGCAAAGCATGCTGGGAACTAGAAATCTGCTGTAACTCATTCCATGAATGTATGTATATGTGTGTGTGTGAACAGTGAACATGTACACAATAAAGGATAAAACTTTGATTATTACATGTAATGCTATGGAAGCTGTTTTGCTACATGTAAAGCACTAGTTTCCCATATATGTAAATGTATTTTGTAATTATATTACATTATATTTTGAAGTATTCCCATATATTTTTGTTCCGTATAGATCATGCTTGAGTCACACACAAACACAACCATGGTAAAAGCATTGGTAGCTATACTAAGTCAAGAGTAAACCTAAAGTAAATGAAAAATAATGAATGAATGAATGAAGTAATGAAAAGTAAAGTACTCTCAGTTCTTTTAGTTACTAGAACTCTTGTGTAAGTGAACTATACTAAAGCATTTGTCAGTACAACATACTATTCTTATTTTACTTGGGTTTAAGGCAATCGGTTTGCATGCTTTTTTTAAGTAATGCTGGGTACACACCAAAAGATTTTTTACATCTTATAAGATTTTCAAAATGTGATAGACCACAAACATGAGGACAAAAAATCCTAATTTAACCGTTTTGCTCCTATAGTGTGTGGTGTGCCATGATGTGATAAAGACAACACACCACACATGAACAGATTTTCAACCAGAGTCTCGACTGTGAACACAGGAAATCTCGCAAAATCTCGCGAGACTTCAGAATAAGCATGGCGGACGATATGCAGGAAAAAATTGAGATGATAGTGTTTGGAATGATTCTGTTGTTGGAACAAGAATACTTGAAAAGTTGATCCTCCATCTCTGCTGTCCACATCAATTTCACTTTGTGCTGCGCCATGACTGTGTTTGTTATGCTTCCGTCTTCCATCATCTCGCTTTCTGTATTTTAAATATTGTTTTGTTTCATGTGATAATCTCCAGAGCGTGCGCGCGTTTGTATGGAGAGAGAATTGTGTCTTTATTACATGCGAGAAAATAAATGATCTGAGAGAGAAAAAAAAGTTTGAGAGAAAAAGTTATCACACTGATAGCAAAAAAGCATTTCATGAGAGAAAAAAAAAATATTTGAGAGAAAAAGTTTTCATACCAATAGCAAAAAATAATAATATTTGAGACTAAAAAAAGGTTTGAGAGAAAGTATTTTCTCAGAACAAAAAAATATATAAATTTGAATTTTTTAAAATTATTTCTGAGAAAAAAAATCTCTCTCGAAATACTTTGAAAAAAACTCTCAAATATATATTTTTTGCTATCAGTGTGAAAACATTTTCTCTAAAAAAAAAAGTGTTTCTCTCAAAACGATTTTCTTTGCTCTCGATGCAATTTCTTGCTCTCGTGTCAGGATTCTGCTTTCACTGTGAGAATTGTGTCATGGGCGGGGCCACGTTCCTATTGGCCAGTCGGGTGAGCATCGTCTTGTCTTGGGAGTCGAACTGAATCATTATACCATTGTTCGGTTCACCGGCATAGATGCCGCCTCTGCCTTAGTTCAGCACGGACACTCCAATGTTTGGGTAAGATGATTCACGGTGATCTTAGATGATCACGGATGTATTGCCTGCGATAATTAATGCGATATTGCTCAGCTTGTCAGTGAACTACGGCTCTGTGTTAAATGCCGCTTCATCTGAAAGCAGGCGATGGCGATTTACTACTAATCAAGGAACCGGCTTTACAGACGAGATGCGCATAATGTCATCCGATATATCGCCCAGGCCCAGCCCTAGTTCATCATATACAACCTCCTGTAGCCTACAGTTTTACTCGGACTCAGAATAAACAATTTTGTTTTAAGGTCAATATGATACATTTCCTGTTTGAACCTATAACTTAAACCTAAAATGAACGGTTCATTGAACGATAGTTCATGAACTTGTTCATATTTTGGGTGAACGTGAACTGAAAGTAGCCTACTATATTACTGCCTGATGAACATTAACTGTGAACTCGTTTATTCTGGTGTCTGTGAACTAGGGATGGGCATTCGATTAAATTTTCTTAGTCGATCGTCGGGAGAATTAACGATCGACTATCGATTAATCATTAATATTTTTATAATAAAATGAATTATTTAACTTCTATAATTCAAAAATGCAATGAATACAAAAATACAGCGTGTTTTTCCTCAATGAGACCTTTATTACAAGATTAACTTGTGGCAGACAGTTAAACTACGTTCAGTTAGGCAAACCGAACATATAGCCTATGCGGTGCTCTAAAGCAGCGGAACCTGCAGCTGCGAGCCGGCGTTCTTAAACAGAGACCTAATTCGTTCCAAAATAATAATAAAAAAGAATCATGTTAAACAATACCTTAAACAAAAAAACATAATAATACTTGACAGATTTTGTCAAAATGTAACTCAAAACTATCCACGCCAGAAGAAAGAGGGTGATAGATAGGCTATTACCGTAGCCTTCCTAACAATTAAGCTAACTTAAATTAACGTTAGGCTAGTGAAAAATAACTAACTTTAGTAACTCGCAATCGCATACAACTTCTGCACCAGTCTACTGGTTTTTGTTGAGAAACAAGAGCATGTTGACATGATCTGGGGTTAGACGCGACCGCAACCTGGTGACCGTCAGTCCAGCCGCCGAAAACACCCGCTCTGAGGGGACTGACGTTGCCGGGATGCAGAGGTACCTCCGCGCTAACTTGGCCAGCGCGGGGAACCTTATTCCGTTCACTTTCCACCAGTCTGTAGGTGTGCAATTCAGGGGTGGGGGAGTCTCCCTCAGAAAGTTCTGAAGTTCTGCTTCAATACCAGCCTCACATTAAGTGGTATAGTGATCCCCAAGGAGTTGTGCCATAGCAGATGACTGGGAGGTCGCGACTTCAGTGTTTGCGCTCCCCTCGCCCGTGTCAGACAACGCAGCCTCGACTCCCCCAGCCTGTTGGATAGCCGCCCTATCGGATTCGGTCTCCACCGCCTCTCCCAGTTCAACCAGTTTCACATTAGCAGCCAGTCTCTGTGTTGGTGTAAGAAAGCCCAGGTGTTTGTGACGAGGGTCCAGCATTGATGAGATCATGGGGGCGAATGACACAAACTCACCAGCCTCAATCTGTATAAATACATGATGGGGAATCAATAATCAGAAAACGTTGTATTTTTTTGTTGTTTATTTTATTCATAAAATAAATATTAAAATTAATATTTTTATGGAGTAAGAGTAACAGTTTTATTCTTCGCGGGACTTATTGCTTAAATCTAAATAGGTAACGAACAAACGAATAAATGTGTATAATAACGTTATATTTTTATTATTTATTTTATGAATAAAATAAATATTAAAATGAACATTTTTATGGAGTAACAGTTTTATTCTTAGCGGGGCTTATTAAATCTAAATAGGTAACGAATAAACGAATACATGTGTTATAATAACGTTATATTTTTTGTTTATTTTATGAATAAAATAAATATTAAAATAAATATTTTTATGGAGTAACAGTTTTATTCTTCGAGGGGCTTACTGCTTAAATCTAAAAAGGTAACAAGAAAGTATCCATGTAATTATGTATATGTAAACTAAGATAAAAAGTTTAGCTTACATTCATTCGTTGGATGAGAGAGGAACGCACTTTTGTCTTGAATTCGATGAGTCTGGGCCCGTCTCCTTCACTGCGCATGAGGTGGATATTGATGAGGCCGAAGGTGACGGGATAAGTGTTCGAGATGGAGACGTCTTTCTCTGCAGAAATAACCGTGGTGGCACATTTAAGTGCTGACAGCACGGGCTGTGTGTCCTCCATCAGCTGCCAGTACTCATCCTTCAACTCCAGGATCCTGGCATCTTGAAGCTTGGTCACGGTTCGGTCCGACAGCACAGCAACAACAGCCCACCGCTGCTCCACCAGCCGATCAAACATCTCGCACACGGAGTTCCACCGTGTTTTACACGACTGGGTAAGCCGGTGAGTTGCGAGGCCCATTTGCTCCTGTTTCTTTTGCAGCGCTTTGGTTGCTGTAGTGCTGTGATTAAAGTGGCTAACGAGTTTACTAGCCGCTGATATTACCCGATAAAGATACAGTGCAAATCCGTCATTTATGGCCAACTGGAGGGTGTGTGCAAAGCAGGCAACGGAAATCCAGGGCACTCTGGTGGGACTGTTGGCAGCTACAATATTGGCCGCGTTGTCATGAACGCATGCAATAACTCGGCCTTCAAGTCCCCACTGCTCTACAGCTCCATTCATTTTCTCAGCGAGGTGGTCAGCTGTATGCCGGCCTGGCAGGCTTTCTGTGAGCAGGACCGCTGAGTTCATTTGCCAGTCATCACTGATGTAGTGGCAGGTTATGGTGATGTAGCTCTCAGCTGTTAAAGCGGTCCAGCAGTCTGTAGTTAGAGCAACTCTCTCAGCTTTGCTCAATTCTTTTAACAGCTGCTGCTTTCGTTCTTCATAGTGAGTTTCTACCAGTCTAGTGATGGTACGTCGTGATGGAATTTGATATGCTGGTTCCAATAAATGTATCAGATCTCGAAAACCATTGCCCTCAACAATACTTAAAGGCAGAATATCCATCTCAATGAACTTGCAGATCCCTTGGGTAATTTTCTCTGCTCGTTGTGCGTCACAGCTCCGAGTCCGCGCTAACGCCGACTTGATGCTAGGTTGAACTTGAGACTGAGAGCAGGATGCACCGCCACCGACCAGGGACGGATGCACTTTATTTAAGTGGTACATCATCTGCGTCGTGGCCGTGTTGTACTTGTACGTTGCATCGCAATGTTTGCAGTGAACTATTTCGCTTTTTAAATCAAAATGGTCCCACGCCACACTTCGCCGTGACCTCTTCATGATTATTTTGAAATCAAAACGGAAGATCACAGATAACCGAGTATGGTGTCAAATATTGCCCCCGGGTGGTAAAATGTTTAATTGCTGCCACACAGTGAAATTCATTTAATTGCTTCAAGACTCACACTACGCAACCCGCATTAGATAAAAAAAATGCATTAAATGAATCGATAACAAATTAACGTGATCGACGAAAATCTTAACGATCAATTATCGATCGTCGATTAATCATGCCCATCCCTACTGTGAACGTCACGCTCTCTCAGTTTAACTTTGTTCAACAGAGTGGCAGATTTCTATAGAGCTTTCCAGGCGAAACCCTTTAACGGTAGCCTAGAAATCTAGACGCACCCTAGCGGCAGCAAAATGTATTTCGCAGCCAGGGGGGTCTAGCAACTCTCAATAGACCTTCTAGCTGCAAAAACCTAAATTGGGTCAGGCCAATCACGTCGTGTATAGAGTAGGCGGGGGCGGGCTTAACATAATGACGACAGAGTTGCGACGGCTGCCACTTGAAAACAAAGGATGGCAGCTGCTGATGGAGAACAGTCTTTCGAATCGGCTTTGGCCGCGACTCTGGAGGACTTGGAGTTAAGTTTTTCTTTGAGAAAAGAGCAAAGAACGGCACTTAAGTCATTCTTAAAAAAAGGAAGATGTGTTCGTCGTTTTGCCGGCCAGATATGGCAAAAGTTGAATCTATCAACTAAGCTCCGCTGTTGGGAAAACGCTCTGGTTGGTTGAAGCGCTGTCCTATTGCGTGCAGAGGGAATTTGAAAGACAGCCGTTTATCCCGCCCCTCGGATTGAGCCGTCTATGGTGAGTTGCCAGACCTAACATCTTGATGTAGGTCTGGCTTGCCAGGCTACTTTAACGGTCCTCCACGACGGGTTCCGTCAAGAGTGACTATGTGAGTGAGAGTGAGTGCAACAGCGAGTGTGTGTGTGTGTGTGTGCGCGCGAGTGAGCGACAGTGAGTGAGTGTGTGTGCGCGAGTGAGTGAGTGAGCTACAGTGTGTGTGTGCAGGCACGAGTGAGTGAGCTACAGTGTGTGTGTGCAGGCACGAGTGAGTGAGTGAGTGAGCGAGCTACAGTGTGTGTGTGTGTGCGCGCGAGTGAGTGAGCGAGCGAGCACAGTGAGTGTCTGTGTGTATTTGAGTGAGTGCGTGTATGTGCGAGTGAATATGTGCGTGAGACGGCTCGCGGTGACTGGTCGTAAAGCAACGTGTAGTCTGACATATTTCTTGTCCATCCACGACATGAAAAGATTTTTAGGAGTCAAAATCGTGTAATCTGACACTGTGACTATCGTAACAGACACAAAATTATTGTAATCTGAACCAGGCATATGATCACCGTGAATCATCTTACCCAAACATTGGAGTGTCCGTGCTCAACTAAGGCAGAGGTGGCGGCTGCGTTCGAAACCGCGTACTCAATGAGTAGGTACTTAATTTCAATGAGTACTTACTTAACGAGCGCTAAAAGAGTAGATACTTTATAGCCAGATCTCGTTGAGTATGAATGCAAACCGGACATCTGCCATGTTGACGTTATCATGTGACCTACGACGCGTTATCACACGCGCAACAGCTTAAAAGATTTGAACGACACGTTTAATTCATCTATCTGTAAATATCTTGATATTGATTAAACTTGCTCATTTTGTGGTCTTTTTAAAGAAACTGCTGCCCATTTATTTTGTGAATACATTTAGGGTTGATTTAAGTTCTTATATTTAAGCCTACTAATGTGACCCACCGTTTTATCCTTAACGATATTATTTATTTTTATTACGAAATCTCAAAATTGTCATCTCTTGTATATGTTGCTAATTTCTTTATTTTATATCCAAACATTTTCAACCACAAGCAAAGGTGGCAATTACTGCTTTGTTGTCCTCTTTTTCTTGTTGAATTTAACTCTCGTTTCATCCCTCAGGCCTATAAATAACAAAAAATGCATTTTTTTTAATGTATTATAATGAATTATTTAAGAAAATATATATTAAGATATTCAGCCTTAGGTTATTTTTTCCTGTGTATAAAATTTCATATTATGTATGCAAACCCATGATATATATATATATATATATATATATATATATATATATATATATATATATATATATATATACACAGTGCAATGCATAAGTTAATACACCCATGCTAAAGTTGACTAAAAAGAGGAATAAAAAATCATATTTTGGAAATTGAACTTAATGCCTTAATTTAAAAAATTAGGAAAAATCCAACCTTTTAGGACACCAATTTTCTTTGTGAATGAATAATGTATCGTAAATAAATAAATGTTCTTCCTTAAAATACATGGTGCATAAGTGAGTACACCCCTATGTTAAATTCCCATAGAGGCAGGCAGATTTTTATTTTTAAGTATTTTTTTTAAATTAATTTTTAGGATACTATGCATCCTGATAAAGTTCCCTTGGCCTTTGGAATTAAAATAGCCCCACATCATCACATAGCCTTCACCATACCTAGAGATTGGCATGGAGTACTTTCCATAAGATCATCTCTCAATGCAAATCAAACTAGCTTTTAGGCTAACTGAAATAAAACCATGCCAATCTCTAGGTATGAATATGTTATCTCTAGGCATATGTTATCTCTAGGCATCACATATAACAATGCTATGTGATGATGTGGGGCTATTTTAATTCCAAAGGCCAAGGGAACTTTATCAGGATGCATAGTATCCTAAAAATTAATTAAAAAAAAATACTTAAAAATAAAAATCTGCCTGCCTCTATGGGAATTTAACATAGGGGTGTACACACTTATGCACCATGTATTTTAAGGAAGAACATTTATTTATTCATTCACAAAGAAAATTGGTGTCCTAAAAGGTTGGATTTTTCCTAATTTTTTAAATTAAGGCATTAAGTTCAATTTCCAAAATATGATTTTTTATTCCTCTTTTTAGTCAACTTTAGCATGGGTGTATTAACTTATGCATTGCACTGTATATCCTATACCTCATAACATCAGTAACTGGACAGCTCTACCTAGAATGGTTTTCCTCAGCATTTGTAATGTCTGCACAAAGGGCAGCTGTGCAAAGATTCGCCTTTGGAGAAAACTTGATTTTATATGCGAAACATTTATCTTTGGTAAAGTATCATTAATATGTATGTCATATGAAATAGCTATGCATGAATACACTCTAGATGTGTATGTAGTGAACATATCTACATTTTCATTCAAACAATAAATAAAGCATTAATTAAATTATTATATTTCATTTACTGACAACAATATTTTTTACAATAAATTAGTAAAAGAATGAATCAAAGTCACCATCACACAATAAACAAATGCATATACAAGTCAACACATGAAACAAAGCTTTATTCAAACTACAATCATGTATGTAGGCTGAAGGCACTGAGGTTGTTGCGTATAGTGTTGTGCTTCACAATCTGAGGCAGTAAGGGCAGGTGGAGTGATGGAGGGTCTCGTAAGGGCAGGTGGAGTGATGGAGGGTCTCGTAAGGGCAGGTGGAGTGATGGAGGGTCTCGTAAGGGCAGGTGGAGTGATGGAGGGTCTCGTAAGGGCAGGTGGAGTGATGGAGGGTCTCGTAAGGGCAGGTGGAGTGATGGAGGGTCTCGTAAGGGCAGGTGGAGTGATGGAGGGTCTCGTAAGGGCAGGTGGAGTGATGGAGGGTCTCGTAAGGACAGGTGGAGTGATGGAGGGTCTCATAAGGGCAGGTGGAGTGATGGAGGGTCTCATAAGGACAGGTGGAGTGATGGAGGGTCTCATCCATGGCACCATCTCCAGGATTCAGCTCTGTGCTCTTCATCCTCAGTGCTCACACCAGCCTGCTGGCATTTCAGATCCTACAAAAATGCACAAACATAACACAAAAGCAGTCATTTTAACCGCACAATGTAATTTGATTTCAGTATTATTTAGAAGACAAAAACGCTTTTTTCCACAAATGCCGCCATCATCTTCCCTTGCAGGTCCTGCTCCACCACAAAAGCTGTGCAGCTAATGCACAGAAATCAAGAATCAGAAAAGTGCTGTAATAGCTCTGTTTGAAATTACAATATAATTAAAATGAACTACAACTTAATATTTAAATAGTTGTTGTTGTCCATTTCTGTAGTATACTCACTCAAAGCCTTTGATGGCAGCATTCAGCTTCACGAGCCACTCTCCACCTGATAAACACACATCTGTTCATCTGTCCCTGTAACATCCAGACAAGATTCACATAACCTCTGTGATTTATGAGCTCAACACTACATTTACATGTTGAGGTTGTTTTAACTTTTTATCCAACATAAATGTTCCTCAATTTATCAACAGTAATGGACAAATAAAATAGATAACTTATGTTTAGTTACTTTATAGATTTGTTCTACATAATAGCGCACATTCATCACTCAGATGTCTATTTCATGTTGTGATGTGCTCTTCTGCAATACTTACTGAAGATTTTCCTGTCAGATGTAAATAGACATTTAAAACAAGCTTCTTTACGATGTATATGGTTTATGTAAATCCACTTTAGAGACCTAACTTGCGTGTCCTTACTGGAGCTCCCCTGTTAGCTAACGTTATACATAATAAAACGTGTTTTTACAGCGAAATCATAACTATACTATACTGTGTAACCTCTTTACACCTCCAACACTTCAACAGTTTACTCTACAGTAGTTCAACACATGCAATTTTAACACAAGGAACGTGTTTACTCACATTTGAAAGCACCCGTGTCGCTGATCTCTGCGATGTTTGATAATGACGTATCCTCTCGCGTGGCCTCCTGGGATAGAAGAGTATCCATCGGTCGAGCACTCGAAAATCTGGCCTGAAGCAGTAAGCCATCCGGGAACTTCTCGCCTACTCTTTTATGAATACTGATGTTTCGAACGTACTGCTTCCTTCACGTACTGTTTTCGCCTACTATATAGTAGGAAAGTAGCCATATTCGAGCGCACTTAAGTCCGAATCTCGCGATAATTAGTACGTCACCCAGGTAATTCTCGCCTACTCTTTTGGATTCGTACATACATTTTCGCTCGCCTACTCTTTTTCCCATACTAAATAGTAGGGAAGTATGCGGTTTCGAACGCAGCCGGCATCTATGCCGGTGAACCGAACATGGTATAATGATTCAGTTCGACTCCCAAGACAAGACGATGCTCACCCGACTGGCCAATAGGATCGTGGCCCCGCCCATGACACAATTCTCACAGTGAAAGCAGAATCCTGACACGAGAGCAAGAAATTGCATCGAGAGCAAAGAAAAGCGTTTTGAGAGAAACACTTTTTTTTTAGAGAAAATGTTTTCACACTGATAGCAAAAAATATATATTTGAGAGGGGTTTTTTTCAAAGTATTTTGAGAGAGATTTTTTTTTCTCAGAAATAATTGTAAAAAATTCTAATTTATATTTTTTTTGTTCTATGAGAAAATACTTTCTCTCAAAACTTTTTTTTAGTCTCAAATATTATTATTTTTTGCTATTGGTATGAAAACTTTTTCTCTCAAATATTTTTTTTTCTCTCATGAAATGCTTTTTTGCCATCAGTATGATAACTTTTTCTCTCAAACTTTTTTTTCTCTCTCAGATCATTTATTTTCTCGCATGTAATAAAGACACAATTCTCTCTCCATACGTTTGTCCTCGGAGTTCCCACCACACATTAGGATTTCTGATCGTAAATATTAAACATGTTGAATATTTACGATTCGCGATCGGGGCGGCTCCGACGTTCTTCCGATCAGGTTCGGACACTCTTAACACACCTCACACCAAGGGAAAATCTGATAAGACAATCTGTAGAACCATCAAGATAATCGGGACACAGCTAGGATTGTCGGAAGGGGGGGAAATCGGCCCAAAATCAGCCCGATTATCTTTTGGTGTGTACCCAGCATTAGACTTACATCAGATTTTACAGTGTAAAAATATGGACCAAATTTACTGTAAATAAATAATTTTCCATATTAATGTTTTAAGGTTAAAGGAAATGTCTATAAGCTTAATGAACAATGTCCTGGCAGAAAATTACATCACCATTTCTGGTTCTCTGTAGCTTTTTTTTCTTACGGTGTGTTCACTTTTGGGTGAACTGTCCCTTTAAAGCAAGTGGTAAAGTCTGCTGATTCAGCCTGATGAACATGAAAACCACAGAGAACAGGAATCTACCAAAACCATAGTAAAACTTGTGTTTTAGTTTTTCTTAGTTTAGTAAGGTTCACAGAGAAAGCATTTCTGTGTACAGATGTGCAGAAATAACCCTCACCTTACTGTCATTTCAGACACACTTGTTGTTTTCTGATTCTTGATCAGATCTGAATTTAAATCGTTATGCACTGAAAAGATGTTCTTGGCTCATACTTGATATCATCGGATACGAATTTGCAATTAATCATACATTTGAACATTCACATCGTTGTTGAACTGAATCAACACTGAACTGAATTGAGCTGAATACTGACTCTACCCACATAGCAACATTGTGTCGGCCCAGATCCGGCCCACATCTGGCACACGTGGAAAGATGATTTGGCCCACATGCAGCATGGATCTACGGCACTTGAGTGGCCCACTCCTGTTTGCCAGATCTGGGCCACAAGCAGGCCATAGCAATGCCACATGTCAGCCAAGAGCAAAGAAATAAACCAGAACTGGACCTTATCTGAGCCACAAAGTCTGTGTATATTAAATATGAAGTCATCTCAGCCTTAATAAGCCTGTTAACAAGCAGAATCACTGAAAGAAAGAAGAGAACAGAAAAAGAGACGAGCAGAAACACAAGATCTATAACTGACTTCAGACACAGCCTTAGAGGAAATCAACTGAAGAGAAAAGAAGACATTAAATCTGTGAAGATCTCAGCAGAGGAGGATTAAACAACTCCACAAACAGCATTACCAGCTTCACTTATTACTAACCAGACTGACTTTATTTCTGTCAGACGTCTACAGAAGTTTTTATTGAGAATTAACAGAGTTTAACTCTAATCTGTTTCATTTGAAGTCACCATAACAGTGATGAGTGCTTCCATTAGTTAGGCTCTTAACTCTTATTATATCTTTTGTCTTCTTTGGCCACTGTGATAGTGTGTTTGTCAAACACATTTGCAGCAGCAAAGAAAGCTAAAGTGAAATGAGATCAGGTGATGATGGTTACCTGTTGATGGTTTTATAATCATCATGAAATAACCTGTTTCACTGAGGTCTTTGGAATCTAACAATTGTTTTGTTCCATTAATATATTTCATCACAAACCCTGTGTTACTGCAGCGTGAGATTCAGCAATATTATAACAATCAGTTAGAAGATTTTAACAAACATGAGCACAAAAAATGAAGCAATGGTGACACACAGAGATATGAGAAATCAGCACATGAATCTCAACAATGGTGACTATATTTTTTTTTTAAATAAACAGATTAATTCAGAACATCACTGAAAAGCTACTAAATGTCACAACAAAAACAACAGCAAAAAAATAAAAGCAAATATTTAGAATCAAACAAAATTATAGGACAATTCAGCTGCATAATTTATTCATGTTGCAATGCATGCTGGGAGTTTTGTACTATGATGGTACCCAGCATGCATTGCAGCAAGGTACTTTTTATTGTCACCATTGTTGAGATTCATACGTTGATTATTGATGTCTGTGTTTGTCATCGAACAGTAATGATTCATGCTCATGTTTGTTAAAGTCTGCTAACTGATTGTAATAATATTGCTGGACCTCACGCTGCAGATGTTATGTATGTATGCAGATGTATGTAATGTGAATATATTAGTTGAACAACATAATTTTTAGATTTCAAAGACATCAGTGAAACAGGTTATTTCATGATGATTATAAAACCATCAACAGGTAACCATCATCACCTGATCTCATTTCACTTTAGCTTTCTTTGCTGCTGCAAATGTGTTTGATAAACACACTGTCACAGCAGCCAAAGAAGACAAACGATATAAGAAGAGTTAAAGGCAGGGTAGGTAGGACTATAAAAAAAAAAAAAGATCCAAATTTGTTAAAACTTTCTATATATATCAATACATAATTAAAATGTAAGTACTCTGAAAAAAAGAGTATAAAAATCAAGTGACTCTAGACCGTTTAATCTGTATTAAACACAGCTCATTATTTCGATTCGGGACGAATCAAAGGATTGGCTTAGGCGACTGTCACTCTCTCTCGCAACCATGGCAACAACCCTTTTGCCACGGGATCTGCCCACTTGCGCCCGCGCGCACGTTTGATTTGAGGAATTCGAGAGGCACTGAACCTAGGAATAGCAAAACAATGGCAGAGAAAGAGCAATCAAAATTCACATTACCGGCATGCAGTTAGTGAAGGCAAACAAGGCAAAAAAAAGAAGACAGTACAAGAAAAGGTAATGAACAAAAAGTCTTTGGATAAACAAAGAAATAAAACGCGTGTCAATATCAGCGTAGCTTTCCAGCGACCACCCCGTCCTCAGCCTCTACTTCCTCGGACCCTAGTTGCACGCCACGGCCTCTTGCACGACCTCCTCTGCTTCGCCCTAAAATTATTTTTATTTTACAAAAGGACATTTTACAAACCTACATTTTGCGCATGTGCTCCTGCATGCACTTTTCCAGTCACAACACAGCAATCAAAGGAGGACGCGCTGAAAACTGTAATGCTGTTCTCTTCCTTCGAATGTTTGAGTTGCAGAGGAATTTGTGACTGTTTCAGCTGTTCAACCACATCAAAGTTTCGTAATTAGTAAGTCCGTGCTTTTTCTCTTTTTGTTCTTATGTGCTGAAGGGCTGCTGTGCCTTGGTGAAACGGTGTTTGTACGTGAAGAGCTCTTTTCCAAAACGCCATAAACCTAAAAAGCTGCCTCAAAGAACCAGCAAAAGTAATGATTATGAATGTGTAAAATATTGCAATAAGACATTTTAATTGTTTATTAATTTCTGTGTCGGCTGCAAAGATGAAGTTGACGATATTTGACTCGCGATCTTCGCAGTAGGCTAGTGAACGCATGCACCGGAGAAATGCACATTTAGGCTACATAGTTTTATTTTGTTTTGGATGGTTTTGTTTAGAACCAGATTTCTGTAAATATATTCCACATTTTTTAGGCCTGTGAGGCGAGGCTACGGTTCGGTTCACGATGATATAATCTCCAGTTCAAGCACCTTATGTTGTGATTGATAGCCTATATTTACTTTATGTATTTAATGCAGGAATGAAAATATTAATGAATTAATGAAAAAAAAAAATATTAAAATTAAGATACAATTAATACAAAACGAAATTCGTTTTAAAGAAAGGCTTTGTGCTTTCTGTTTTGAGGTCTCTGTTAAAGTTTGAAAGTCTCAGTGCAGCTTTCAGAGCGCTCGCGTCCATAATGGAGAACTGTCAAGTAATATTGTTTTTTCCTCATAAATGCAAACACGAAAAATAAAAGACAAAAACTTTTTTAAAAAGACAAACCATAAATTTAGAAAAAAAAAAAAAAAAGATGGATTTATAGCGTTTTGGGGGAAAAATGAATGGATTTATACCGTTTTGAAAATGTTAATTTTTTTTTACTTTGAATTGATCATCAACAATATTGTTGTTTGATTTAATAATCACTGTTGCAAGAAGTGCCTAGTTAAGTTTTTTTTTTTTTTTTTTTTTTTGTAAGTGGAAAAAGTAGGGGCTGCCACAGATTCTGTTTAGTTAGCTCCTTTATTGTTTTTTCTATAGCCTAGAATAATATAGGTCAAATGCAGCAAGTCAAAAGACCAACTGGACCTTCTTTGCCAGTTTGCTCACATTTCTTTGAAGGATGGCAAAAATATCGCCTGAATATCTATATCTAGATATTGGAAAAAAATATCGAGATATTCATTTTTGTCAATATCTCCCACCCCTACATGCAGAACACCATATATGTTATGAATCTTACACGAAATTCATCTTCATCACAATATAACTGATGGTAATGTAAAAAAGTGTATCAATGCAACCTGTTTTTAGCTTATATAACTAGCTCGTTAGCGAATCAAAAAATATATATTTTAAATTTACCAATATCAATATGCTAGCTTGATAGTGAGTACTAAAATACATCTTATTTGTTTATATTCATAAGCAATTAGCGTTAGATTTTTTTATTACATGTGATTCTGACATGATGTCACTACATGCACTGTGCTCCTTCCTCTCTGCTTGTCTCAGGTAAATAATGCGTCTTCAGCTCAGCGGTTGGAGTCGCGCGTTCATGTGTTTTGGGGGCGTGGCTTTGGAAGGAGCCCAGAAGGGAGGGGGTGGAGTGAATGGAAATAATGAACTGTCTTTAAAACAGTCCTGAGAGGTCTACAGACACTCGATTTTTATACTTTCTTTTTCAGAGTACTTACATTTTAATTATGTATTGATATGAACATAAAGTTTAAACAAATTTGAAAAAGAAGTTTTTTAGACCATTCCTACCTACCCTGCCTTTAAGAGCCCAACTAATGGAAGCACTCATCACTGTTATGGTGACTTCAAATGAAACACAGAGTTAAACTCTGTTAATTCTCAATAAAAACTTCTGTAGACGTCTGACAGAAATAAAGTCAGTCTGGTTAGTAATAAGTGAAGCTGGTAATGCTGTTTGTGGAGTTGTTTAATCCTCCTCTGCTGAGATCTTCACAGATTTAATGTCTTCTTTTCTCTTCAGCTGATTTCATCTGAGACTGTGTCTGAAGTCAGTTATAGATCTTGTGTTTCTGCTCGTCTCTTTTTCTGTTCTCTTCTTTCTTTCAGTGATTCTGCTTGTTAACAGGCTTATTAAGGCTGAGATGACTTCATATTTAATATACACAGACTTTGTGGCTCAGATAAGGTCCAGTTCTGGTTTATTTCTTTGCTCTTGGCTGACATGTGGCATTGCTATGGCCTGCTTGTGGCCCAGATCTGGCAAACAGGAGTGGGCCACTCAAGTGCCGTAATTCCACGCTGCATGTGGGCCAGATCATCTTTCCACGTGTGCCAGATGTGGGCCGGATCTGGGCCGACACAATGTTGCTATGTGGGTATTGTCTTTATAAAGCTGCTTTACGGCCCTCATATAATCATTGCAACATCCTTTTGTTGTCTTCGCTCAAGGGTAAAAAGAATTCTGAAATACCTGTGCAGTGATAAACTCAGACATCCAATCCCATTCTGAGTAATTCGGTGGGCACACACTAGCACACTAGCACACACACGCAAGGTCTCTCGCTCCCTCTCTCTGCCGTGCGCGCGCTACGCTTGCGCGCTCTTGCTTCCGGGAGATTTTAACTGATTTGCGGGCATCAGGGAGCCGCTATCAATATGCGGGAGACTCCCGGAACTTCATTTTTCATTTTTTTTTTTTTTTTTTTTCATTTATTCGTTTATTCCAGGCAATGGCACAAAAAAGTACAAGGTAGACAAAATATGGTTAAATCATATAGTGAAAAAACAACAAAAAAACAAAAACAAAAAACAGAATGTACAGTATTCAAATATGACGATCGAATTCTGCCTGAAAGGGAGTGGGAAGAAGACAACTTATTTAATCCCACCCCAGTTCCCCATTTAGTGATTAATAATTGAGCTTCATTTTTACATTGCTCACGGATTATTTACAAATGTTATATCATGGTGGCGTCACCACAAGTAACAAGTAATTTTTATAACAAACAGTTTATACCAACAATGTAATAGGAATAAACAATGCCAACAATGGTAATGGACAAATACCAACGATGGTAAGAAAACACTGAGCATATGTTAACACTATGAGACAGAGTACAACAGCAATTTAACTACAATGTAATAGAAATAAACAATGCCAACAATTGTAATGGACAATATACCAACGATGGTAATGGACAATATACCAACGATGGTAATGGACAATATACCAACGATGGTAAGGAAACACTGAGCACATGTTCACACTATGAGACAGAATACAACAGCAATTTAAATTAAAGACCCTCATCTCTGTATTTTAACCAGACCCAATGTTTATATAACAGTTTAAATTGATGAATAGTTTGGCATTGCTTTTGTTGCAAGTCCAGTTTGTTCCATAGTTTCACTCCACATACAGACACACAATAATATTTACGAGTAGTTTGGGCTCTCGGTAATGAAAAATGTCCAAAACCTCTCAAGTTATGAGCTCGCACTGGAGTTTTAAAAAAATGTTGTAAGTTAGGCGGTAATAATTTGTTAAATGCTTTATATAAGACTATTGATGTATTATATTTTACAAGATCATCAAATTTTAGCAACTTTGACTGCGTAAACAGATTATGAGTATGTTCTAGAAAACCAACCTTGTGAATGATCCTCACAGCTCTTTTCTGCAATATAATCAGAGGATTTATTGTGTTCTGGTAAGTATTTCCCCACACTTCAACACAAAAAGTAAGATATGGTAGTACCAGGGTGCAGTATAAAGTACGAAGTGCATTTTCATCAAGGTATAGCTTTGCTTTATTTATAATTGAGAGGCTTTTGGAGATTTTTGTTTTTATGTATCTGACATGGGGTTTCCATGACAATTTACTGTCAATTATTACTCCCAAAAATTTATTCTCACTCACAATTTCAATTTGGATACCATCAATACTTATTCTCTGTTCAGACATTTTGTTGCAATTACCGAACATCATTACCTTAGTTTTATTTATATTCAAGGATAATTTATTTGTGTCCATCCACTTTTTTATTATCTTTAGTTCCCTGTTTACCGTATTTACGAGCTCATTATAATCGTCACTACTGTAAAATATATTTGTGTCGTCTGCAAATAGTATGAGTTTCAGTACTTTGGATGTATTAAAAACATCATTTATATACACATTGAACAGTTTTGGCCCCAATACTGACCCCTGGGGGACACCACAAACAATGCCAAGAGTATCTGATGAATACTGACCCATTTTTACAAACTGTAACCTCCCTGTGAAATAACTTTTTAACCAATCTCCAGCCAGCCCCCTAACTCCATATCTTTCCATCTTTTTTAATAGAATTGAGTGATTAATGGTGTCAAAGGCTTTTTTTAGATCAATAAAAATACCAACTGCATACTTCTTTTGCTCCAGTGCATTAGTGACTTCTTCAATAGCTTCAGTTATTGCCATTGAAGTAGTTCTTTTGGACCTAAAGCCATACTGACCATCATTAATTACATGATGTTTCTCGAGAAACTTTTCAAGTCGAGAATTGAAGAGTTTCTCTAAAATTTTTGAGAATTGGGGCAAAAGAGAGATTGGTCTGTAATTAGTAAAAGCGTGTTTGTTATCATTTTTGAAAAGTGGAATTACTTTAGCGATTTTCATTTTACTTGGAAAGCAGCCAGTCTGGAATGACAAGTTACAAATATAAGTTAAGGGTTTTACAATATTCAGTATAACTTTTTTAATCAATGTCATGCTGATATCATGACAGTCAGTGGAGGACTTACTTTTACATTTCCACACAATGTTTGTCACTTCCTGCTCATTTGTAGCTGAGAGGAAGAGTGACAAAGAATTCCGTTCAATAGTTGATTTTTCGACTCCACTGTCTGGAATATCAGCGGCCAACTTAGGGCCAACATTTACAAAAAAATTGTTGAACTTATTTACTACATTACTCATATTATAATCTTCACCATTTTCATCAATAAAGTGATCAGGATATGTCAACTTTGAGGATCCTTGTTTGATTAGGCTATTCAAAACATCCCAAGTTCCTTTTATATTGTTTTTATGTTCATATAGTTTTTTTTGATAATATAACCATTTGCTTGTTCTTATAATATCAGTTAATTTAACTTCCGGGAGACTTGGGATGTCTGTATACTGTTAGCAGATGTCCCAACACCAGACACATTTAGATGTTTCCTTCCCAGTCAACACGTGAGATCATGTGATCAGTAATAGTGTCAGTAATATATGAGCTCATTGTGAACTGAAAATGTTGAGCAGGATGAGAAGAGGCGGTTCAAATATCGGTCACTGGGGGGAGATTCTACTTCCTGTTTCTCAACACTTTCACAGTGGTGTCACATGGTCAGCTCACAGTACGAGTGCACACCCTGATATACGCTGAGGATACACTTTTAGCTCACTGTGAACTCAGATTGTGAGCACATCACGAGTATCCTGGGAGCTCATGGTGAGATCACTGTGAGATCAAATTGTTGACTGGGTTTCAATTAGGGGTGTGCGATATGACGATTTTTGATCGTGAACAATTAAAATGTCTCCACGATCCACTTTTTCAGAAATATCGTATCATGATTAGTGCTATAGTGCACGTTCTATCAGTTGCAGTTCTATGCCTTTCACCAACGTCCCAACATGCAATGCAAGTACACAACAAATTGGGGTGTGCACGCTAGATGTCGGCGTGTTAACAAGATCATATACATTGCTCGTGAGATTTAGCAACACAGTGACGATGGAAGAAAACACTGAGGAATTGGTCCCTAAAAAAAATGCAACATCGGTAATATGGAAATGGTTTGGATTTTCCACAACAGACAATGGTGCAAACAACAGTTATTTGCAAATGTTGCAATGATAAAATTCGCACGTCGGATGGCAACTCGACGAAACTTTTTAAACGCCTCAAAAGAAAACACCTGAAAGAATATGCTGACAGTCAGACTGCTCAAAGTCGTAGATCCACGTTACGAGATACCCAGCCGCAAATATGTTTCCGCCACGGCCATGTATATCTTTATCTTATGGTCTAGCCGCACTTCAGAACCATATTTAAGTCTATTAATTTTATTGATGACTGGAAGTTGTAAAGTGCGTGTTTAGAAATAACATACTTACCACAAGACCACACAGGGATTATTATTGTCACTGGCATTTAGTATTTTATAATAATAAATAATTACTAATTACATTAGGAACACTGAACAGGGTTAAATTATGAGATTAGTATACAATTTAAATTGCATTATTATATTTGAATGTTTTGTATATACACACAATTACGCTATTGTAGCACAATCTGTTTGGTTTCAATAAAATATTACAATTGAAAAATATAAACATTTGTAAATTAAAATTTACAGTGTGCTACGTTAAATATAATTAACACTTTTTTTTTCTTTTTTTTTTTAAATGGGGACATTAAAGGGATACTTCAGGATTTAGCATTAAGCTTTGTATCAGTAGAAAACCCTGTAGTATTTTCGAATTACCATGCTTTCCACCCTCATATCCCCCTGAGACAAGAGATTTATGTATTTTTTGTCTGGAAAAAATCCTCCGATGACGCAAAAATCGTCATTTTGCGTCATCGGAGGATTTTCTGGCCAGAGGCTAAAGACTACAGCCAGTAGATGGCGTTGTTCCGCATGTTTTCAGCCCGCCCATAGAGGGTGGGATCTCACTCACAGAATGTACACACAGTGTCAGCCGTCTTTCTTTGGAAGCTAAGCTAGCAGGCTCTTGTTCTGTGGAGAAAGCTGAATAGTAGGAGAAAGCCGAGTAGTAGGGGTTACCATCCTCTTTTTCCCCGGACATGTCCGGCCGTCGAGATCGTTCAAAATGTCCGGGATTCAGCTTTTGCGTTCTGCAGTCGCCATTCATTGTTTACATGCACACCTTTTGTTTCAATCTAACTGAATTCATTGCGATCGGTGAATCTGAATGTAGTGTTTACATGAACGCTAAACAAGTGATCGGTTGATGTGCGTTTTACCATTGCTAAGAAAATTCCCGCTCCTCCGTGAGATATACGAGACCGGTGCGTCTCAGTAATGACGCCACCGGCCTCGCGCCGTTCTCCCGCGGCCGTCAGCCTCGTCCTGCTCGCCACAGTAAACATGATGAATGGCGACTGTAGAACGCAAAAGCCGAATCCCGGACATTTTGGGCGATCTCTAAATCCCTGGCAAACTCATCACGTAGGCTAGCCTTGTTGTTTTCAACTGCGCACTCTTACCGGTAGGCGTGGCCTCCTAGGGGCAGCGAAGCAAGTGCATTCTGGGAGTTGTTGTCTTTCATCCACATAAGCCAAAAATACATTTTCTGGCTTTTCTCAGTCTAGAAAGCTCCAAATTCAAAAATTTCTTCACATTTCTTCTACTTAAATGACCTATTTTAAATACATATTCATCTTCCCAGAGGTGAAGTATCCCTTTAAGGCTGTTTTGTGGCTCAGTAATTTGAAAAATAGTCTTAAAACCAACATGGAAAAGAATCGTGATAAAAAAAATCATGAATCGTGATCTTTTTTTTTTCTGAAAAAATCGGGATATGATATTTTTCCATATCTCCTACCCCTACTTTCAATAACAAAACAAACATCAAAAATTACAGCAGTGAGAAAACAACAGCTCAGAAAGCATCTGATCACAGCGATGTTACACCAGCTCTGCAATTCAGCACTGCATGTCACGATCCACACCAGGAAACACAGGAGAAGATCCAATTGCAGAAAGTATGTTTAATTAGGGAAATCCGTTACTCAAAATCCAGTCCAGGCAATAGTCGATATCATAATCCATCCAAAACAAGAACATAAACAGGAACACAGAAGAGGCGTGATAAATACAAGGACTCCGTGACACATACTAAAACAGACAGGGTTATATACACAGGGAAATGACAATGCTAATGGGGAACAGGCTGAGTGCAATGATCAGTGATAAGGGACAGCTGAGTGCAATGAAAAGACAAGGATCATGGGGGATGTAGTTCAAGAGTGTGATGGACACCGTGGGGAAGGAGGACATCTAGTGGTGACCCAAGGAACATAAACCAGACACTGTGACATACCCCCCCTCTACGGAGCGGCTACCAGACGCTCCAAGACGTGATAGACAAACAAGAGTCCAGGCGGGAGGTGGACTGGTGGAGGATCAGGGGGAGGGATGGGGGGCCAGGTCCATGGAGGGAAACGGGGACAGGGAGTGACAGTTCATCTGGCTGCCAGGGCGGAGACGACAGTCCATCGGGCGGCCAGGGCAGAGCAGACAGTCCCTCGGGCGGCCAGGGCAGAGCAGACAGTCCATCGGGCGGCCAGGGCGGAGACTTTCCCTCGGGCGGCCAGGGCGGAGACTTTCCCTCGGGCGGCCAGGGCGGAGACTCTCCCTCGGGCGGCCAGGGCGGAGACTCTCCCTCGGGCGGCCAGGGCGGAGACTCTCCCTCGGGCGGCCAGGGCGGAGACTCTCCCTCGGGCGGCCAGGGCGGAGACTCTCCCTCGGGCGGCCAGGGCGGAGACTCTCCCTCGGGCGGCCAGGGCGGACACTCTCCCTCGGGCGGCCAAGGCACAGGAACAGGCACCACCGGCTCAGGAACAGACACCACCAGCTCAGGAACTGGAATAGACACCACCTGCTCATGAACTGGAACAGACACCACCGGCTCAGGAACTGGAACAGACACCACCGGCTCAGGAACAGATACGGACACCTGTTCAGGAACATAAACAAACACCGGCTTCAGCACAGTGTCCAGGGTTCCAACCGGACTGGAGGCTGCCATCTTGGTAGTGTGTGCAGCCCAGGCACGCCAGACAGCAACCAAATAAAAAGTGAAGACAGCCCTCTGGGCCGCGGCAGGGCTGACGGGTACAGCCTCCGGCACAGGAACAGTCTCTGCATCGACAGATGTGACGTGGACAGTCTCTGGATCGGCAGACGTGACGTGGACAGTCTCTGGATCGGCAGACGTGACGTGAACAGTCTCTGGATCGGCAGACGTGACGTGAACAGTCTCTGGATCGGCAGACGTGACATGAACAGTCTCTGGATCGGCAGACGTGACGTGAACAGTCTCTGGATCGGCAGACGTGACGTGAACAGTCCCTGGATCAGCAGACTTGCTGTGTCTCTTCCACGCATGCAATACCGCCACTGCGTAAAAGAGAAAGACAGCCCTCCTGGCCGTGGCAGGACTGTTGGTGGGCAGCTCCGAGACAATCCTCTTGTCCGAAGACACAGGCTCGGCGGCGGCCATCTTGTCCGAAGACACAGGCTCGGCAGATGTGACGTGAACAGGCTCGGCGGCAACCATCTTGTCCGCAGACACTGGATCCGGCTCGGCAGCGGCCATCTTGTCCGAAGACACAGGCTCGGCAGACGTGACGTGAACAGGCTCGGCGGTGGCCATCTTGTCCGCAGACACTGGATCCGGCTCGGCAGCCGCCATCCTGTCCGAAGACACAGGCTCGGTAGACGTGCGTCTCTTACCCCCTCTCCGTCTGCGACGGTGAGATGGTGGCTCCAATTCGTCCCTCACCATCCCAGAGTCGAAGGGGGGCCATGGTGGAGAGTGGTGTTGGACTCCCTCTCGACCACCAACTCCTCTGCGACCTCCCCGGGTCCCACGAAAAATGACTAGACGGGTTCCCTCAAACATATCTCTCCTCTCCCGCTCGGTGGCTGGGGAGGAGAAGTTGGAACACATACCGCTGGATCTGTCTGTGACGGAGTCCTTCTGTCACAATCCACACCAGGAAACACAGGAGAAGATCCAATTGCAGAAAGTATGTTTAATTAGGGAAATCCGTTACTCAAAATCCAGTCCAGGCAATAGTCGATATCATAATCCATCCAAAACAAGAACATAAACAGGAACACAGAAGAAACAGAAGTGGCGTGATAAATACAAGGACTCCGTGACACATACTAAAACAGACAGGGTTATATACACAGGGAAATGACAATGCTAATGGGGAACAGGCTGAGTGCAATGATCAGTGATAAGGGACAGCTGAGTGCAATGATCAGTGATAAGGGACAGCTGAGTGCAATGAAAAGACAAGGATCATGGGGGATGTAGTTCAAGAGTGTGATGGACACCTTGGGGAAGGAGGACATCTAGTGGTGACCCAAGGAACATAAACCAGACACTGTGACACTGCAGTCATGTCACGTTTATTAATATAGCACGTTATTAAACAGTATTAAACATGCAAAACAGTGTCAGCTTTTGTTTCTTCATGTAATCCCAGGTGGACTGGATGATGGTGAGATCAGATCTCTGTGTGGATCAGACCGGCTGTTGTCAGACTCCTTCTGCACACAAAAATCTCACATTATTATTACAATTAATGGCAAAATTTATGTTTGGAAATGCAAACTGATATTTTCTACTTAACAGAAATAGAAAAAAAAAGAAATAACTGGTTTAAAACCAATATTTGGGATACTGGAATACTGAAATTAGGGGTTCAAGCATGAAATGCTGAAGGCCTATTGTAATTGTAAGGATTTGTAAAACTGATCATGCAGGCCAAACCGTAAGGCCTAGAGACTTGAAACCTGGCCAGATGGTAGGCCTCAATTTGGGGACAACCTATCAGAGTATGACCCTGGCTCAAGGCACACAAAATATGTATCTCCAATTTCAATTTAGGCAGGAAAAAATGTCCGCTATGTCGAATTTTGTCCAAAACCTACTTTTGCGAACTAGTCCCTGGTTTTTCGCCCAAACCAAACCAGTCTAGGGCATTTCTCTGGACTCTCTAGATCAATAATTATCGAAAAATAAGTTGAACTTTTGCATTTGTGTGGCTGTAACAGGGTCATTTAGAAAAGGGGCGTGACAAAATACACTCAAAAGCCTATAAATCCTAAAGTAAAACTCATATGTGTCATAACATGGTGAAGAAGCATGCATAGTTTCATGGAGATCGGACCATAGGTGGCGCTATAACTTGCTGTCCGCTTTCAACGTACAGAAAATATTCTTCAGATAATCACATTTGTGTTCCACAGATGATCTGAGTAAATAATGACTGATTTGTTTCTCTAATAAATTTGACCATCGGCGCTCTATGATTGTGTATTTTCAGAAACAACGTCACCTCAATATAAGATATTGCATAGATTACATGTAACGCCAGTTATAATGAATAAAATTGATCATTCTATATCTGCCTTGTGTGTTAAGTGCCATACAGAGTTGGGGACATACTTTCACTGTTTTTGGAGTTGCAAGTATATCTCTAGATTTTGGAGCTTTATTGCTTGTGAAATTAACACCATTCTTCGGATAAAATTGAAAAAAGGGCTTTTCCTTCTGGGGCTTCTATCCAAGAGGCAGGCAGTGACACTTACACTGGATGCAACAGGATACAAGCTGTTAGATAAACTACTTCTTGTGGCAAGGAAATGCATCCTTATTAGATGGATCAATGACACTCCCCCCTCTGTGACTCAGTGGTATAGAGAAGTCTTTGCAGTGTTGCCGCATGAGAGACTGGCTGCTGTGCTTAGGGGTAATGCACAGAACTTTTATAACTTATGGTCTCCGTTTATAGATCACTTGCCTTTAGATGTCAGAAAAATAGTCTTGTGTACCAATTAGTGCTCTCTGGGGTGTTACGCCCCTCCTTCTGGAGGTGGGCATTGCAACTTACAAAGAATGGCCTGGGTTATTTTGTGTTCTGATGTTCTTTTCGGTTCCAAAATGACATGTATCAGTATTCATGTATGGGAAATATTTTAATGTGCCTTGCTGTAGGGTTTGTTTGTAAAACTTTGTCTAACCTAGTTACCAACATCATTATTTATCATTTATCCGCTATTTTTTTTTTTTTTTTTTTTTCTTTGGAGATGGTTGTGTAGTTTTTTTTTTTTTTTTTTTTTTTTTTTTAACAAACCCATGACACAATACTTTGAAGATTTTCTGTCAAGGTGTATTTCTATTTCCCTCGGGAAGACACATTGTATGTTGCACATGCTAACACTGAATAAACATGTCAAAAAAAAAAAAGAAAAAAAAAAAGAAACAACGTCACCTGACCTTGAAAGAGAAATATCCCAGGATGAAAGAAACTCTGGTAAGATCCAGCAGATCTGTTGCTCAGTTTGAGTTGAAAGTGATCTAATGTTATAAAGATGAGTGATGGATGTACAGCATGTGTATGAATACTCGTACATGGTGTCTTAGTCTCACCTTGTTTTACTGTAACAATCCCTTTGTGTGATTTCTTGACATAACCCGTTTCTCTATTTGGTTTAACCAATACACTCTATGGTTGTGTATTTTCAGAAACAACGACACCTAAACCTGAAAGAGAAACATCCCTGGATAAAGAAAAGTCTGGTAAGATCCAAAAGATCTGTTGCTCAGTTTGAGTTAAAAGTGATCTTATGATATAAAGATGAGTGATGGATGTACAGCATGTGTATGAATACTCGTACATGGTGTCTTAGTCTCACCTTGTTTTACTGTAACAATCCCTTTGTGAGATTTCTTGACAGATCCTGTTTCTCTATTTGGTTTGTATATTTTTAGAAACACATGCACCTGACACTAAAAGAGAATCCCAGGATAAAGGAAAGTCTGGTAAGATCTGTTCTCATTTTGAGTTCAAAGATATCTCATGATATAAGCAAGCATTTGAAGTACAGCATGTGTGAGAACGCTTGTAAATGAATGTCACAGTATCACCTTGTTTCTCCATGAAAATCCCTTTGTGTGATTTGAGCTTGACTAGTTGCTGTCTGCTTTCAATGTACAGAAAATATTCTTCAAACAATCACATTTCATGGAGATCGGACCATATGTGGCGCTATAACTGGCAAAAAAGCTTTCATTCTTATTAGGGGTTCAAGTAATGCTGAAACCCTATTGTAATTGTAAGGATTTCTAAAACTGATCATGCAGGCCAAACCGTAAGGCCTAGAGACTTGAAACCTGGCCAGATGGTAGGCCTCAATTTGGGGAGAACCTATCAGAGTATGACCCCGATTGGCCCATAGGTGGCGCTACAGCAACCAAAAGTACAAAAGCCTATAAATCCTAAAGGAAAACTCAGAACTTCACAAAAATGATGAGCATATGTGACCAGGGCCTGAAGTTAACTTTTTTGACCACCTGCCACAGTAACTTTTTACCAGCCAGTTTTTTTTTTTTTGCCTCATAAAGGTGAAAAATAGAAATCCTACAAACATTGTTCTTTAACTTGTAAGAGTACACATTTAAGTGCTGTCAAGTTATTAACGAAATCATTATAAGTAATAAGAACTCTTAGACTATAATTTTTTTAATATTTTTATTCATTGATTTGCTGTGTCACAGACATAGTCATATGTCATATTCATATATACTGACTGCTGCTAATCTGAGTCCACAAAAAAGGAGCAGATGCACTCCTCTTCCTCCACTGCAGCTGCATCTTCCATGAGGTCTGGTCTCCTTGACATGTCCCCACCACTTTTTGCCAGGGTCGATATTGTCCCCACCACTTTTTAAAACATCTCGCGGCACGAATGTACCAACTCTACAAATAAATGAAACATCTCCAGTTAACTGGCAGAGCATTAATTTCGTTCGTTTTTAAATAAGAGGCGATCTAGCGCTGAAATCTAGCGCTGATTTTGTGGCTCAGATAAGGTCCAGTTCTGGTTTATTTCTTTGCTCTTGGCTGAGACTTGTTTTTTAAATCAAGTGATCAAAGTGCTCGTTGCCGCTGCGATCAGTGGCGCGCGCGGATACAGTGTTTTCTCGTGTGGCTCGCGCACACGCCACACTTTCTTCACTCGACGCTTGGTTTGCATTTCTGTATGTCTTCCCTGCTACAGCTAACCCTTTCTGTTCATCCACCCTACAGAAACAATGACAATTCACAGTAAGCTTGATAACACATGCATGCCAGCGCATGCACGCACGCACGTATGTACACACACCCCACATAGCAACATTGTTTCGGCCCAGATCCGGCCCACATCTGGCACACATGGAAAGATGATCTGGCCCACATGCAGCGTGGAATTACGGCACTTGGGTGGGCCACTCCTGTTTGCCAGATCTGGGCCACAAGCAGGCCATAGCAATGCCACATCTCAGCCAAGAGCAAAGAAATAAACCAGAACTGGACCTTATCTGAGCCACAAAACCTGTGTATATTAAATATGAAGTCATCTCAGCCTGTTAACAAAAAGAATCACTGAAAGAAAAAAGAGAACAGAAAAAAGAGACGAGCAGAAACACAAGAACTACAACTGACTTCAGACACAGCCTTAGATGAAATCAACTGAAGAGAAAAGAAGACATTAAATCTGTGAAGATCTCAGCAGAGGAGGATTAAACAACTCCACAAACAGCATTACCAGCTTCACTTATTACTAACCAGACTGACTTTATTTCTGTCAGACGTCTACAAAAGTTTTTATTGAGAATTAACAGAGTTTAACTCTGTGTTTCATTTGAAGTCACCATAACAGTGAATAGTGTTTCCATTAGTTGGGCTCTTAACTCGTATTATATCTTTTGTCTTCTTTGGCCGCTGTGACAGTGTGTGTGTCAAACACATTTGCAGCAGCAAAGAAAGCAAAAGTGAAATGAGATCAGGTGATGATGGTTACCTGTTGATGGTTTTATAATCATCATGAAATAGACTGATTCACTGAGGTCATTTGAATCTAACAACTGTGTTGTACCATTAATATATTCTCATCACAAACCCTGTGTTACTGCAGCGTGAGGTCCAGCAATATTATAACAATCAGTCAGAAGATTTTAACGAACATGAAAAATGAATCCACGGTGACACACAGAGATATCAAAAATCAGCACATGAATCTCAACAAGGGTGACAATATATATATATTTTTTAGATAAACAGATTAATTCATAACATCACTGAAAAGCTACTAAATGTCACAAAAAAAACAACAGCAAAAAATAAAAGCACATATTTAGAATTAAAATAATAGGACAATTCAGCTGCATAATTTATTCATGTTGCAATGCATGCTGGGAGTTTTGTACAATGATGGTACCCAGCATGCATTGCAGCAAGGTACTTTAGATTGTCACCATTGTTGAGATTCATACGTTGATTATTGATGTCTGTGTTTGTCATCGAACAGTAATTTTTCGTGTTCATGTTCGTTAAAATCTTCTAACTGATTGTTATAATATTGCTGGACCTCACGCTGCAGTAACACAGGGTTTGTGATGAGAATATATTAGTGGAACAACACAATTGTTAGATTCAAATTACCTCAGTGAAACAGTCTATTTCATGATGATTATAAAACCATCATCACCTGATCTCGTTCTTTGACAAACACACTGTCACAGCGGCCAAAAAAAATAAAAGATATAATACGAGTTAAGAGCCCAACTAATGGAAACACTATTCACTATTATGGTGACTTCAAATGAAACACATTAGAGTTAAACCTCTGTTAATTCTCAATAAGAACTGTTGTAGACGTCTGACAGAAATAAAGTCAGTCTGGTTAGTAATAAGTGAAGCTGGTAATGCTGTTTGTGGAGTTGTTTAATCCTCCTCTGCTGAGATCTTCACAGATTTAATGTCTTCTTTTCTCTTCAGCTGATTTCATCTAAGGCTGTGGCTGAAGTCAGTTGTAGTTCTTGTGTTTCTGCTCGTCTCTTTTTTCTGTTCTCTTCTTTCTTTCAGTGATTCTTTTTGTTAACAGGCTGAGATGACTCCATATTTAATATACACAGATACTCAGATAAGGTCCAGTTCTGGTTTATTTCTTTGCTCTTGGCTGACATGTGGCATTGCTATGGCCTGCTTGTGGCCCAGATCTGGCAAACAGGAGTGGCCCACCCAAGTGCCGTAATTCCACGCTGCATGTGGGCCAGATCATCTTTCCACGTGTGCCAGATGTGGGCCGGATCTGGGCCGACACAATGTTGCTATGTGGGACAGTGCTAACTCAACAGATATAGACCTAAGTTACCGCAGCTCGTATGTAAACAAATCACACACGGCTGTGTTGATGGCTGATTTAGTCAGTAGATAGTTCCTGGCAACTGTTAATTACAGCCTTCAGGAACCGTTAAGCAGAACTAAATTAATATTAATATTACTGGTAAAGTTACCGGGTACCGGACATTTTCTCACTGGTTTCCAACTCCCAACATACACACGCACACACATCTGTGTAACTGTCATTGTACCGTAACCAACGTCAGCTTTGCTTTATCTCATCTCATCCCATCTCACCAACAGTTTAATACTGTTACTCGCACATCCAAAACGTCGTCTTTTACGTCGCGGACTTAAAAAAAAAAAAAAACAGACGCAAAAAAACAACAACTAATGAATCACTCAATTCTCATTGGCTACCCGCCAATGTTGCAGGTAGATTGACAGTTTTACCCGCCAATTGCAAAATTCACCCGCATTTGGCGCGTGGTCGGGTGTTAATTTCAGGCCCTGTATGTGACCCTGCCTGTGAAAACCCAGCTAAAGTCATTTTTTGTGATTCAATGTTTTCTACATAAAATCATCCTACACAACGTAAAGAACATTCTGTGAACATATAACCTTGATATCTTTAATATTAACTGAGTAAGGCCATGTCAAAGATTTGCTCAAATTTGGGCTCAGAAAATCATATTTTTGAGAAATTCCAATTTAAAAATAGGTTATTTGTTAAAACTGCAACACATCTGATCCATAGTTATCCTGAATATGTGCCATATAACACATTAAAGCTGAGATTCTCCCCTTTTTAGTGATATATGAGACATCGGTGGAAAAATTCTTAAAGTTTTGTAAAACAGGTCTATTTATTATGATGTGCATGTCCAAAAAGTTAAAAGCATAAAAACATTGAAACGAATGGGGGTGCCACAAGAGCTTGATCGTAGCAACAATTACCATGTCAATTCAGTGGAATGATTTATATAACTTTATTAGTAAAATGTAATATCAGTGAAAAAAATGTCAATAATATATCAATTAAATAACATAACATTATTTATTTATTTTTGTATAATTGAGATACAATGAGATAAATGAAAATGTAAGTATTGCATCTCAAAACCATTGGTATAATCTATCATTTACAGCAATAAACACAGATGGCCTATTTTTGTCATTTTTATGGCTATGACTACTTTGGCGCTCGTTAACTCATAATTCGATTCTGCGACTTTAGCCGGGGTTTCACAGGCGGGGTCACATATGTGACATAACATTCTAAACAAACAAGCAAATTTGTATGGAGATCGTACCATAGGTGGCGCTATAACAGTCAAAAAGCTTTGAAAACCACATATTTCCTATGAAGAACTTTGAAACATTAACACTGTTATTTTCCTGTTTATAAGTGTGAAGCTGATTTAAAAAACAGTCGGGATTGTATAAAGCACTAGCCTATATGAATAAATGTGACTTGACATGAATCGAGTCACATGGACACTTTTATGGCTTTTTTTGTCCTTTTGGGAGCTTGACTAGTTGCTGTCTGCTTTCAATGTACAGAAAATATTCTTCAGATAATCACATTTGTGTTCCACAGATGATCTGAGGAAATAATTACTGAATTTGTTTCTCTAATAAATTTGACCATCGGCGCTCTATGATTGTGTATTTTCAGAAACAACGTCACCTGACCCTGAAAGAGAAATATCCCAGGATGAAGGAAAGTCTGGTAAGATCCAGCAGATTCGTTGCTCAGTTTAAGTTGAAAGTGATCTTATGATATAAAGATGAGTGATGGATGTACAGCATGTGTATGAATACTCGTACATGGTGTCTCACCTTGTTTTACTGTAACAATCCCTTTGTGTGATTTCTTGACATAACCCGTTTCTCTATTTGGTTTAACCAATACACTCTATGGTTGTGTATTTTCAGAAACAACGACACCTAAACCTGAAAGAGAAACATCCCTGGATAAAGAAAAGTCTGGTAAGATCCAACAGATCTGTTGCTCAGTTTGAGTTAAAAGTGATCTTATGATATAAAGATGAGTGATGGATGTACAGCATGCGTATGAATACTTGTACATGGTGTCTTAGTCTCACCTTGTTTTACTGTAACAATCCCTTTGTGAGATTTCTTGACAGATCCTGTTTCTCTATTTGGTTTGTATATTTTTAGAAACACATGCACCTGACACTAAAAGAGAATCCCAGGATAAAGGAAAGTCTGGTATGATCTGTTCTCATTTTGAGTTCAAAGATATCTCATGATATAAGCAAGCATTTGAAGTACAGCATGTGTGAGAACGCTTGTAAATGAATGTCACAGTATCACCTTGTTTCTCCATGAAAATCCCTTTGTGTGATTTGAGCTTGACTAGTTGCTGTCTGCTTTCAATGTACAGAAAATATTCTTCAAACAATCACATTTGTGTTCAGTAAATAATGACTGAATTTGTTCCTCTACTAAATTTGACCATCGGTGCTCTATGATTGTGTATTTTCAGAAACAACGACATCCCAGAATAAAGAAAAGTCTGGTAAGATCCAGCAGATCCATTGCTCAGGTTGAGTTGAAAATTATCTAATGATATAAAGATACAGTAAAGATGGTTGTGTATTTTCAGAAACAACGTCACCTGACCATGAAAGAGAAATATTCCAGGATGAAGGAAAGTCTGGTAAGATCCAGCAGATCCGTTGCTCAGTTTGAGTTGAAAGTGATCTTATGATATAAAGATGAGTGATGGATGTACAGCATGTGTAAGAATACTCATACATGATGTTATAGTCTCACCTTGTTTCTCTGTGAAAATCCCTTTGTGTGATTTCAGGTTCCTCTGTGATAGTTGCGGTTTCTGTGGGTTTGATCCTGCTGGCTGTGTGTTTAGTGCTCATGTTGCTCAAAATAAAATACAGCTGTAAACATGGTGAGACACACACACACACACACACAACACTGCACATTTAGTACATCTGAGTGTGTCGCCCTCTGCTGTTCAGAAATACACACACAGTTAAATGATCTCTCATTTTCTCAGTCTCAGATGTGGCTCTTGTTCACACAGGCATCATTTCATCATCAGACAGAAGAGAGACCGGAGATCATGAAATGGTGAGTTTCAGAACTGATCTGTGCTTCATGATGTCAGATAAGCATGTTTGCTGTACCTTTAAACTGAGACTTCATGTTTGGGGGATTTTGCTTCTCTTACAGGTTCAAGACTCAGATCCCACATCAACTCCTCTATATTCGACAGTCCAGTTACCCACAATCCCCTCTGATTCACAGAATCCACTTTACTCGTCAGTCCAGTTACCCACAATGCCCTCTGATTCACAGAATCCACTTTACTCAACAGTCCAGTTACCCACAATTCCCTCTGATTCACAGAATCCACTTTACTCAACAGGCCAGTTACCCACAATCCCCTCTGATTCACAGAATCCACTTTACTCGTCAGTCCAGTTACCCACAATCCCCTCTGATTCACAGAATCCACTTTACTCGTCAGTCCAGTTACCCACAATCCCCTCTGATTCACAGAATCCACTTTACTCGTCAGTCCAGTTACCCACAATCCCCTCTGATTCACAGAATCCACTTTACTCAACAGGCCAGTTACCCACAATCCCCTCTGATTCACAGAGTCCACTTTACTCGACAGTCCAGTTACCCACAATCCCCTCTGACAGGGTCCTTTACGCATCTGTCAGTTTCCAGAAGCATGAAGAGTCTCTCAGTGACGCTACAGTCTCCTTCAGTAAGAACGAGATTCACTCTGATTATGCATCTGTCAAACACACCAAACTAAACTAAACTTACCATTAGAGTTGCTTTTTACTCAAATCTAGAACTGTGTCAGTCACTGAGAATAATGACTGAGCCACGTGCAATAATCATTCAGTGTCATTGATAGGGATGGGTACCGAAACCCGATATTAAACGGCCCCGGTGCTGAATTATGAAAGTCCGCTGGATTGATAAGCTCGGACGTTATCGGTTCTGCTGTCGGTACTGGAGAAATTAAGAAAGTGCACGTGCTATATATTATTGCTGTTAAGAAATTATTATCTTGCAAATCTCGCCAGCCACTTCTATATATAATAATATTGAACCATTTGTCTGTGACGCATTTTTGCTAGAGAGAGAGAGAGAGAGAGAGAGAGAGAGAGAGAGAGAGAGAGAGAGATTTTTCACGCGGAGCCACCCCACTGCGCAATGTGACGTCGTATTGACGTCATTTTCATGTAATTTTTGGACGTCCAAATTTGGTCCATTGAAGGGGTTGTTTTGTAACGCCAGGCGACGTCTTTTTTCGACGTCTTCCGCACGTTATTTTTCGACGTCCATCCACAAAAGTTTGTTTACAATAAATCGTGTGTGTGTGTACTGATCGCGATTTCACACACACACACACACACACACACACACACACACACACACACACACACACACACACACACACACACACAGCTTTACCTGGGACTCAAACTCGTGATCATCTGCTCCACGTGCCAACGCTCTACTGTTTGAGCTACAGAGAGAGTGAGATAATTTAAGATTATCGCGTTTAGGCTAAAAATAGGTTCGGCGCTTGGATCACGAGCATCTTGCAGTACATTTAAAATATTTTAAATATAATATTTTAAATATTTTAAAAATTTATTACATTTTAAATATAGCGATTTGGAAACGTGGATGGAGCAGTGAATAGGTTCATTACACAGCAAAATGACACGACAAACTCGCGTTTTGGAAAAGAGCTCTTCATTTGTAAATTAAAAAAATTATAATAATCATGTAAATTTCCTGCACCTGTCATAGACGTCCAAAAAATTACCCAGTTCAGGTCCAATGTTGAACGTAAATATGACGTCCAAGTTGGGTCATGGTTGGACGTCCAAATAGTGGACCTAGTTTGGACGTCGAAAAAAATCACCCAGTTCAAAGGTCCAATGTTGAACGTCAATATGACGTCCAAGTTGGGTCATGGTTGGACGTCCAAATAGTGGACCTAGTTTGGACGTCGAAAAAAATTACCCAGTTCAAAGGTCCAATGTTGAACGTCTATATGACGTCCAAGTTGGGTCATGGTTGGACGTCCAAATAGTGGACCTAGTTTGGACGTCGAATAGATGTCCAGAATTGGTCATGGACCGACGGACCCAATATAGACATGATCTGCACGTCTATCCGACGTCCAATGTTTAGTGGGACGGCGCGCACAACACAACAGCCCTGCTTAATGAGTGACGATGAGGACAGAACTAAACATTCAAACGGTTACACTTTAGATCTTTGATATTAAACTAATTTTATTTTAGATTTTGGCTTCCAATGATTATAAAAAAGAAGATATTTGAGGTATAACCATTAAAAACTAAAGCCACATTCTCTCCAGCGCAACTTCCTTCCCTTCACAGCGGTGCGCTGTCATTTCTCCCTAAAACCCAAACGTAACGTCAGAATCTGCACGATCGTTGATTGTTGTAAAATGTAGTCTATACTGTTGAGAAACTGCGGGACGCGTTTGATAATAAAAGGCAATTAAAAGTGCCAAAATTGACACAATAGACGCTGTTTCAAATGCGGCGCGCGCTCCGAAACACACCGCAACGAGACAAGCAACGTATATCTTGGGCTTCGTGTGCGCATCTAAACAATCAAATATACACACAAATATGTCAAAATGGCTGTCTTGGAGATTCACTTAAACAGTTTATTCACTTATACAGTTTATTTCTTAAATGGGCGTAAATAGTTGGGAGAAAATATGATACGTAATAATGATTAGATCTGCGTTTGGTCTTAAAGAGGCAGCAGTCTAATAAATCTGCTGACGATTGCTCCATTAATGTGAATCAAACAACAAAAGGCGAAGAGAAAATCAGTCGCAGCTCTAGAATGAATAATTTTGGCTTTTATAAGCTTTAATCTATCTACGATAAACTATGCAGTGTTATTTTACATCTGACTTGTACAGATGTATTTTTAATGTCAGACATTACTGAAATTAAAGCACTGGGTATCTAATTTGTATATTTGTTTTATTGTATCCTTTTTCTTTCTTTTTTTTGACGATGTGTTTTTGTTTTTGGTGTCCTATGTCTTCTGTATATAAAACACAAAAGCCTGCACCCTTCTGCATAATATACATGTTTTATTTGTTTTGTTAAAGCATTGCTTTTTCTTTTGCTATAGATATTTATTTTACATTTACATTTTACAATATTAATTATGTTCTAAATATTTTTTATTCCTTTTTTTAATTTAACAAAAAGAACCGATAAGAATACCGTTAAAGTACCGGATCGATAAGGAGTATCGGTAAGAGTAGTAATACCGTTAAAACCTTAACGATACCCATCCCTAGTCATTGAACAGGTTATGGATCAGTTATTAGAACAGGTTATGGATCAGTTATTTGAACAGGTTATGAATCAGTTATTTGAACAGGTTATGAATCATTTATTTTAACAGGTTATGGATCAGTTATTAGAACAGGTTATGGATCAGTTATTAGAACAGGTTATGGATCAGTTATTTGAACAGGTTATGAATCATTTATTTTAACAGGTTATGGATCAGTTATTAGATCAGTTTATGGATCAGTTATTAGAACAGGTTATGGATCAGTTATTAGAACAGGTTATGGATCAGTTATTAGAACAGGTTATGGATCAGTTATTAGAACAGGTTATGGATCAGTTATTTGAACAGGTTATGAATCATTTATTTTAACAGGTTATGGATCAGTTATTAGATCAGTTTATGGATCAGTTATTAGAACAGGTTATGGATCAGTTATTAGAACAGGTTATGGATCAGTTATTAGAACAGGTTATGGATCAGTTGCGACACTTACAGGTCACTATCCCCGTTTACATGCATCACACTTTTTAGCTATTCTGATTGAGATCGTTCTGATTGACGGATTCCGGTTGACTGTTTACATGGGATGCTATCTAAACTGATCTGGTGTTTACATGTGCTGACGCTTCCAATCGAAATCATTTTCTGACATGCGCACACAGCTTGTCTGCCAGATCTGGAAGCTCATTATTTCCCACGTTTTCAATCCTGTCAAGATGGTGCATCACTTAATCGTCGCGTTAGTTGTACGTTAGGCATTAACCGCGTTTCCAGTGTCGGGCCAGTGCGAGCCAGGGCTTTAAACGGGCCGTGCCAGGCAAATAGCCTCGGGCCAGTAACGTTAGCACCGTGCCCAAAATCTGCTGCGTTTCCACTGTCGGGCCAGAAGCTCCACAGCGCTTCACTAAAACACGCCCGTAACACGCCTCTCTGGATCAACGTCACACTAGCCCATCATTTCACCAATAAAATTAAAGTTTTATCAGAAAACTAATCAGAAAGAAATCACTGGAAACGGCGCAAAACAAGAGCGACCGTTTGCTGGCATTTTTGTTGTTTAATGGAATATTTAAAAGTAAACCCAAGAATAGATGTTTTACCACAGGTTTACAATAAAAAGCGATACATTGATCATAATGAATTAATTTGTGTCAAAATTGCACATTAGTCACACAGAAATAAAGCGGTTTACCTTTCATGACGTTTGTGAACGTTCACAAAAGAAAGAGGACACACAATTATTCAGTCGCGTCTGTTTCTGTTTATTTGGTAGCCTAGTTACAGGACATTTACATCACATTTAGAAAGAATGATAATTTCTACAAATATGCCACCAGAAATTTGACCTGAGGAGCTTTAGCACTCTCTCCCAGATACAGTTATATTTAAAAGAGGATAGTCCAGTATAAAGAGATAAAATAAAAACAGGATTAAGATAACTTATATGATTTGTCTGATTTCTTCAAGCGTTCATATTTACCATGTTTACTATGGTAATGGTTAGCGCACATAGTTTTTTGCATCGGGTATAAATATTCCTACCTTATCATCGGATCACAAACAGAAGGCGTTATGTTAGCTGACAGAATTATCTGGCGCAAAACCAGGCATGCGCAGAAAGACGTACACTCAAAGTAATCGGAACAGCTTGTTGACATGGAGCATTTTCATTCTGATTGGACTTTTAAACTGGTTATAATCGGAATACAATGCTACATGTAAACGGGGCTAGTGTTGGGAAAGAAGCTGAAATGTTTCTCTCAGAGA
This sequence comes from Abramis brama, assembly GCA_022829085.1. NCBI lineage: Eukaryota > Metazoa > Chordata > Actinopteri > Cypriniformes > Leuciscidae > Abramis > Abramis brama. Next base: position 57,979,044 of record CM040767.1, read on the forward strand.
CAGAAGGAAACATTGACTTCTCCTGAAATGTTAAACTGATGACAGAATCTTTAATCTTTGTAAGCATCAGTTTACCAAAAGTGGCGCATTATGTTGTGAGCAATAAGCCAATCTGTGATGAGCGCATCAGCTCGGATGAAGAGCAAGACAATATTTATAACAATTATAAATATACTTGATGTCATAAATGTCAGTGTTTTAATGGGATGTCTATCATGCAGAGGAAAATAAGCCTCATTTACAAGCCTTCTCCACTAAGATTTAAATGTATTTTAGAAATGTGAAACTCAAGTGAAGTGCCTGAAAGGCAGTAATAGATATTTAAAAAATGTAATTACTTTTTAACAAACAAAAAAAGTAACTAATTACATTGTAACTTGCCAATACTGAGCAGCAGAATACATTTCAATCTTCAAAAGAACAAATTAGAATACTGTTAGTAACTTGTATTAATGACTGTGCTTGTGTTCTGCTTTGATTTAGCAATATGTTTGTATTATTCTCATCATTTTCAATAAAAAATCTATGCTGAATAAATGTATATTTATCCCGCCACCATTTTCATTAACAGTGTATACTTTTTTCTTGATATACCCCGAAAGAATGGAAGTGAAATTGCCACGGTTCATGGATTCATTGACTGCGTATTGTGTGAGTGGGCGCGGCTCATCAGCATGGCTTATCATCAGGCCCGTCGCAACAAGGCAAGCAAACCAAGCAATTGCTTGGGGCCCCGAGCTGGCCTGGGGCCCCAAGACAACGACTGGTTAAGAATAAAATGCAACGACAAACTGTGAGCGCCCCTTTGATAGTCAATGCAGTAAAGTGCAATGACACTGTTATTGGGATCCCCCTCAAGGGGGCCCCCCTCAGTAGTGGCTGACTGCATCCAGCCAACCACGCGTCTCTGCTGCCGGCAAAATACAAAACCTCCTCGGCAGTCATCATGAAGCGGAATTATGCAAGTAAAACAAGATAGTAAGTGATAAATTACACTGGATAAAATAGCTCTATTTGTCTTGTACAAATGGTGTAATTTTGCAGCAGGTAGGCTAGCAAAAATATGTTTATGTTAGCTGTCTGCCTGACGGCAAATGCTGCTTGTAACGAACAGTTAGAGCAACTTTTTTTTTCGAACGGACGGAATATGGTTACATACTGTAATATGTTTTTTTTTAACGGGATAAGGAAGACGCAGATCTGTTCCAGAATCACTGTTTATCGTATTTAATGACATGACATTGCTATAGCTTTGTAATAGGTTTTGATGAAAGTGACATAGATAGCATGCTATACTAACTATTCCACCGTGATAATCTATTTACCAAATGGGGGTTAGGAAAACCACACAATAAATTCTGTGCATCAAACATTAGCTTGGGATGTTTTTAAGCATTGGTAGTTGTGAAAGCAGCTGCATCCGATCCCTTCTAATATCAAAATATGGAAATGCTAACATATCTTTTTGGTAACACTTTATAATAACCATCATTAATAGATGGTAAATTGTTATTTAATATTTAGTTAATTGTCATTTAACTGTTAGCAAACAGTCTTTTTACTTAATAAATACTTTGTAACCCATCTATAAACATTATTTAACCAGAAAGAGGCAGAGGAACATGATTTTTTCATAGCTTATCTTAATGTGCTAGTGTCGGGATATACAGTAGTGACAGTTTATGCAAATATGACATTATTTTTATAAGTTACCAATGGATCTTGAACAGTTACTTCAAGGTTACTGCAAATGTTCAATTGTTGAAAATGTTCAAATTTTATGGATTTAATTATAGGGGGGGGGGCTCCATGTCCATTTTGCTTGGGGCCCCCAAATTCCTTCAGACGGCCCTGCTTATCATCGCGGCTGATGGGCTGATCAGCACCAGCTGTTTTGAATGAGGATGTCCTATACTGTATATTGTTTGTTACCTCGTCCTGTCTTTGTCAGATGGTTGTTGAGGCTCACCAAGGAACTACTCACCGTGTTTCTCCTGCATTCCAGTCCTGTTTCCATGCAGTGGATTTCCTGAGGTTTCCCGGAGGAATTACTGTTCCTGCATCTTCGTCTGCCCATTGCGTCCCTGCGTTACCGAGCCTGAGTCCTCTTCTGCCTGCTTCCATTCTGACCTGCATTACTATCTACTACTTTTGTGTCAATTCTACTGTTCACTTGCAAATGAATCCTTTGACTGTTTCCTTCCGAGTTATGACAGAACCATCTGACCAAGTGATGGATTCAGCGAGTGCCCCAGGATTGGAAGAGATGTTCACCAACAGCGCCCGTATGGATCGGCAGGACGATCACATTGTTGCCTCTGGTCGGGCGATACAGGCTCTGGTAGCGCAGGTGTCCGAGCTCACCTCTCAATTACAACGTCTGAGAGCTCCCACTGCGCCAGTCCCGCCGTCCGTTCCCCCGGATTCTTCCAACATCAACCGTCCAGAGCCGCGCATCCCCACACCAGAGAGGTATGCCGGCGAACCTAATCTCTGCAGATCCTTCCTGACAAAGTGTTCTATTTACTTCTCTCTCCAGCCAGTGACGTTCACTTCTGAGCAGTCTAAAGTGGCACTGGTGATGACCTTGCTATCCGGGCACACGGCTCTGTGGGGAACGGCGGTGTGGGAAAATCAACACTCTTGCTGCTCCTCGTTCCAAGCACTCGGGGAGGAGATAAGGCGGGTGTTCGACCGCGTGGTCGATGGCCGTGAAGCGGCTCGTCAGCTTGCCGACCTTCAGCAGAACATCAAGACCGTCTCCGATTACCCCATCGAATTCCGGATGTTAGCGGCCGAGTGCAGATGGAACGAGGAGGCGCAGTGGGACATGTTCCTGCATGAGTTGGCTGACCGTGTTCAGAGGGAGATCTACACCCTGGAGTTACCCAAGAATCTCGATGGACTGATCGAACTGGCCCTACGTGTGGATGCACGTTTGCAGCAGAGGGAGAACCAGTTGCACCAGGCTCCAGTATCTGAGTTCTCGGAGTATCCCGGCTCCAGGAGTGTGAGAGCTCTCCAAACGATCCTGAACCCATGCAGGTAGGTCGAGCCCGGCTTTCCCGGGAGGAGAGGGAACGCCGAAGAACGAGGGGTCTGTGTTTATACTGCGGTGAGGCCGGTCACATCCTTGCTACCTGCCCTTTAAAAGACCAAGCCCGGCAGTAGGACGGAGGCTACTGTCGGGCAGGCTTTCCATGACCAGACCCTCGACCACTACTCTTCTCCCGGTAAGACTGCAGTGGGCAGACCAATCCTAAAACTGCCAGGCACTGGTAGATTCGGGAGCAGAGGGAAACCTGATGGACTTTTTAGTAGGGTAGGAAGGGGGCACCCGGGGCACACCTGCACCCGAAAGGTATATATTTTTAACCTAGTTTTTTGTAATCCTTAAGGTGTCTAGAAAAGGAATTTTGATGTTCCCCACGCAAATTATTGTCCCATATGTGATTTTTTTTTTTTTTTTTTGTACCATCTTTTGTGTCTGTGCTTGATTTTTCGGCTGTGAAAAATGAAAACTTTAAATCTACATAGAATCTGAACAATAAAAACTCAAATAAACACTGTCATAACGTGTCCCGTGGAGATCAAGGGGAGGTGGGAGATAGGCTCAGGACTCAGACATCATCCAAAGAAGATTTTTTTATTCGTGGAGAAGTAGGAGTGAATATTTTCACAATGATGTGTCAAAGAACAAAAATTACAACAAAAAAAACAAAATAAATATACACTTGACTCAGTGCAAGCTTTGATGTATTAACAAACAAAGAAAACCAAATTGCTACAGGCAGCAAAATCTTCATGAATACATTCAGCAATATGACCCCACCTTTTCCTCCCAAGGTTCAAATTAGACTGTCTTATATAGCCTAGAGCAGGCTCATTACACTCAAGACCGTACCAACTGCAGGGGCATCTATACCAAAAACCTTTGTAGCCTAAACATATGACCATTTAACCATTTAACTTAAAAAAAAAAAATTAAAATAAACTCATTCAGTAACTTAAACTAAATGTAAACACCATAAGACATTTCTCCATGCCTACATTACCAAAAGTTAAGCTCCCTTCCCCATTAATAGAAAATGGTTTAACCCAACACAAGAAAAAGGGAAGCAGTGGTCCCGCCCCTTCCTTTGAGGAGTCACAGAAACAGGAAATGGTGAGTAGACATCATGCAGGGTCACTGTTTGCAATATGGGGATAAATACAGATTTGAAATAATAAATAACAAAAATGCGTAACTACAACTTGTCTCTGTATGGTCAATGAGAACAAATAAAGGAAAACTATAGTAGACATAACATGTTGTGTTGACCGCTGATATGTGCACCTATCTGCAACCAACTCAAACAGCATGTCTTAAACTTATTATAAATTAATGTTATAGAATAATGAACCTAAGGGACCGCACCATAGTCAAAATAAACACAAAGCCATAGATAACAAATATAAAGAAACATAAGTCCATAAACAGTTTGTAACAACTTCGGCAGTGATGACGTCATCTTAGCACCCGTCATCACACACCCCACCCCTTAAGCCTGTCACTCATCATAGTGACGGGACAAAAAGTCTGCAACAACATTCTGAGCTCCAGCCCTGTATTTCACTTGAAATTTAAAAGGTTGCAGTGATAAGAACCAGCGGGTAATGCGAGCATTGCTGTCTTTCATCCTGTGGAGCCATTGTAAGGCCCGATGATCAGTCTCTAAGGTAAAATCTTTACCAATGAGGTAATACTTCAGAGTATCTAATGCCCACTTAATGGCCAGTGCCTCTTTCTCCACAGTAGAATATCTGACCTCACGGGGGAACAATTTCCGGCTAATATACTGCACCGGCCTTCGATTTTCACTGTCACCTTGCAACAGGACAGCTCCTAGACCTACTCCCGATGCATCCGTCTGCACTGTAAAAGGGAGGTCAAAGTTCTTTTCCTGGATGACTGGTCATACCATGACTTCTGATGCTGCTGGGCCTTGGCCATATTGGCATGAACCTGCTCTGCCATAGAGTCCATTTTCTCTCTCATTCTCAAGACATATGAAACCACATTCACCTGTGCCCTTGATTTGCCTCCCTCCCAGGCCTCCTTCAGGATGTCCAGCGGTCCACGTACCTGGCGACCATAGAGCAATTCAAATGGAGAGTAACCGGTTGAGGCTTGGGGAACCTCTCTATAAGCAAAGAGGAGATACGGCAGCCACTGAGTTGCTCTACAATAACCGTTCCCCTGACTTTGTCCTGCCTTTTCTCCCTTCTGGACCTTTTTGCTTTGGGCTCCTCCGCAAAAGGTAACAAATTAAGAGTCTGTTTATGCTCTTCTGTCTGTCTTGCCTTTGCTCTGGTAACTGCTCTGACCTCTGCTACACCAGTCTGCCTTTGCAACAAGTCGACAAGTATTGGCACATCCCTACCCAAAATAACTGCATAAGGGGCTTGGTCCACAATGCCTACTGTCAACAGGTAGGGTTGACCCTCAACCTCCATCTTTACATCAACAGTAGCATACTCTCTCTCTCATCTCCATGAACACAACGTACCCTCAGCTTACTCTGACTGGACATCTGTAGATCTCCAACACACTCCTCTCTCACCAGCGTCTGACTAGATCCAGTGTCTACCAAAGCCATAAACTGCTTACCTCCTATTTTCACAGGAACAATGGTGTCTATATTCTGACCTGCTTCAACTACTATTTGAGATGGTCTGGGAACATAACAAAGACGTGCATTACTGACTCTTTGTAACGTACATTCTGCCTTCTTGTGCCCTGCCTGGCCACATCCATGACATATAAGCACTGACTTCTCTTTGTATTGACCTTCTGACTGTGGATAACTTTTAGGGTAAGATTTAAATTGGGGAGTCTGTGAACTAAAGCCTTTAGTTACGCTATAAGGTTGACCACTACCGAACCCCTTCCCAGACTTACCCGTCGTACTGTAGGCGCCGCCATGACTGTGACCCAGCTGATAAGTTGACCGCCTAGCAGCAATGAAAGTCTCAGCCAGTTCAGCTGCTTGTCTCGAAGAGGTGGGATTGTGTTCACAAATCCAGGTTCTGATTTCAGGGTTAATCACTGCCAGAAACTGTTCCAGCACAATCATTTCTCCGATTTCCTCCTTAGTCCGCTGCCTGGGTGTTATCCATTTGTCATACAGGTCTTTCAATCTTGCCTGCAGCTCTTTAGGAGTCTCCTCTTGTCTTAGAGCCTTTGCCATAAAACGCCGCCTGTAGGTCTCTGCATTAATCTCAAATTTATCCAAGATTGCTTTTTTCACTCTAGCATACTCAAAAGTGTCATCAAGATCCATGGCAACATAAGCTGCTCTTGCCTTGCCTGTCAGCAATGGCACTATATGCAATGCCCAGTCTTCAATTGGCCACCTACAGGCTTGAGCAATCCGCTCAAAGGTTGTTAAATAGTGCTCAATGTCATCATCCTCTTGAAGAGGTAACATCTTTGGGCCTTGCCAGCCCATCCATTGCGGTGGGGCAGCTCCTTGCATGGACACAGGTGGTGCTGTCTCTTGATCCCCTCCTTCATTGCTCCGCCTCCTGTGGAGTACACGAGTAGGAAGGGCTGTATTGTCTTCGGAAGTCAAAGGGGAAAAGGCTTGCGCTGCCACACCTCCCAATGTTTGTCGCTCTTGCCGCTCTCTCTGCACCTCCGTCTGCAACTGCCCGAACTGATGTTGAAGAGTGCGCCACCTGTGTTCTTGCCGCTGTGCTTCCTTTTCCAGATGCGACTCTCTGGCATGCTGTGACTGCATGAAGCTCTCCACAGTCTTTCTGAGCTGGTCCATTCTCTCCCCCGTTGAGTCTGCCATCTGTGAAGTAGTGGCCCCCGACACTATACCTTCCTGGTCAGGCCTTGCCTCAGCACCCTCATCTTCATCTTCCTCCACCACTCTCTGAATAGTCTGTCTCTTGGGTGGCATCTTAACGTTCTACTGAAGCCTTCTACTGCACTGGAAAAAACCGCTGCCACCATTTGTCATAACGTGTCCCGTGGAGATCAAGGGGAGGTGGGAGATAGGCTCAGGACTCAGACATCATCCAAAGAAGATTTTTTTATTCGTGGAGAAGTAGGAGTGAATATTTTCACAATGATGTGTCAAAGAACAAAAATTACAAAAAAAAAACAAACAAAATAAATATACACTTGACTCAGTGCAAGCTTTGATGTATTAACAAACAAAGAAAACCAAATTGCTACAGGCAGCAAAATCTTCATGAATACATTCAGCAATATGACCCCACCTTTTCCTCCCAAGGTTCAAATTAGACTGTCTTATATAGCCTAGAGCAGGCTCATTACACTCAAGACCGTACCAACTGCAGGGGCATCTATACCAAAAACCTTTGTAGCCTAAACATATGACCATTTAACCATTTAACTAAAAAAAAAAAAAATTAAAATAAACTCATTCAGTAACTTAAACTAAATGTAAACACCATAATACATTTCTCCATGCCTACATTACCAAAGGTTAAGCTCCCTTCCCCATTAATAGAAAATGGTTTAACCCAACACAAGAAAAAGGGAAGCAGTGGTCCCGCCATAGACAGTAAAATAAATGGACACAGCGACCCCATTGGAACTCAATTGAGACAAGTGAAGCCCATTTTTAGCGATTTTTAGCACTTCCGTTTCTGACGCGCAGACTCAAACTAAGCTTGATGACGTCAGCAACCTGTCTGACAGATGTAAATCTTCTAGTAGCTGTGCGTGCAAACTGCCATCGTTAATCATCTTGCAGAGACGACGAGCTTGAGCGGGGAGTTCTTTGGCGTGAGTGAGCAGCTAGGAGTAAGTATTCTGATTAATTATTTTGTATAGTATTTTAAAAATGTAATGCCAGTACGCCATATTAAGTTACTGCATACTATTAAGAAGTTATGTAAAATTATGTTCAATAACTGATATGAATTCATACCCAATAGTTATTTAACCGCCCAGGGATCGAATATTTTAAATATAATTTAATTTTTGATGCACATGATGTTGTATAACGTTAATGGGCGCCGAATATAACCACAAAATGGCGTTAACTGTTATCTACACATCTACATCGCAAGAGAAATGGACGAATCAGTCATATAAAAAAGTTATTCAGTAAATCGCTTGGACAAAAGCGTCTGCTTTGGCCTAACATATAGATAATAAATGGACAATAACGAATGTCACCAATAACATCTATAACTAATGGTTGCCCTTTTCATTTTTCTTTCCTCATAGGTAAAAATACAAACTTTTCTACTTTTCTACTGCTAACAGAAAAAGAAGAAAGAAAAAAACTAAAACCATGGCTAATTACGCTACCAACAAAGGTAAGCCATATTAATATAGTATCATTTAGAATATATAGTATAAAATATGGAAAGCAACACTGTAAGAGAGAATAAAATAATAAATTAACCTTGTGTAATACCTATATTGTTATTATTATTTCAATGAACAGATAAGAGCAATTAATTTGTTTTATTGTATATTTGCATAGACTTTTTTTCTGTTTTGTTCAGATATAAATAAATCAATGGCCAGAGACAAGTTACTTGTGTGTTAAAATCTGTTTACTCATACTGACAAAACAGTGTTTTGATTGTGATTGCTGTATGCTATTAACAGGTCCAGTGATTTGGATCATCGGGAGTAGCTACATTCGTCGTGGGGAAGAGAGGGCCAGAGAGACCATCGGGGCCAATCTTGGCCTAGCGGCCAAGGTTTACTGGTTTGGCTGGGGTGGACTTCGATGGCACGGACTCCTTCCTTTCTTCTACCGGTCCCTCAGAGGAAGAGCAGCCCCGGATGTCCTGCTGATTCACTGCGGCGGGAACGACTTGGGATGCAGGAAGAGCATCGATCTCGTCGCAGCGATGAAGCAGGATCTGCAACATCTCTATCGGCGTTTCCCTCAGATGACCATTGTGCTGTCTGACATCACCCAGAGACGTCGGTGGAGATCGGGCCTTCCGGGGAAAATTGACAAGTCCCGTAAATGGGTGAACAGTGTCATGGCTACCTTTGTCTTGGGAATGCAGGGGGGTATTGTGCATCACCCTCAAATTGTATTTAACAAGCCTCAACTCTTTCTAAGGGACGAAGTTAATTTATCACCTAGGGGTAATGATATTTTTTTAAATAATTTAGCTGAAGGCTTGAGAGTCTTAATCCAGTAGGGGTGATGCTGGATTAAACCTCTCAGCATGTTTTTAACTTGAAACAGTTGAAGATTGTTAAATTGTTTTGGGGTTGTGTATGTGCCTTTTGTCTTTAGTTTAATACATGATCACATTGGTAGACATAACACTGTTCAATAGTCACTGCTCTTTCTCCCCCCACCCTTCTTTCACAGTAGCCTTCACAGTGAATATTGATAAGGGAGATGTCAAGACACCTTTAGATTACATTAGATTTATCTTTATTGTCAATGTGTAGAGTACAAGTACAGAGACAATTCAATGCAGTTAGTGTCTAACCAGAAGTGCAAAAAAAGTGTGGTATAGACGTAGTGTATTATAAACAGTAAATGACATGAAAGTAGTATACAGTTAACCTAGTGGTACGGTTTACAGTAAGGATGTTCATTTCAAATTTATTTGTATAGCGCTTTTCACAATACATATTGTTTCAAAGCAGCTTTACAGAAAATGCATTTCAGAAATGTATTAATTTAGTGCATAACATATCTCCGGCATCGAGTCGTCTCTTCACAGGTGTTGGGGCATCTGAAGTTTCCATGAGAGGCTGGATACAAACTGGAGCTGACATAGTCTATAACAAAAAAGCAGATGGGAAATAATTAGCATAGCTGCTTTCCATAATATTAATGCATTTGGTCTAATTTAACTGTAGTATAAAAGGTATGAGATGCATTATGTGAACGCTTGGCTAAAGAGATGCGTCTTTAATCTAGTTTTAAACTGGGACAGCGAGTCTGAGCCTGAACAATATCAGGAAGGCCATTCCAGAGTTTAGGAGCTAAATGTGAAAATGCCCTCCCTCCTTTAGTGGACTTAGATATCCTAGGAATGACCAGAAGCCTCAAATTTAGTGATCTTAAAGAGCGCGATGGATTGTAGGGCGATAGAAGATCTGTTAAATACACAGGAGCTAAACCATTTAGGGCTTTATAAGTCAGTAGTAATACTTTGTAATTGTTACAGAACTTAATAGGTAACCAGTGTAGAGATGATAAAATCGGTGTTATATGATCATATTTCCTTGACCTAGTGAGAACTCTAGCAGCTGCATTTTGGACTAACTGTAGCTTGTTTATTGAGGATGCAGGACAACCAGCTAATAAAGCATTACAGTAATTACAATTGTGTTTCTGAAGCAATAATATTTAGATTTTATGGTTTAATCACAATTCGATTTTTCATAGATCCCACAGTGGATTTATTGTTTGACCTAACTAAACGAGGAATAGACACAGTTTCTATAATGTTCTACACTGGTACTTATATCAATTAAGTTGGGACAGCAAAGAGTGTGATTTGGACTTTGACTTACTAGTCATATGGTGTGTAACGTCTTGGAGATGTTGTCCGACAGAAGAGCCGCTCTGATTCTGCTGGGGTGCAGGCCATCAGCACGGAAGAGCCTAGGACGCTCCCAGAACAATTCCAATTATTTACAAAGACCAGTGTCTGTTCATTACACCATGACATTAGCCATTCATTTAGAGCAAATAATCTACTGAACCTTTCTTGTCCTAGTCGGTACGTGGGATGCGGTCCAGACACGATGATCGTTGTCTCAATCAGGCTCCTGTAGTCCTTCTTCAGAACCTCCATCTGCCGCAGCCTGATGTCGTTCGTTCCCGCGTGCAGCACAACAGCTACGACGCGCTCGTCACCGTTCAGGATCTCGGGAACCTGGCAAGCAATATCTAGAACACTAGCACCAGGAAAGCAGTGACTGCGCACCTTACCTTTACCTGAGGTAGCGTGGACGTGCCGGACGATGGAATCGATATGTAAAGTATATTAACGTTAGCATAAGAGCAGAACACATGGGTATGCACTGCAGTATGAACAATATAGACAAATACAAATAATACAATATAAACTACAGATGTTGTCTAAGTTATCTAACTTAACTTGGCTTAACAGCCAAGTGACTATAACTAAACTATGTATGTGTGCTTTGTATGTGTGCTGCTCTTCACTGTCCTCAATCTGAGTTAAAGTTCTTTCATACTTAGCAGTGTTCGTTACTGGAAAAACTTGGAAACAGCAATCACCAGCATGTCTGAAAAAGAGAAAGGATGAACAGCATCTTGGCTTTAACTCTCAACATCTAGCCTGGCTTAGTTAGAAGCCCACTCACCACGTCAAGGTGCAGGCTCAGAGTGGGTACACAGGACAAGACAAACGTAACAAACAGACGCCACAAACAGATAACACTGAAACAACTGAACAATTGAACATTTGTGACCCTGGAGTCTTATGTTGCACGGGTATATTTGTGGCAATAGCCAACAAAACATTGAATGGGTCAAAATTATAGATTTTTCTTTTATGCCAAAAATCATTAGGATAATAAGTAAAGATCATGTTCCATGAAGATATTTTGTAAATTTCCCACCTTAAATATATAAAACATTTATTTTTGTGAATGGATGCAGCACTATCGCCAATAGAAATTGACAACTTTAAAGGAGATTTTCTCAATATTTTCTCGATTTTTCTGTACCTTCAGATTCCAGATTTTCAATAGTTGTATCTCAGCCAAATATTGTCCTATCCTAACAATGCATCAATGGAAAGATTATGTATTCAGCTTTCAGATGGTGTATAAATCTCAATTTTAAAAAAAATACACCTAAGACTGGTTTTGTGGTCCAGGATCACATTTCAGTGTAACATTTGAACAGAACGTACTGTATAATAACAAAAAATAACAGTTCAACCTTATAACCTCACGTAACTTGTTGATAGCATATGTGTAAGCAAAGCAAGTGTGAGCGAATTATGAACGTATTTAAAGGAAGGTTTCTCACAGCAAATACTTATGCCCCGTTGATGCGGGCTCTAAGCAAAGCAAGTATGAACGAATTATGAACGTATTTAAAGGAAGGTTTCTCACAGCAAATGCTTATGCCCCGTTGATGCGGGCTCTAAGCAAAGCAAGTATGAGCGAATTATGAACGTATTTAAAGGAAGGTTTCTCACAGCAAATGCTTATGCCCCTTTGATGCGGGCTCTAAGCAAAGCAAGTGTGAGCGAATTATGAACGTATTTAAAGGAAGGTTTCTCACAGCAAATGCTTATGCCCCGTTGATGCGGGCTCTAAGCAAAGCAAGTGTGAGCGATACACAAAAAGTGCTGTAAACATTATTCGAACAGGAAGATGTGCACTAAAAACACCATACTATTGGTGATGGAAAAGTATTAATTTGTTCATCCTCCTTCTCACAAGAGCCCCTGTTACTTTCTCAGTTTCTTGCCTTGCCAAATGATGAAGGCGTATCTTGCAGTACATGGAGGCTGCCATCTTAACCAAGGTGTGAACATGATTGTCCTCAACACTGGTCTCAAACATGTGGTTGTGCAACTCTGAAAAAATATTCTTGTCAGCACAATCACTCAGAACCTGAATTGTAATGGCAGCTGTCACTCCTTTTCCTTGAGGAAGCTTTCCTCCACTGGTGGTCAGAAGTCTTTGAAAGCACCTTTCAGAGGCTTTACACACCTCCACAATGTTTGTTGATGGATTCTGTAAGCCTCCCCTGTTTTTCAGGGCAATGAAAGCGTGCATGCTGGAATCAGAACTCAGTGCAAGAGAACAGGGCATGCACAAGATTTTCTCCTTCATCTTTTTCACCACAAATCCAGCAATGTAATGGATAGCGGCGTCCTTGAACTCGGATATTGACTCAACATAAGGTAAGATGCTGTAGTCGTGGTCAGAATCCAGAGGGAGTGCTGGTGTGACATCAAATTGACGAGAAGCTGGAACAACTGTCACTGCCAACATGTCGGTTCCATCTCTAATGAGACAGTTCCCTGTTCCATTTTTCACTTGATGTCTCACTAGGAGGCGTTTGTACGCAGCTTTGAACTATCGGGCAGTTGGGTTGTTGTTGTAGCCTCCACGTGCCCTAACTGCAGAAAAGAACAGCTCAAGATGATCCTGACTGAGTTTGTAAGTAAGGAGATACTTACAAGTGGCCTCCTGTGCTTCAACCAGCTCTTTAAAAATGTTGGAAATGCTTCTGGAGCTGGCAACAAATCCAATGGGACCCGTTTTCCTAGGGCCTGCATGAAGATGTCTCCCAGAGCTATCTCTGAGCTGCAGAAGGAAATTTTCAGCTCTCTCCAACAGACTTAGCATGTGAAGTTTATTACAACTTCTCAAAGGAGCTTTGGAACCCTTTGCCAGAGGATTCCTGCTGTTGAGAACATCAAAAGCTAAATCGATTGTTCTCAGAAATTCAACGGTTTCCTCAGAACCATGAAACTGAGGCAAGTGGAGCTCCTTGTTGCAGAATTCAAGAGCATCTGCAACACTGCTGCTGAAAACTTGAGCGGCAAGATTTACCTTCATCTTCTGATTCCTCCACTGAATATGTGCCATCTTCAGCTTATTACCCAGCCTCAAGCCCCCGTCTCCTGAAGTTTGTTGAGGTCTTCTAGGTATTTCAACCTAATCTCTTTGCCACTGCCTGTCTGGAAAACACGTCCATCAGCAAAAGCATTCCTCAAGAGTTTCATCATGTGACACACGTCAAAAACCACATGTACAGCCTGCATTGGATTTGCAGGGTGAGGAAAGAATGGCCTCATGTTTCCAACTGTGATATTGGCTCCAAGAGCCTGCATCATGGTGAAGTGACAAGACGGTCCATCACATGTCAGGGAAACAACGCGCACTCCAATGTCATGCAGCTTGTAAAGACACTGTGTGACAATATTTGCTCTCTCTTGTCCGCTTAACCCATCAAGGAGAAAGTAAGCCACAGGGATTTTCCAAGATCCATTAATGGCTACAACCATAAGGACCAATGCATCCTTGGCTACTGGTAAAGAGTCATCAACTTTGCCACATCCTACATCAACATACCCATGGAATTTCCCTTCAGCATATTCAACATGCTTTCTAATGGCCATCTCATCCATCATAAGGGCACAAACAGTCTCCTTACCATCTTTCCTTCCGTCCTCCACATGGGATTGTAGGGCAGCGAATGATGCCTCTGTAAAGCCTGGGTCTGCAGGAATACTGCTGTACCAAGACCTGATTGTTTGAGGATGAGGCAGAACACAATCAAAGCTTTCACGAACAAACTGATAAGCTTTTGGAGAGTAGAAATGGAGAGTCATGGCAAAAGATCTCAAATTATCAGAGATTCTTTGAGATTTAGTCTTGCACTTGGCCCTTGTAAGAATTTCTTTAGCAACACCGCTAAAGGAAGCCTCCAGCATATCAGCACAGCTGGTGGAAATAAGCAGCTTCTCTTTCAGATCAGTGACAACTGAAGAAAGAGACTTCACTTTCTGTTTCAGTCTTCTGACTCTCTGCGTTTGAAGCTTCAATTTTTTCTTGTAAGGACGCAAGCTACTTTGACCAAATGACACCTTCCTCTTTAGAGGACTGTGGGATTTTTTCAGTGTGTATGCACCATGATCTGCAGAATGGCTATGGCTGCAGCTGGCTACACTCATCTCAACTGTCAGTGGTTCACTGCGAGTGCAACTGATGTAATCATGGTCATGACTGAAGTTCCTGCATTTAACAGCTTGTGTGTTAGAGTCAGTCTTACTTACCGTTGTGTTCTTACTGACTCTGGTGTGCCTCACCTTGACCTTTGCCTGGCAATGGGGGTAGAAGATGGTTGGCACCGCGTCTGCTTTAAGGGTGTTTCGTCCCTGAACAGGGATGAAACAGTCCTGTGTGAAGTGAAGGGAGCAGAGGCGAGAATACTTCTTTGGTCTCCACACTGTAAAAAAGAATACATTGATTTTATTGATATCTAATTAATACAAATGAGGCAACAGATTACAAGCAATATTATTAATTAAATTTAACAAATTAGAATTGAGTAATATTTAATCAAATGAATTCCTTAAAAGTTAACCATTTAAAATGAGTAAAATTTACAAAATATCTTTTATTGCCAACATTGAAGACACCTGGTGTTAACAAGCAGAATCACTGAAGGAGAAAACCATAATTAAAGTCACCATTGTGGAGATCAGTGTGTGTTTTAGTTTGGCTCTTGACCTTAAATTATTAACTTTAAGTTTCATTTGGATGCTGTACATGAGTCATAACAGCCAGATGAACAAAGAGAAAAGGTGATGTAATGGTGTTGGTTGTGTTTTAACATAATCATTATTTCACAATCATTTGACCTGAATCACTGAACTCATAGAGTCCAATTTATGAATTAGGTTTACTTTATTAATTATAGCAGCACTGGCCTTGTACGGCATAATATTTTTTTAACTTTTACAATGTAAGGCAAATAATTTCTAAAAAGTTTCTCTTACATAAAAAGGAGACACACAGACATCAATAATCGGCCTGTGAATCTCAACAATGGTGACATTTATAAAGCATGTTGCAGTGCATTCTGGGTTCCACCAATCAAAACTCATTCATGGCTCCCATCATGCATTGCTGCATGAATAAATAATGAGCTTATGTTCAGAGGTGATCTGTTCGTCACCATTGCTGAGATTCATACGCAAAATCTTGATGTGTGTTTGTGCCTAAAAAAAAAAAATAAAAAAAAAAAAAAAAATATTTATTTTTTATTATTGATTTGATCATTTGGATTTCATTGAAAAGGCTAAAAATATTATACTGCTGTAATTAATAAAGTTAACTTAACTCATAAATTGGACTCTATATGAGGTTCAGTGATTCAGGTCTAATGATTGTGAAATAATGATTATGTTAAAACACAACCAACACCATCAGATCACCTTTCCTTTTTGTTCATCTGGCTGTTATAACTCATGTACAGCAGCCGAACAAAACTTAAAGTAAATGATTTAAGGTTCAAGAGCCCAACTAAAACACACACTGATCTCCACAATGGTGACTTTAATTATGGTTTTCTCCTTCAGTGATTCTGCTTGTTAACACCAGGTGTCTTCAATGTTGGCAATAAAAGATATTTTGTACATTTTACTCATTTTAAATGGTTAACTTTTAAGGAATTCATCTGATTAATTATTACTCAATTCTAATTTGTTAAATTTAATTAATAATATTGCTTGTAATCTGTTGCCTCATTTTTATTAATTAGATATTAATAAAATCAATGTATTCTTTTTTACAGTGCAGTTCTTTCTCTTGACATAGTGTATCCACTGCTGCAACCTGTCTTTGTCATTGAAGGGGAACCTGACAAAAAAAAAAGCATATCACATTGTTCAAGAAAATGAATTAAATGGAAATTAATATCATTTACATTTAATTTACATTTAATGAATTTCATGTCATTCAATTCATCCAATGTCCAATGTCACTCACAACCAACCAAAACAATAAAATGTGGCTGTGGTTGTGACTGTGGTGGTATATTAAAATTGACAGAAAGCATTCAATTGGGCACTATAGGCTATCCCATACACAAAAGAAATATATTGAAATATATTTTAAAGTGTCAAAAATATATGTGGCATATATTCCAAATACATTGAAATATATTTGCATTGTTGTTCACTTATATTTATCATTTTGAAATATATTCTGAAATATAACAAATATATTGTGAAATATATTTACATTTATAACATGTAATGTAAAATATATGACAAAATATATGGTCATAAAATGTTTAGCTTGCTAAAAAGGGATCATAGTAATTCCTCTACCTTTTCCCCTATACACAACAGTAGGCTACCATATTTCACTACTGAATTATGACACACAGCTATAATATATTGTACTGTACTTACATTTAAATTACTGCAATGTAAAATGACAGATGCTTTCCTAGGACTATTAGGCCATATTAGGTGGCACGTACCTAACACTAAGTGCAATTATTAGATTTATTGTTGTTTTATTGACATCTTTCCTGAAGTCATTTAAATATTGAAAATATGCACAATATTTATGATGCAAGTACAACAGTGACACCCCTACAGTGAAGTGCACTTAAACAATAGATAGAACTCAGTGTCTAACCCTGCATACACACACTATTAAATAACTGTTAAAATCTGTTAAAATAGGGAAAAAAACTCTGCATTCTGTGTGTTATTACATAAAATTGTCATTTTAGGCCAATAAAGTCAGTAAAGGGGAGGCCGTGGCCTACTGGTTAGGGCTTTTGGGCTTGTAACCGAAGGGTTGCCGGTTCGATCCCCGACCAGTAGGAAAAATGTGGGTGGTTGAAGTAGAGCACTGCTCTCCCATGCCCACATCCACGGCTGAAGTGGTCTATCTAAAAAAATAAACTGAAAATGTGTTTGTTTGTGAAAATGTTAACTTTTTACATTTCAAAATATATTTCAAATGAAACAATTTGCAAAAGTTAAAACATATATGAACATATATGTAAACATATTTACATATATTTAACTTAAATATATTTATTGGGCCAATTTCAAATATTTGCATATATTCCAAAAATATATTTCACATATATTTCTTTTGTGTATGGGATATGACACACACACCCATATGAATATGCACGTAGACATTTGCATGCACAAACACACACATTATGCACATACACTCCCTATATTAACAAATATATATGATTGACGCAGCCATTCATTTAAAATAAACCTGTTGTTGTGGCATATCACTTAGAGTACAATTAGTTTTTGGGCTTGGTTTCTGAATTGCAGGTGTTTGAGTTCGTGACCTATGGTCATGACTGCAGCTGGCTGCTGATGAGGCTGAAACCAGCACATCCAGTGCATTTAATTTTAATTTACACTATTTTATATATCCTCTATATTGACAAAATATAATCTATATTTTACTTATAGCATTTTATAGAAAATAAACATGATTGAAATCAGATACTCTTACTGTACTTTTACTTAAGTAACGTTATGGTTTTCAGGTAACGTTACTCTTTACACCTCTGCTTAGGCCTATATTATGATGATTCAAAAATTCATAATCTTGCATTATACAGATGGAGAAAGTGTACTTACCTGAAAAAGCTTAACTCGGAAGCAGAGACTTGCCTCTTAGAACACATGTATGCTACACAGCAAGACATTTTCGCACGAGGGAAAATATGCTAGCAACAAGTAAATTGAAGTAAATGGGAAGATGAAATCACGAAAAAAAAGGCAACAAACAATTAACACACTGAATTAACAAAATACCACCTATAACACAATACTTAGATGTCTTGAATGATGATCAGAAGTTTCCAAGGTCGAAGTATCACGGCTTTCCAGAAATAAGGGCTCAGACTAGCCAGGTGTATATAACGTTACGTTAAGTGCAAGCAAGCTGAACTCGAACGCTCAATGACGCATCAGAATAAACTCACATATGTCTGTGTGTGTGTGTGATTTTGGAAATCAAATCGTATTGTATAGTAATAACATAATATATTAACATAATATACCGGTAATATAATAATATTATAATAATGATATATCATATCATATTACGCTATATATAATTAATTACAATGACATCTTACATTAAAACATTATATGCCTGACAAAAGATATGCCTGACAAAAGAAGTGGCTAAAATCGACTTTTATTATTATTATCGACTCTGAAATTATAGCCTATTTTTGGATTGTAATCGTTTGCCTTTCTGCAGTACTTAGTCATTTTAGTTAGTTAGTTTAGTTAACTTATTTTGAACACACACACACACATTATATATATATATATATATATATATATATATATATATATATATAAATAACAGATAACAAAGAACATGTACAATAATCCAAAATTATTAAAAGTGATTCAAATAGCACATGCACACATACATGCATAAACGCACACATTAAAAAATGTTCGTTTCCTTCTATCTATATCAAACCGAATAGTAACCCATCCAAAACAGACATATATAATACCAGGAACCATACTGTCAGTATACAATATCCCCTCGAGTCATTTCTGTATAGATTCAATATAGGCTGTTCATTTATAGTCTCTTAAAATTGCTTATTGTTCTACATGATTTCATCTCTTCACGTAAAACATTTGCCCATAGGCTAATATTCAAATAATTGTGAGCTAGGTGTTAAATCATGCAGTTTTGGCTAATAAATCATGGTCAAAAACACTTGAACAAAAAACTTTTTTCTTTATTTCACGTTATGTAGGCTATGACATTTTTTTACTGTCTATGCATTTTGTAGATGGCTTCCGACCAGGATGAAAGGGATCACATTCATCTTCAAGCGTAGATCTGTAAATAAATAAAGGAACGTTAAACGCGATTGACATTGAGATTTTTCTTACACTGCACTGTTAGACCTTACCGTTTTTTTTTACAGTAAAATACTGGCAACACTGTTGCCAGTAAAATACTGTTAATTGTACAGTTCTTTACTGTAATCTAGTTTGTTTCTGTAAAAATGCACTAAATTATAGTTAACTAATTACACTTGCAGAAACCGACTGCCTTAAATTGACCAACTGTCATTTAAATGTATTAACTAAAATGTATAATGCATTAATAATGTGAGTAAAGTATTACTGTGAACTTCTTTTATTTGAGACCACTAAAAAACTATTGTACATAAAAAGATTTCCACTGGATCAGCAACTACACAGTCACCGCCTGTTAAATAAAGCAACATGCAGCAAAACATCAATGTTTGTAGATCTTCTCCTGGACTGAAGCACAGGCTCTACTCTTCTGCACAATGGTGACCCAAAAATACATTTTACAGTAAACTACTGGCAACAGTGTTGCCAGTATAAACCTGTTTTATAACTTACAGTTTATTACTGTTAAAGTACATTTTGTGGGTGTGTCTTTTTTATCTTACACAGTTAACCCTTTCAACCCCTCAGGGAAATCCACACTACGAGTAAAAAGTAACGATGCAGTGAGATAATTAAGGGAATATGTAAGTGATTGCAAGCAGAAGAGAAACACAAGAACAGAAAATAGAGAAACACAATAACTACGACTGACTTCCAGCCATTACACATTATTACACTTATTATTAACCAGTATGACTTTATTTCTGTCATACATCTACAGAAGTTGTTATTGAGATGTTTAATTGAAAATGTTTGGTTTGAAGTTACCATTATAGAGATCAGTGCTTGCTTTAGTTGGGATGCTGATGCTAAAACATTAGATTTTCTTTT
Organism: Abramis brama; assembly: GCA_022829085.1. NCBI lineage: Eukaryota > Metazoa > Chordata > Actinopteri > Cypriniformes > Leuciscidae > Abramis > Abramis brama. The sequence continues at coordinate 57,999,342 of CM040767.1, forward strand.
GCTGCTTGAGCTGTGTTGTTGCAAGTCACACTTGTGCGCACACAGTTTATGAATGACTGCAGTTATAATGATTATGATGACAAAATCATCATATTGCCTGTTCGATCACTAAGGAATTCATTCTTACTTATTCTGAGTTTAATCCTCAATCAAAAGTGTTACATTACCACCACTGTGAAAACGCAGCAATAAGATACAATGACTCTTTTTTTTTTTTAACACATGATGCATAACCAGAGAAACAGAGCTACACTGTGTTTTAGAAACACCGAGATATCACAATTTAGCACATGAATCTCAACAATGGTGGCAATATTTCTTTATTATTATTATTATTATTCATGCAGCAGTGCATGCTGGGAGTTTTATATTATCCTGGAACCCAGCATGCATTGCGACATGAAACTTTTCACCATTGTTGAGATTCATATGCTGATTGTTGATGTCTGTGTGTGTCTGAGTCAAGCAGGAGTAAAATAAAATTGAATGCACTCTATGATTACAATATTCTTCAGAAGACCTGATTACAGAAATATTGATTTCATTTAGTAGATTCACAGATATATGCTAAACATGAGATAACTATAATTTCAATGACTATATACAGGAAAAATCTGAAAATCAGGCATGTCCAGGATGATTGTGACATCATCGCAAAAAAATAAAAACACCTGATCATCTTCCTCTTGACTCTTTCTTGCCATATCAAATGTGTTTTATAAACTCACTGTTACAGCAGCCAGAGAGAGATGAATGGTAAGAAGTCCAGGGACAAGAGACCAACTAAAGCAAATACTGATCTCCATCATGGTGACAACAAATTTTATTAATAACTAAATCTCTGTTAATTCTCAACAAGAACTTTTGTACATGTATGAAAGAAATAATCGTAAACTGGTTTGTAAACTGGTTTCACACTCAGTGTGGCTGGAAGTCAGTTGTAGTTTTTTCTGTTCTTGTTTCTCTGTCCTTCAGTGATTCTGCTTATCAGGTGTTCATCAGTTTCTCAATTCAATTCAACTCAATTCACTCACTTCTTTTCATTCAAGTGGACTATATTAGTGAACTAATGTAGGGAATAGTGAATGAGGGTATAGGGTGTGATTTGGAAAACAGCCTCTGAGTGTCGATTTTGAGCACTGTTAATTCACAGTATATTCCTGTAGGCTAGTTTTATTTTCTACGGTATATTACTGTTTTAATGGAAAATGGTATAATATTGTCAGAATTTTACAGCAAGGGTTAACAGTGTGCCTGTATAATTTCCTGATAATTTCTCCATTCCCCGTCAATATACCGGCCGTTACCCATACTTCATTATTTAATGAAGTAGATAAATTATTAAAGTTCGTGGATAAAAGTTACTTCATATGTATTTACTTGCCACATACCAAATTATTTCCAATTCCCCAAAAACGCTGTTGAAATATTTTGTCCCGTTGCTTTTATGGACTCTATATCTATGGGCTTCTCTCTTGACGTCTCCCCGATTGCCTGCGAGCGTCTCCTCCTGTCTGTACGGTAATCTCTCTACTGTGCGACAGAGAGTCGAGTGGTTATGACGCAATCGTTAGCCTATTTTTACAAAAACTGTTTCTACGGGGCCATAATGTAACATAGAAGGTAATGGAGCCTTTTATACATTGTCGTGTATCTTTAGAAATAAATAATGGACGTCTTTAAACGCCTCAGATGTAAAGTTATTCGCTGTCAAAGTGACGCCAAAATGAATGGGAGTCAATGGGATGCTAACGCAAGTGAAGTTCTGCTACAAGATGGCGGCACCCGGCCGACTTCAACTTCCGGTCGACTTCCTTCCCGCCTGGGTCCCGCCCCTTCCTTTGAGGAGTCACAGAAACAGGAAATGGTGAGTAGACATCATGCGGGGTCACTGTTTGCAATATGGGGATAAATACAGATTTGAAATAATAAATAACAAAAATGCGTAACTACAACTTGTCTCTGTATGGTCAATGAGAACAAATAAAGGAAAACTATAGTAGACATAACATGTTGTGATGACCGCTGATATGTGCACCTATCTGCAACCAACTCAAACAGCATGTCTTAAACTTATTATAAATTAATGTTATAGAATAATGAACCTAAGGGACCGCACCATAGTCAAAATAAACACAAAGCCATAGATAACAAATATAAAGAAACATAAGTCCATAAACAGTTTGTAACGACTTCGGCAGTGATGACGTCATCTTAGCACCCGTCATCACAAACACCAAAACAAATGTTGATGATCCCCACCTGAAATATTGTCACATGTATGTCTTGTCTGGCTATTTTAGTTTCCACCCTGGATTTCCAAAAAAGCAAAAAAGAACATTTACATAATGTCTTAAATAATTAAAAATAAAATATTTTTGTGACAACAAACACACCGCAAAACAGCTATACAGCATAGTTCAAAACAAAATAATAATTAATAATTTCTGAACATTGACTCAGTCTTTATTCACCTTTTTCTCATGGTTTCTCAATAGAATTCATAAAAGTATAGAATAGAATGGAATAGAATAGCATATTTCTAATAGGGGCTCATTGTAACGCAGTGTTACAATCTTCCCCTGCAGCCAGGAGCGGAGATAGCGTGGGTGCTTGGGTGCAGCCGCCCCAGGACCCCGTGCCAATTAGGGGCCCCTCAAATGCCGCCAATCTTGCGTCACTGGACAGGACCGGTGTTCTTCTTGATAGCATTCTTTAAGCGCAAGACGCGAGAGAACACGTCTGCATGCCCGCTGTTTTCTGTGCTGCGCACTCACAAAGCACGAAAAGAGCCGCCTCTCATATAGTGCACGGACACATACACAATTATATCTCACAATTATCCTTCTAGTTAATTTATAGCATCAAATAAACATGAATAAACATTAGAAGAATTGTTGTTTCAACCACGGAAATTCAACCTTTTTTCAAGTTCAAATATCCCCCTAAACAGTCGGTTTTGAGAAAGAAAAACAGTAAGCCTATGTCTATTGAATCAGTGCACTGACAGCATATACTCGCTGCTACCATTAATGTTGATCAAAGAAAAAAAGAAAAAGAAAATCACTCTCTGAACTTTTCTAACTTTAATTAGCTTAATATTTTATTTGCCTGTTGTAACTGCAACATGAGTCTGTGCATGTGACCTTTAGATGCGTTCCCTGTCAAACATAATTTATCCTTATTTTCGTAATTTTGTTAAACATTTTTTCTGGATTTCTTGATCTTTATATGATTTTTTTTATTTTTTATTATTCGTATGCTATTCGTTTTTATATAATTTGTTCTGCAGAAGAAGAAATAATCTTGTTAAATCAGAATAGCAGAGATAGCCCATCCAATTTAATAATAATAGTAATAATAATAATAATATAATCAAGTAGCCTAGCCTAGGCCCATTTTATTTTGGTTTGCAGGCTAATAAAAGTTAATCAGAAAAACAAACGGTAGAAGTAACTTTACCCATTTCTGAATATTAATTTAAATGTTGCACATAATAACTAGGCCTAATCAAAAAGCACAAACATGACCATTGTAATTAAAATAAAAATTTTGTTATATCGCAAACGTATGAAGAAATTGCATTGCTTTGAATAGGCTATCTCATGCACGGGCTCGGAGTTTACAATGTTGGCAGCTCTGTTACAGTAGGCTATATTGGGAGCATCTGAATGTACAGAATCTGTCTGTGGTGCTGAAACATTTTTACTTGACTGGCAAACTGTTTTCTTTGTTCGTCAATACAAACTTGTCAAAAAATGTGGCTTTTCTTTGTGTTTTATTTAACATATAAGCTTACTTGGCTCAACAAGTGACACATTATTCATTATTACATATGCATTCATCAGATATTTTAAAAAAATTGAACGGTTTTAATTTTAAAATGACTTGGTAGCAGAGGGCCCCATGATGAAGCTCCGCCCCCACTGTACTGAGAGTCTAGCTCCGCCCCTGCCTGCAGCGCAACTGGGATTTAAACCTGTAAGAATTGATAAATTAGGAAATTCCAGACAGTCTGTTTCAGGGGTGGCCAGACCCTGAGAGGACAAAAGGACCTCTCTGGAGATTATCATTTGAACTGGCACTCATGCACCATTGAGACGAAAGTCTCACCTCCGAGTCATCCTATTCTACATCTCTTTCCCCTCACCCCCTCTCTCTCATGCTCAGATGATCACCTGATTTCTCCCAAGAAAGTGTATAGTTTAATGTGAATGATTATCACAGAATATTCTCATGTTTGGTATCATTTAAAATGTCACAGTGCGACTGGTACAGATGTCTCATTTCAGAATAAGTAAAACAAAAGGAAATAAGGTTTTTAAGAGTTTATGGATAACTGACACACAAAGGAAGATGGTCTCTCAAGCAAATGATCTAACACACCGATCTCTGAATGCAAATTTATTTTGTTAGCACATGTTTTCAAGTGAAAGGTTTGTCTATATAAGGAAATGCAGCAGGGAGATCGAGGCCTTTTCTGTATTTCAGATTGGTCCATGAGGCTGAGAGTGAGAGCTCTCAGCCTCATGTATTGCTTAATGTTGGGTATGCATCTCTTTTCTTTATTCCAGAGAATTTGATGTTTTGTATCGATTATCTTTGAATTGATTATGAAATTGGCATGATACATTTACCTGACATATTAAATTATTACATGTGATTATTCTAACTGATCTTGACGTTGTTCATTTAATGGTTTAAAGGAATAGTCAAACATTCGCTCACTTTTAGTGAGGCACAGATATTATTAAAACCTTTCATTTATGGAGTCAGATGAATTAACGAGTAAATACATATGATCAATGTATTACAAATTTAACCAACCAATACTTTGCATGAGTGAGGACAGAACACGTGATAACCTTCCCCGTGTATTGGCGAACCGAGATTGGACCAATATAGCGGGCCTTACAAACCCGACAAGTGTTTTCTGCTGGTTAAAGAACTATCAACTGTTAAATAACAGATATAATAGGGCTGGACAATAATTCAATATCAATATCCAGCACTAGCACACGCACAGAGGCTTTAGTGGATATCAGGGAATTTTAAATAAAAAAATGAGGGTTTACACTGCAAAAATAAATAAATAAAAATCATTTTTGTCTCGTTTTCCATTACAAATATCTAAACATTCTTAAAGGGGTCATGAAGTGCAGTTTCAGATTGTTCCTTTGTAAATATTCCTCCCTTCAGATTAATTTGAACATCTTTTTCATTTTTTATTATACAAAAAATGTTTTTTTTCCAAAATTGTCCATTTTGACAAAACTATGTGGAAATGGGAGGCTTTTCAATTTGGGTAGGCCAAATCCAGGTGGAAATCCACAAAAATGGTCAAAAAGCTTAACAAGAACCTGTGCTCCAGCTCCCATCATGCACTGCGGCTCCGATGGAAAATGAGAATGATTGATTTACTGCTTTATTGTTTGTTATTGCACTGGTGTCATTGTTTCTGTATCCTTTGAGTTATTTATTGCATTATTTTAGGCATTCTTTTCTGTAACTGTGACATGTTGACTGTCAAGAACAATAACTGTATCATAACTCTATAATACAGTGTTGTACTTTGCCTGCTTCAAGTTTTATAAGTAAACAGTTTATTACACTTTGCCTTGTACAAGACAAAGAAAAACAGTGTTTTTATGTGGTAATAAGTGAATCCAGTGAAGCAGGTTAAATGAATAAAACTGCTCAGAAGAGCAAATCAGACGATGAGAATCAGATTCGATTAATTTGGTCTGAACATTTATTTGTTTTTGATCATGAACTTGTGTGCTTACAGAAGAGAGTTTGGCTAAAGCTGGGGTCCTAATATTTCCTATCTTTGATGGCCGTAATTGTTTGTGATTTGAATAATCTCACATGAATAAGCTACTGTCCTTGTTTTATTGTTCAGTCCAGAATGTTGCTATGGTTACTGCCATGTCAATCATAATTTCAGGAGTAATTCTGTACACACACACACAGAGCAATCCGTCCACTCCCGGATATAGTGTGTATAATGTGAGGGTTTAACTGAACATTATTGACATATTATAAAATGAATAATTAATAGAGACATGTTGTAATGAGCGCCAAATTAAAACAGAGGGCAGCAAAACATCATGATACTGTTCCATCTATAGATGCAGTGGGGAGAACAAGTTGATACACTGCCGATTTTGCAGGTTTTCCTACTTACAAAGCATGTAGAAGTCTGTACTTTTTATCATAGGTACACTTCAACTGTGAGAGATGAATCTAAAACAAAAATCCAGAAAATCACATTGTATGATTTTTAAATAATTAATTTGCATTTTATTGCATGACATAAGTATTTGATCACCTACCAACCAGTAAGAATTCCAGCTCTCACAGACCTGTTAGTTTTTCTTTAAGAAGCCCTCCTGTTCTCCACTCATTACCTGTATTAACTGCACCTGTTTGAACTCGTTACCTGTATAGAAGACACCTGTCCACACACTCAATCAAACAGACTCCAACCTCTCCACAATGGCCAACACCAGAGAGCTGTGTAAGGACATCAGGGATAAAACTGTAGACATGCACAAGGCTGGGATGGGCTACAGGACAATAGGCAAGCAGCTTGGTGAGAATGCAACAACTGTTGGCACAATTATTAGAAAATGGAAGAAGTTCAAGATGACGGTCAATCTCCCTCGGTCTTGGGCACCATGCAAGATCTCACCTCGTGGGGCATCAATGATCATGAGGAAGGTGAGGGATCAGCTCAGAACTACACGGCAGGACCTGGTCAATGACCTGAAGAGAGCTGTGATTACAGTCTCAAAGAAAACCATTAGTAACACACTACGCCGTCATGGATTAAAATCCTGCAGCGCACGCAAGGTCCCCCTGCTCAAGCCAGCGCATGTCCAAGCCCGTCTGAAGTTTGCCAATGACCATCTGGATGATCCAGAGGAGGAATGGGAGAAGGTCATGTGGTCTGATGAAACAAAAATAGAGCTTTATGGTCTAAACTCCACTCGCCGTGTTTGGAAGAAGAAGAAGGATGAGTACAACCCTAAGAACACCATCCCAGCCGTGAAGCATGGAGGTGGAAACATCATTCTTTGGGGATGCTTTTCTGCAAAGGGGACAGGACGACTGCACCGTATTAAGGGGAGGATGGATGGGGCCATGTATTGCGAGATCTTGGCCAACAACCTCCTTCCCTCAGTAAGAGCATTGAAGATGGGTCGTGGCTGGGTCTTCCAGCATGACAACAACCCGAAACACACAGCCAGAGCAACTAAGGAGTGGCTCTGTAAGAAGCATCTCAAGGTCCTGGAGTGGCCTAGCCAGTCTCCAGACCTGAACCCAATAGAAAATCTTTGGAGGGAGCTGAAAGTCCGTATTGCCCAGCGACAGCCCTGAAACCTGAGGAATCTGGAGAAGGTCTGTATGGAGGAGTGGGCCAAAATCCCTGCTGCAGTGTGTGCAAACCTGGTCAGGAACTACAGGAAACATATGATCTCTGTAACTGCAAACAAAGGTTTCTGTACCAGATATTAAGTTCTGCTTTTCTGATGCATCAAATACTTATGTCATGCAATAAAATGCAAATTAATTACTTAAAAATCATACAATGTGATTTTCTGGATTTTTGTTTTAGATTCTGTCACTCACAGTTGAAGAGTACCCATGATAAAAATTACAGACTTATATGCTTTGTAAGTGGGAAAACCTGCAAAATCGGCAGTGTATCAAATACTTGTTCTCCCCACTGTGTATATAGTATATACTGTTTATAGATGCCTCATTAGCGCCTATTTCTATGGGCCTCTATGTGTAAAATGGCCGCCATTTTGTAACTGTCAAAGCCAGTCTATTCACCTTATTTTTAACGGAAATATGGACACAGCCAGTTGACGTTTTTTTGTGAGAGACTTCCGGTCAGGCACTTCCGGTCACTGGCTAGCTAACTCACTTTTCACCGTAGCGGTTAATCAAACAAGTCTTTGTAACAACTAACTCACCGTTATGGCTTCGAGGAAGACCGGGATTGTTTGTGCAGTTAGAGGTTGTCATAATAACTGGTACAAAAGAAAGATTTACTTGGAGCAGGAGTGTTTTAATCATCGAACGCGTACGAGAGCTGAATGTAATAGCAAGGCGCCCTACGACCTTTACCCCCCGCCGAAGAATGAGGAATCCCTTCGCCTGTGGTTAAAAGCTTTAAATTTGAAGAAACCACCGAAGCGACCGTATGTTTGTTCTTTTCGTTTTGTGAACACAAGACCTGATCTGGCAAATACATGTTTTAGTAATGAAAATGATTTGAAAATTGACTTTTGACCACTATTGTAAAGTTACTGTACTCTGCCTTTGTATTGTTAGCAAAAAGTGAGAAGTCATGCCATGGAAAAGGCAGTAACTTCCACATTATCAATATTTGGTTTCTGATCACCATTAACAAAATCATTATTGTAACACCTATACAATTTAGTGATCATGGCATTTATTTTGTATGATTTACAAGTATTTATAGCCATCTACTTATTGCTATTCTGCCAGCTAGATGCATGAGTGTTTCAATCCTGTGCTTTGGTTGTATTCTGATGGCACTATTAATACATTTGACATGACAAAATACCTCCATAGATATATTAGTCCAGCGTTGGCGTGTTTAGGGCAGTGCTGAAGGCGCCGATGAAGTTTTGGCACTCTGCCAGCTAGATGCATGAGTGTTTCAACCAGGTCCGGTACCCGAACTGGGTCAGACGGGGCTTTAGTTCTTTGTTGTATTCATCTGCTACGGCATGTGTAACATTTTCTGTCAACTCTGCATGATCCTTCGCGATCGATATCATCGTTAGTTAGCCCAGGGAAGCGAGGAAACGGAAGTGGCGCACAAAATTTGCAATGTTGTAGCATCACTGATTCTTACTGTGAGTGTCGACACGTTGACTGTTCTGGAGCGGTCGAATGTGTCATCTACGTATACATGTCTATGGTTTTATAAACCCTATTTTAACTAAGAGCAGAATAGCCATTTCTTACTTGAATAGGCTTTGGTCTCGTGCTTCCAGTTAATTTAACTCTACAAAATCTGTCTGTTATGCTGCTTGATATTGCAAACTGTATGCGATATCATGGCATTTTATCTTGTTAACACAGCGTGACTAGTTTTACCATTTACTGCATTTTGTTGTTCTTTTAACCATTTGCCTATAATGGCAATAAAATAGCTTATTGCCTCACAAAATAAATTGGATATGCGTGAAAGGGACACAAGTTTATCTATATTTTTAAAAAATAAACATGAATGAGACATGAGCAAACACAATCATAAACATCAGGAATGCTTCTGAAATGGCCTTAAACCCTCAATGTGTGTCAAGAGAAAATGTTTACAAGAAGATGTGGGTGATTTTTATTTCCTCTGAAAGCAGAAGTGAAATAATGTGGGATCCACAAATAGATCGTAATAAATTACACTTGGCCCCATTCTTAAGACAAGGCTTAAGTCTAGTCCCAGACTATAATGCCTGTTTTAAATGAAACTTGCACTGGCATATCTTAAAATATGTCACTGTTGTTGTTTTGTCTCGAGATGCAAGTGCACATGTATGATGATTCCAGTGAAGGACGTTTGAAGGTTTTCATCAGTGATTTAACCGCGGCTAATGAAGCGACGTACAGATGTGGAGTGAATATCACTGATCATGATCTGTTCACTGAGATTAAACTGACAGTAAATCAAGGTAAAGAGCTTCTGGGAGGACCTTCATTTTAGAGACTTAAAATAAGAAATAAAAATTCTGACATTACATATTTTTCATTGTCTTTGTGTATAGTTGAACATTTTCCTGCATCAAGCAAAGCATCTGCTATTATCGGTGAAAGTGTGAAACTCACCTGCAGTTTCCCCGAGAAACACGACGAGACCTTCACACACATCTGCAAAGAGAACAAGGAGAAGATCTGTGAAAGCATCAGTTCATCAGAGAAGAAACGCTTTGAGTTTTCTGCCGGTCCAGCAGGAGTTTTCACAGTGAGCATCAGTAATGTGAGCGTGAGAGATGCTGGAGTTTACTGGTGTGGAGCCGAAACCAGAGACACACATCTGACTTCTGTCTCGCTCACCAATCAACATCAACTCACTCCAACTAGTACGTGCAGTGACCATAAATCAAATAACATATGCATATATTACAGCATATCAATACTTCTCCTTTTCTTTGACTATTGTTGCCTCCAGTGGTCGGACGTGAAGGAGATTCATCTGAGATCAAATGCCCTTATGATGGAAACCATTCAACAGAAGTAAAGCATCTTTGTAAAGGAAAGTGTTTCACTCCAGATGCTCAAAATATCATTCGATCCGATGAAGCCCATGTTAATAACCCAAAGATTTCAGTAAAGGACGACACTGAACTCAATCTCTTCACTGTGACCTTGAGTGACCTGAGAGCAGAGGATGCTGGGATATACTGGTGTGCAGTGGAAGGAGCGTTTAACCTTCCCATTGAGCTCATGATCGTCCTGAAAGATGGTGAGAGTGTTTTCTGGGGATCATCTGAATGTTTTCTGTCATCATCCTCATGTGTTTGTTCTCTCCAGCGCTCTTCACTCATGAAGCGTCTGTCGGAGGATCGGTGTCCATCAGCTGTAAGAACATCAGGAGTCAAACACAGAGGCTTTTCTGCAGAGGAGATCAGCCCAACATCTGTGTCCGAGACGGAGTTCGTGTTTCATCCGATACGAGAACAAACGGCCGATTCTCTCTGACGGACGAAACCTCAGCTGGAGTCTTTACTGTGAACATCAGCAATCTGACAGAAGAGGATTCTGGGAAATACTGGTGCGCAGAGGAGACTTCTGGGTCGTTCGTATTCACTGAAGTTCATCTGAATGTGACTCAAGGTAAAACATCTTTCAGCACAATGGTGACCAAGAAAAAACTCAGACATACCAGAAAACCTTTTAAATTCCAAAATAATAGAAAATTAAACTAACAAATCTCCCCCAATATTAATATTGAGCAAAACACATTAAATACCTCTTAACTTTAACATACTCTCCTTTAACAGTCAGAAGCAAAGCATGCTGGGAACTAGAAATCTGCTGTAACTCATTCCATGAATGTGTGTTTATATGTGTGTGTGTGTGAACAGTGAACATACATTCACATTTATATGGGAATATGACTGTGCAAAACATGTACACAATAAAGGATAAAACTTTTTGATTATTACATGTAATGCTATTTTTGTCTTAATTTATAAATGCTTTATATGTATTAATATATTGCAGTATATTGAAAAATATAAGCATAGTTTCCCATATTATGTAATATATCACATTATATTTTGAAGTATATTCCCATATATTTTTGTTCCGTATAGATCATGCTTGAGTCACACACAGACTTCAACATTCAGCATGCAAAACACAACCATGGTAAAAGCATTGGTAGCTATACTAAGTCAAGAGTAAACCTAAAGTAAATTAAAAATAATGAATGAATGAATGAATGAATGAATGAAGTAATGAAAAGTAAAGTACTCTCAGTTCTTTTAGTTACTAGAACTCTTGTGTAAGTGAACTATACTAAAGCATTTGTCAGTACAACATACTATTCTTATTTTACTTGGTTTTAAGGCAATCGGTTTGCATGCTTTTTTAAGTAAGAATTACATTAGATTTTTCAGTGTAAAAATATGGACCAAATTTACTGTTAATAAATAATTTTCCATATTAATGTTTTAAGGTTAAAGGAAATGTCTGTAAGCTTAATGAACAATGTCCTGGCAGAAAATTACAGCACCATTTCTGGTTCTCTGTAGTTTTTTTTTCTTACAGTGTGTTCATTTTTGGGTGAACTGTCCCTTTAAAGCAACATGCTGTGGTAAAGTCTGCTGATTCAGCCTGATGAACATGAAAACCACAGAGAACAGGAAGCTACCAAAACCATAGTAAAACTTGTGTTTTAGTTTTTCTTAGTTTAGTAAGGTTCACAGAGAAAGCATTTCTGTGTACAGATGTGCAGAAATAACCCTCACCTTACTGTCATTTCAGACACACTTTTTATTGTTGTTTTCTGATTCTTGATCAGATCTGAATTTAAATCATTATATGCACTGAAAAGATGTTCTTGGCTCATACTTGATATCATCGGATACGAATTTGCAATTAATCATACATTTGAACATTCACACTGTTGTTGAACTGAATCAACACTGAACTGAATTGAGCTGAATACTGACTCTATTGTCTTTATAAAGCTGCTTTACGGCCCTCATATAATCATTGCAACATCCTTTTGTCTTCGCTCAAGGGTAAAAAGAATTCTGAAATACCTTTGCAGTGATAAACTGTTAGCAGATGTCCCAACACCAGACACATTTAGATGTTTCCTTCCCAGTCAACACGTGAGATCATGTGATCAGTAATAGTGTCAGTAATATATGAGCTCATTGTGAACTGAAAATTTTGAGCAGGATGAGAAGAGGCGGCTCAAATATCTGTCACGGGGGAGATTCTACTTCCTGTTTCTCAACACTTTCACAGTGATGTCACATGGTCAAATACTTTGTTACTGTACTTAAGTAGAAATTTCATGTATCTGTACTTTACTTCGCTATTTAAATTTATGTCAACTTTCACTTTTACTCCACTACATTTCCTAGATAAAATGTATACTTTTACTCCGATATATTTCCACTAAGCATCTTCGTTACTCATTACTACAAAATAAAATCAGAAGAAATGTGTGTGCGACTGCAATAAGGGAGGTTTGGCGAATCACTGCTCCTAGATTGCATTATGCACGCTCTGCACGGCGCGCGCTCTATTTCAGCGTAATAGTTCAGCTTGTTTGTTGCCATGCCAAAGGAGGAGGAAGCACAACTGAAACCACCATGGAAGCACGACTGCCATCTCCATAGTGAACAATAGAGAGAAATGCACATCATGGATTACATAATCAGAGAGTAGGCTAGCCTATTTCTTTTTGTTTTGAATAGTTTCGTTTAATGAATTTGATGATCGCCATCTCCGTATGAACGCACATAGAGAGAAATGCACGTCATGGATTAAATAATCAGCGAGTGGCCTATTTCTTTTCGTTCTGAATTGTTTCGTTTAATGAAATTTCAAGATTTATTTAAATATAGGCCTATCTGTCATGTCTGTGAGGCATACACTGAGTTTCGGTTAATTTATGAGGACATTTAAATGCAAGTGACCACAGCGCGCCAGCGCACGATCATGTCATGATTATTGTCTGCTATATTTTATTCTTATTTATTAAATCCAAGCAATTGGTTGATGAAAAATGTATTAAAATTAAGATACAATTTATACAAAACGAAATTCACTTTAAAGAAAGGCCTTTTACAAAATGAAACTTAATTAAGTGGTCAAAATGTCTGACTCCTGATGCATCCCATCTTACTCGTGCTGTTCACTTTTCATTATCAACATAGATGAAAAAAAATAACATTATAATATTTTAACAAATATGAACTAATGCGCTTATTTAATGAACTCGGGGCAAATGCATCCTCACAGCAGTGAGTGGGTGGTTGTTTCGGAGATGCGACATTAGGTTAGAGGTGTTTCCATCTGTCGCGGTCACCTTTTTATTGCACAATTTACAAATTGCCTAGTCAGTATTTACCGCCTCTCCCTTCTCTCTCTCTCTTTCTCCTCCACACTGTCACTTGATGACAACCACACATAAGCATTTTTAGGCATTAAATAAATTATATTTATATATTATATATAAGTGCCGGTAATGACGGTATTGAAACTGATACCGTTGCTATTTTAAGATCCCGCGGTATACGATATTACCGTAATACCGCCCAACCCTATACTGGAATACTGAAAATGTTATTGTTTCTATAACTGAAGAACTTTGCAACATTAACACTGTTATTTTCCAGTTTATAAGTGGGAAGCTGATTTAAAAAACAGTCGGGATTGTATAAAGCACTGGCCTATATGAATAAATGTGACTTGAAATGAAACGAGTCTCATGGGCACTTTTATGGCTTTTTTGTCCTTTTGGGAGCTTGACTAGTTGCTGTCTGCTTTCATGTACAGAAAATATTCTTCAGATAATCACATTTGTGTTCCACAGATGATCTGAGGAAATAATGACTGAATTTGTTTCTCTAATAAATTTGACCATCGGTGCTCTATGATTGTGTATTTTTAGAAACAACGACATCCCAGGATGAAGGAAAGTCTGGTAAGATCCAACAGATCTGTTGCTCAGTTTGAGTTGAAAGTGATCTTATGATATAAAGATGAGTGATGATGTACTGTATGTGTAAGAACACTCGTACATGGTGTCTTAGTCTCACCTTGTTTTACTGTAACAATCCCTTTGTGAGATTTCTTGACAGATCCTGTTTCTCTGTTTGGTTTAACCTGGTTGTATATTTTTAGAAACCATGACACCTGACACTAAAAGAGAATCCCAGGATAAAGGAAAGTCTGGTATGATCTGTTCTCATTTTGAGTTCAAAGTTATCTCATGATATAAGCAAGCATTTGAAGTACAGCATGTGTGAGAACGCTTGTAAATGAATGTCACAGTATCACCTTGTTTCTCCATGAAAATCCCTTTGTGTGATTTTTTTTGACAGATCCTGTTTCTCTATTTGGTTTAACCAAAACACTCTATGGTTGTGTATTTTCAGAAACAACGTCACCTGACCCTGAAAGAAAAACATCCCAGGATAATTCTGGTATATCCGTTTCGCATTTTGAGTTCAAAGTTATCTCATGATATAAACAAGCATTTAAAGTACAGCATGTGTAAGAATGTAGTTGAACGTAACATTCTCACCTTGTTTCTCTGTGAAAATCCCTTTGTGTGATTTCAGGTTCCTCTGTGATAGTTGCGGTTTCTGTGGGTTTGATCCTGCTGGCTGTGTGTTTAGTGCTCATGTTGCTCAAAATAAAATACAGCTGTAAACATGGTGAGACACACACACACACACACACATTTAGTACATCTGAGTGTGTCGCCCTCTGCTGTTCAGAAATACACACACAGTTAAATGATCTCTCATTTTCTCAGTCTCAGATGTGGCTCTTGTTCACACAGGCATCATTTCATCATCAGACAGAAGAGAGACCGGAGATCATGAAATGGTGAGTTTCAGAACTGATCTGTGCTTCATGATGTCAGATAAGTGGGCATGTTTTCTGTACCTTTGAACTGAGACTTCATGTTTGGGGGATTTTGCTTCTCTTACAGGGTCAAGACTCAGATCCTACATCAACTCCTCTATATTCGACAGTCCAGTTACCCACAATCCCCTCTGATTCACAGAATCCACTTTACTCGACAGGCCAGTTACCCACAATCCCCTCTGATTCACAGAATCCACTTTACTCGTCAGTCCAGTTACCCACAATCCCCTCTGACAGGGTCCTTTACGCATCTGTCAGTTTCCAGAAGCATGAAGAGTCTCTCAGTGACGCTACAGTCTCCTTCAGTAAGAACGAGATTCACTCTGATTATGCATCTGTCAAACACAGCAACACACCAAACTATACTTACCATTAGAGTTTTACTCAAATCTAGAACCGTGTCAGTCACTGAGAATAATGACTGAAATAATCATTCAGTGTCATTGAACAGGTTATGGATCAGTTATTAGAACAGGTTATGGATCAGTTATTAGAACAGGTTATGGATCAGTTGCGACACTTACAGGTCACTGTTGGGAAAGAAGCTGAAATGTTTCTCTCAGAGACAGAAGGAAACTATGGAATGATATTCCGGACATTATTCAAAAGGAATTGCAAATTGTATTTGCAATTGCGTTTTCAAATTGTGGACGCATAAAATGTGACATAATCCAAACGCAAATGCAAATCGCGCATTACCGTTTGCATTTTCGTTTAAAGGAGAACTCGGTAACTCTAGCGAACTCTAGTCACTTCTTCGCTGATTTTCCCTTTTGTTGTCGCGTGTTTTCCCCACGAGCTCCCCCTACAGCTGTGGGGGGGCGTATATTTCACAACACGGTCGTAAAAAACTCACTTGCGGCCCCTCCTCCCCCTCTCTACCGCTGCTCATATGCGTTTGTTTTGATCGGAGCAAGCCAACTGTATCGTGTGGAGCTATGTCTACCGAGGTGGGTAATCTGGTAATACATCATACATGCGTGTGTGTTTATGTCGAATTGCCGTAAAGCAGTTTGTGTTTCGCGCTCGTTCTCGTTCTCGCTTCTCACGAGACTTCCAATTTCTATCTTGCCGGGACGGTAGTGGCCAAGTTGCAAGGTTGGTTTTCCGCCTGGGAACGCTGGGGGGAGCGGGGAAAGTCACCAATATCACCAGAACAGGTTGTTTAACCATCCAAATGATTTCTAGACAGTTTTATTAAGTTAAAAAAGTTACCAAGTTCTCCTTTAAGCGAACGCACAGTGACTGCCAAATTTAAAATGGAAATGCAAAGTCCGTTTGCAACTGTGTTTCGCATATCTTCCGAGTCTTGACCCTGTCATATTTAAATAGCAATTTCAATTGCCACGTCTGCTTTTTCACTTTCTCAGCGTCGCGTATGTAGCCAGCCAAAACTCAAATGAAATCGCAATTCCCTTAGTATTTCCATTTCCAATGCCTTACACGGAAACCTGTCAATCAGTGTCAAGGGTGGGATTTTGCTATGGGGCGTCTTCGTGTTGGGACGTGATGCCCTGAACAGACAGACGCCGATTTATTTTAAACAATGGAGGGAGTTGGTGAAATTGTGGAGGACCTTATGATGCTCGTGCAGCAAGTTGATGACAGTACATCCTCTACAGATTTCCTCTTACTCAGAAGCCATTTCGTTTTGGATAAGTTAAATGAGTTTGTGGCCTTGACCAACAGCAACATCAGTAATGTTGTCGTCACCAACCTCAGTGAAGTAACGTTAGCTAACAGGCTTTTTGTGAAGGACAGGACAACTAAAGGACCTGGACGTCCTTTACTGGACATACCACAAGAGATGAGTGTCGGTGCTAGGTCTCGCCCCTTCAAATAAGTGCTCTCAATTTGCGAAATTCAATAAAAATGCTGTCTGTTGCTGTTAAACCTGTGGATGTGTGTGTGTGTGTGTGTGTGTGTGTGTGTGAGAATGTTTGTTCCACTTTACATTTGTGGTGTAGTATCAGGCTTTCATTTGTCAATTTGTTTAGATTTATGTGGGATTTAATCATTTTATTGAAAAATTAATGCTACCACATTAAGATTTAGTTAGGAATTGCATTTTGTCTTAAATCACAGTAAGCCACATCTTGAAAAATAAAACTGCTATTGCATGATTCATAAATACAATTCAAAAGAGAAGAATAAAAATTGATTAAATCCCACATAAAGCGATGAGCAGCAGAATACATTTCAATCTTCAAAAGAACAAATTAAAATACTGTTAGTAACTTGTATTAATGATTGTGCTTGTGTTCTGCTTTGATTTAGCAATATGTTTGTGTTAATCTAATTTTCAATAAAAGTCTCTGCTGAATAAATGTATATTTATGCAATCCCGCCGCCGTTTTCATCGATCACTCTGGTATCCAGATTTAAAGGTTCATTAGGTCTTGGTTTGCTGATTACCAGTTTTCAAATCTGCTGCCTTTAATGACTGAAACCAACAGTAGACGATTCAACAATTCAACAACTGTGAACTCTCTAGCCCTGTAACAGCACTGCACTATTGAGAAGTATCATCGAGCACAGGGAAATATTAACTGCTGGAAAGCAGTAGTTTCTAGAAAAGCTCTGATAGCAGCAGAAGTGAGAAACCAGATCGGTAGGCCAGCATTTCTGCACAACGAGTAATAATCCATGCCAGATTCACATATAGGGGAGAGCGGGCCACTTTTTGACTTTCTCAGTTTGTGTAAATCTACTTAGGGTTCAGAGTATTTATTTTTCCCTGCATTGATTTCACACAAGTCTAGTACAATTATGTGGTTTTGTTTCATTAATACAGTGTATACTTTTTTCTTGATATACCCCGAAAGAATGGAAGTTAAATGTGACAACATGCCCCACCTAACATGTGAGGGGCACATTGTAAGTCCTCTTCACAGTCCACATAGAATTTCACATTCTATTTCCTAATTCACATCCTAATTAATTTCTTTGTGACTAATGTGCAATTTTGATATAAATTAATTCATTGTGATAAATGTATCACTTTTTATGATACATTCAAACGGCAAACGGTCGCTTTTATCATGTTTGTTTTGCGGTCTCGCTGTTTCCAGTGATTTCTTTCTGATTAGTTTTCTGAATAAACTTCCATTTGTTGGTGAAATGATGGGTTAGTGTGACGTAGTTCCAGAGAGGCGTGTTACGGGCGTGTTTTAGTGAAGCGCTGTGGAGCTTCTGGCCCGACAGTGGAAACACAGCAGATTTTGGGCCCGGTGCTCAAGACCCGAGGCTATTAGCCCGGCACGGCCCGTTTAAAGCCCTGGCTCGCACTGGCCCGACAGTGGAAACACGGCTCTTCAGATTCATCAATCGGACTGAATTCAGGCGTCATCAACACTCAATGTCCCTCAGCAACATGTGTTTTTGTTGTTGCTCACTTTTTTTTTTTCTGCAGCAACTCTGAGCACTTTTCATATTCTTTATCCAGACTGAAGCACTTTTTTCTATCTATAAGAATAATATAATCAACATATGTTAGCCTATAGTTTAAAGTTAAAGATATTAATATTAATAAGTTGAGTCTTATTATTATTATTTGACGTGATTTCACATTTCTTGTTTGTATGAGGCTAAATACAAATAAAATATTAACAATAATTTATTTTTACCATTTTTATTCCTAAAATATTATATAGTTTTATAGGAGGAGGGTTCAGAGACTTGGCAAATACATTTTTCAGAAGTTTGTAGGTACAGGACACCCACATAGCAACATTGTGTCGGCCCAGATCCGGCCCACATCTGGCACACGTGGAAAGATGATCTGGGCCACATGCAGCGTGGAATTACGGCACTTGGGTGGGCCACTCCTGTTTGCCAGATCTGGGCCACAAGCAGGCCATAGCAATGCCACATGTCAGCCAAGAGCAAAGAAATAAACCAGAACTGGACCTTATCTGAGTATCTGTGTATATTAAATATGAAGTCATCTCAGCCTGTTAACAAAAAGAATCACTGAAGGAAAGAAGAGAACAGAAAAAAGAGACGAGCAGAAACACAAGAACTACAACTGACTTCAGACACAGCCTTACACAGCAAAATCCCCAGAGTTAAATTAACTCTGCTCAGAGAACATTTGGTCCCTCTCTACAGAGAGTTAAAATAACTCTGAAACAGAGTTCAAGTTAATGAGATACTTAAGTGATTAATTAAGTGATGATTGGGCATTAATGATGAACACCTGCTGTCAACAAGCAGAATCACTGAAGGAAAGAGAAACAAGAACAGAAAAAAGAGAAACACAAGAACTACAACTGACTTCCAGCCACAGATGAAATCAACTGAAGACAAAATAAGACATTAAATCTCTCAAGGAGGATTAAACAACTCCACAAACAGCATTACCAGCTTCACTTATTACTGACCAGATTGACTTTATTTCTGCCATATGTTTACAGAAGTTCGTATTGAGAATTAACAGAGGTTTAGATGTTGACGATTTATTGAAAATGGTTGGTTACCATAATGGAGATGAGTGTTTCCTTTAGTTGGGCAGTTTGACTCTTAGCTCACTTTTTTGTGAGTTTGTGTTTTTGTGTAATAGTTTTTACCAAAACACATAATTTGTTGCAAAGAATGCCAGACGCAAAGATGTTCAGGTGATCTAGTTTTCAACAACAAAAAGTAGAATGATGCACTTATATCATCACTGTCCAAAAGTGGTCATTTGATGTTAATAAATTATATTCACTAACAATACTCTCTTGCCACAGATTGGACATTTTTAATTTTTTAAATACATAATAGGGGAATTTTTTTTTTCTAAGACACAGATATCAAGAATCAGCATATGAATCTCAACAATGGTGACGTGTTTCATGCCGCAATGCATCCTGGGAGCCATGAGTTTTATACTATTGTGGCTCCCAGCATGCATTGCAGCATGAAGCATGTCACCATTGTTGAGATTCATAAGCTGATTATTGATGTCTTTGTTTAAAAAAAAAAAAAAAAATCCCCCATTATGTATTTTAAAAAATCAAAATGTCCAATCTGTTGCAAGAGAGTATTGTTAGTGAATATAATCTATTAACATCAAATGACCACTTTTGGACAGTGATGATATAAGTGCATTTTTTTACTATCTGCTGTTAAACACTATATCACCCGATCATCTTTTTTTTGGCTTTCTTTGTAACAAATTACGTGTTTTGGTAAAAGCTGTTACAAAACCCACAAACTTGCAAGAAGAGTCCAACTGCCCAACTGAAGAAAACACTCATCACTATAATGGTGATCATACATTTTCAATAAATCGTCAACATCTAAACCTCTGTTGATTCTCAATAAGACCTTCTGTAGACGTCTGACAGAAATAAAGTCAGTCTGGGGTGCATTTCCCGAAAGCATCGTTGGCCAACTATGGTCGCAAGTTCGTCGTTACCAATAGAGTTCAATGGACATTGCGATGAACTTGCGACCATAGTTGGCCAACGATGCTTTCGGGAAACGCACCCCTGGTTAGTAATAAGTGAAGCTGGCAATGCTGTTTATGGAGTTGTTGAATCCTCCTCTGCTGAGAACTTGTTAACAGCAGGTGTTCATCATTAATGCCCAATCATCACTTAATTAATCACTTAAGTATCTCATTAACTTTAACTCTGATTCAGAGTTATTTTAACTCTCTTTAGAGAGGGACCAAATGTTCTCTGAACAGAGTTAATTTAACTCTGGGGATTTTGCTGTGTAGATGAAATCAACTGAAGAGAAAAGAAGACATTAAATCTGTGAAGATCTCAGCAGAGGAGGATTAAACAACTCCACAAACAGCATTACCAGCTTCACTTATTACTAACCAGACTGACTTTATTTCTGTCAGACGTCTACAAAAGTTTTATTGAGAATTAACAGAGGTTTAACTCTTATGTGTTTCATTTGAAGTCACCATAACAGTGAATAGTGTTTCCATTAGTTGGGCTCTTAACTCGTATTATATCTTTTATTTTTTTTGGCCGCTGTGACAGTGTGTGTGTCAAACACATTTACAGCAGCAAAGAAAGCTAAAGTGAAATGAGCCTGAACTAATGTGGGAAATGCGGGTCTTACGCAATACTGCCCATAACATAAACAGTCGGCGGCGCGCAGCGCTCACGATCTCGGTGTCCTAATCAGACAGCACTGATTCGTCTATACCGACAGCAGCTTAGCCTGCAAGGCGGGAACCTCCATGTTATAGAACCTTAAGACCTGTAGACGGCGAGGCCCAGCCTGCTGCCATACATATGTCTTGTAAGGAAATCCCGCTAGACCAAGCCCACGAAGAGGCGACGCCTCTCGCGGAGTGCGCTCTGACACCCAACGGGCACTGTAAGCCCTTGGTAGTGTACGCCAGCGCTATGGCGTCAACTATCCATCTGGATAGGCTCTGTTTCGAAACAGCCAGTCCCTTGGAACGTCCACTGAACGAGACAAATAGCTGCTCAGTCTGTCGAAAAACAGACGAGCGAGACACATAAGCTCTTAGCGCCCTTACTGGACAAAGAAAGCTTGCGTCCCCTTCCTCGCCCGACACCGGCAGGGCAGACAGGGAAATGACCTGAGCCCGAAACAGTGTGTTGAGGGATTTTGGAACATAACCATGCCTAGGTTTGAGTATGACTCTTGAGTCGCTTGGCCCAAACTCTAAGCACGTCGCGCTCACCGAGAGCGCGTGCAGGTCACCTACGCGCTTCACTGAAGCGAGAGCCAACAAAAACACTGTTTTGAAAGACAAATGTATGAGGCTAATCGTTTGGATAGGCTCGAAAGGGTCACCTTTCATGGCTTCCAAAACCGTAGAGAGGTCCCACATAGGGACTGAGGGAGGTCTGGGAGGATTCAGCCTCCTACCTCCCCTGAGGAAGCGGATGACTAAATCGTTCCTTCCTATTGACTGACCGAGCGTTGACTTAGAAAACGCTGCGATAGCCGCCACATAGACTTTGAGCGTGGAGGGGGCTCTGCCCTTATCCAGCAGCTCCTGTAGGAAGGAGAGAACCTCCGTCACCCCGCAGTCGAAGGGTGAAAAGCCCAGAGCTGTGCACCAGCCGGAGAATACCGACCACTTCGAGGCATAGAGCTGTCTGGTAGACGGAGCTCTTGCCTGAGATGATAGTATTTAGCACTCCCACTGAGAGGTCAGCGGGTACCCGTTGAGCACCCACACATGAAGGGACCACAGCTCCAGGTGAGGATGCCAAATCGAACCCCTGGCCTGGAGCTCTTTTAGAGTGTGTGTCGCAGAGCGAGCACACACACACACACAAAGAACAGTTTAGTGAAAGGATATAGGCGCCGGATAGCGCAGCGGGAACGGCGGTAGAAGGCGGCGTTGGCCAGCGGCTTCAGGAAGTGGCTCGTCCCGCTGAGAGGCTTCTTCAGACGGCGCGCGGCTTCTCTCGTGATCCAACGATGCGTGAGCTTCGCTGAAGAGATGAAAAATCTGAGAATCAGCCTCCTGAGCCTTCCTTTATAGGACTAGGCCACGCCCGTTTCCTCATTAGCCTGACGTCACCTCAGGCCTCGCTCGATAGGCTGATGCAGTTGCAGCAGAGCAGCCAATGGGCGAGCGAGCCGTTGCAACGCATTTTGCAATAATTCAAAATTATAAGGATAATTTTTTGGCTTCAATATCTCGTGGAAAAGAGGTTTTCCCCATAGCGTTTTCAACGCAGTACGAGAGACCTCTCGTAAGAGAACTGTACCCAAATATGTGACAAAATTGAGAATGAAATTAAATTATTTCATTTTCATTTTCACGGTGACAATGCATCATCCCTGTCAAATTGAAAAGTAAAATCCAATTGTTGATTTCATGTTTCATTTTCACTTCAATCTCGAGGCAAGACTGCCAGTTTTAAAATGAAATTTTACAAAGCTTTTTATTAACGCTCACACAATAATAGTGTCACAATTCAAATTCAAATGTAAAGTTTAGTTGTCATTTTATTTCCTCTTATTTCACAGTTTTCGTTTTCATTTTCAAAGACAACCTGTATGCAAATTGTATGTTAATGAGTGAGTGGGGCTTATTCAAGTAACGGTGCTACAGACACGCCTTCCGTAAAGCGAAGTAGTCGACGCCCCGTGTGAATGTGTGAAACGAAGTTATTGAAAAGTGATCATATTGTAATCGAGACGAGTCATGGTGAAATCTGTAAGTCAGCTTTTAGGGAGAATGAGAGGAGAACAACAAACCAGACTGTCAATATCTGTCACTGTATTTTAACATTACATTCTCACTTAATTTATCATAAAATCATTTTAAAACTGAGTCTGACTAGAATTATTATTGATAATACACCATGAGATGCTCTTTTTTACAGCTAATGGCTGAAGAAATGTTGTTAGATGACATTACCACGTGAGCGGGGTGATCAGAGGCCAGCTCAA
Source organism: Abramis brama (assembly GCA_022829085.1). Taxonomy (NCBI): domain Eukaryota; kingdom Metazoa; phylum Chordata; class Actinopteri; order Cypriniformes; family Leuciscidae; genus Abramis; species Abramis brama. The sequence goes on from CM040767.1 coordinate 58,022,892, forward strand.
ACTTGTGCTTTTTAGCTTTGATGTTTTTAACACCACTAACATCACAGGCTGTTCAAGTGCTTATTTCCAGAAAAGAAATTGCTGCCTAAACATCATTTTCTGACTCACTATCTACGATGTATACGAAATATCGGGCCAATTATTCACATGTGGTCCATGCGATATGAGTCCAAACACAATGTCTTCAAGATGCAACAAAAATGTTTCAAGAACATCACCCAGACACTTGCAAAAAAACATCAAAATTGCATGGCATATAACTTGGAGACCTTCAACCATGACAGAATATTGCTTGGACCAGGAAAGACTGTCTCTCTCAGTGACTTGAATGAAACTTTTCAGATTGCATCCAAAGTTGAACCACCACAAACCAATGTTCTCTCAGTGAAATGGCTGAAGTGTAATGGAACTGAATATCGTTCTACCTTAATTATCTGTGGTGAAGTAAACCTTGATTTTCTCTGTGTTTTTTGCAAAATCAAAGCTATTGTTAGAAATGAATGTGTGTTACTGGTGGCATCGCAGCTTAAAACTGTTTATTTTGATGATTTATATTTATCATGATTCTGTATGCCTACAGAATTGATCCAAGACTCACTGATTCTCTGAAAGTCTTCAGTGTCAATGAACTCACTTATTACAAACCTTTCGATTTACAGATGTCATATGGGTCTGATCATTTATTTTGGTTTGTTGTACCTTACTGCAATCTTGTTCAAATCTGTTCTTAAATCTATCTATGAAATTTTGATGAATTTGTGTGTTTTAAGAAGTTTTAAATTTATGCGCCACACTTCATTAATGTGACACTTCGCCATTTGTTAAATAAACGTTTTACATTTTTACATCTGTCTGAAGAGTCTTGATTATATTTGATCATGTACAATAACACTCTAAAACAGTATAAAAATACACTGAAAATAACACTTTATTAACACTTTCAGAGTAATCAAAATGAATTAAAACAACACTAGAGGTGTTAATCACCATAGAGTAAAACTATTTCAACAATAAAAAGTGTACAACTTTACACTCATGGTGTAATTTTTTTTGCACTATAAGGTGCTCTTTTAACACCAGAAATTCAACACTATCAACAGTGTACTTTTTACTCTAGATAGATTGGGACCATATATGATCCAAAGTAGTGTTAAAATTAACACTTTAAGTGTTAATTTGACACTGTGATTTTTACTGTGTATATTTTTTTAAAAATAGTCATGAATGAGACATGAGCAAACACAATCATAAACAATCAGAAATGCTTCTGCAATGGCCTTAAACCCTCAATGTGTGTCAAGAGAAAATGTTTACAAGAAGATGTGGGTGATTTTTATTTCCTCTGAAAGCAGAAGTGAAATAATGTGGGATCAACAAATAGATTGTAATAAATGACATGCAAATGACACTTTCCCCCATTCTTAAGACAAGGATTAAGCCTAGTCCCAGACTAAAATGCCTGTTTTAAATGAAACTTGCACTGGCATATCTTAAAATATGTCACTGTCATTGTTTTGTCTCGAGATGCACATCAGCAATGTTTTTTTTCTAAGGCACGTTTATAAAAGCTACTTAAATGTCCTAATTTAACCAAGGCCTAATCGTGGCCTAATCTAAACCCTGTCTGTGAAACCAGGTCTAGAAGTGCTCTTATATCAGGAGTAATCTCTTAGAGATCTTTCACAACATCTAAAGCACATTAGATTCTCACAGTGCGTCCGTATGCCCTCTTACTGGAAATGTTGGCATGTTTAAAGATGACTGAGGTCTACTAAAACTGTTTCACACACGTCAGTTTCTCTGTGGTTTTCATGATGAATGCAGGATGAAGTCTTTACACTCTTCTGTCACTCTTAAGGTATATGTTTATATTAATATACAGATGTGTCTCTGTCATCTGTGTTTCTCTGCTTATCTTTCACACATATCTTTCACACACATCTCAACATTTTCCGCCCTGTTAACAGTGCAGATCTGGGTGGAACCGTTAGAGAATAAGGAAGAAGAAACGTGAGAAAGACTGACGGAGGATCTGTGTGCTTCTAATGATAGTGACTTACATCGCATTCAAGGAACACATTTGATCAGTTCTTGCTTTCACTGGATCGGGATCGGATCTGGTTTTTCTCTGGATATCTGAGACTGAAGTCAATCTGGAATGAAGGCTGCCATCATCATCTTCATCTTCATCACCCTCTGCCTGATCTCAGGTCAGTTCTTCACTGCTCAGTCTGGGTCAAATAATATACTATATTACCCAGATTGATGATATATAATAACCCAGAGCAAATGAACTTGTGTTTGGCAGGTCAAGTACTTTGTTTCAGTGTGTTTGGATGCACTGGAGGGAGTTTAATGTTCAAGTGCATGTACAAGAACAAGAGCAAGACTGATGATCAACATAAAGTGAAGTATTTCTGCAGAGACAGGAGCTGTAAGATGGGCATCAGTACTGATGTTCAGAGTCGATGGGTTTATAACGGGACATTCGCTCTGTATGATGATGAAAACAGCAGATTCTTCACAGTGTTTATCAGGAACATCAGCAGAGAGGATGATGGGAAATATACATGTGGAAATCAGACATGGAGTCGTGATGTTAAGTTAGTGGTGAAGAAAGGTATGTGTGACACTTTATAACTTCCTACAGCAATTATTTATTATAATACTATTAAAGGTGCAGTACGGAAGATTTTGAGTAAATAATGACTTATTTGTTTCTCTTATAAATTTTAACATAATCTATGATTGTGTATTTTCAGAAACGTCTTCTGACACCAAAAAAAAAACATCCCTGGATGAAGAAAGGGTAAGATCTGGTAAGATCCATCAGATCTTTTTTTCTGTCAGTATGTCTTGGCGTAGGATGTCACGGCTCTAATCTCAGGCAACTATAAATATACCTAAAAACAACCACAATACATGTTAAAAATAAATAAAAAAAAACACTGCAAGGATCATGACATTGTATGTTTCACACAGAGATGGCGATAGAGAGGACAAAGTTCCCTAGTGCACCTTTAAAGGAGAACTCGGTAACTCTAGCGAACTCTAGTCACTTCTTAGCTGATTTTCCCTTTTGTTGTCGCGTGTTTTCCCCACGAGCTCCCCCTACAGCTGTGGGGGGGCGTATATTTCACAACACGGTCGTAAAAAACTCACTTGCGGCGGCCTCCTCCCCCTCTCTACCGCTGCTCATGTGCGTTTGTTTTGATCGGAGCAAGCCAACTGTATCGTGTGGAGCTATGTCTACCGAGGTGGGTAATCTGGTAATACATCATACATGCGTGTGTGTTTATGTCGAATTGCCGTAAAGCAATTTGTGTTTCGCGCTCGTTCTCGCTTCTCACGAGACTTCCAATTTCTATATTTGCCGGGACGGTAGTGGCCAAGTTGCAAGGTTGGTTTTCCGCCTGGGAACGCTGGGGGGAGCGGGGAAAGTCACCAATATCACCAGAACAGGTTGTTTAACCATCCAAATGATTTCTAGACAGTTTTATTAAGTTCAAAAAGTTACCAAGTTCTCCTTTAATAACACTAATAATACACTGTAAAAATGAATTCTGCTTGTTAACATCAGGTGTCTTCAATGTTAGCAAAAAAATGTAAGAGTTCTTAATTCATCTTTGACGTCTGTCTGTTATTCAGATATTTTTGTTAAAAAGAAGGTTTGTAAGAAAATTTACTCATTTTAAATGGTTAACTTTTAAGGAATTAATTTGATTAATTATTACTCAATTCTAATTTGTTAAATTTGATTAATATTGCTTGTAATCTGTTGCTACAATTTTATTGAGTAGATATAGCGTATTCTTTTTTACAGTGTTAGATTACAGTGCATCACAAGGTTTTGTTGAAATCATTTTCAGAGTCTCGTTGTGGGACGTCTGTTATCCTGGACGGGTATCTTGGACAAAAGACGATCACTTTCCGCTGTAAATATGATGAGAAGTTTAAAACACACACCAAAGTTTTCTACAGACTGAACGAGGATCCTGTCCATGTTCTGAACAGTTCACGATCATCACAATCATCTGAGGAGAAGTTCAGTCTGTCTGACAGTCATGAAGATCATTTTACTGTGACCATTAGAGATATTTCTGCAGCGGACGGTGGAGTTTATTTATGTGGAGTGGAGAGAGATAAATCAGATCATCGACCTTCAGAAACATCAATTACTCACATAACCTTCATTAAAGAGATTCAGCTGAATGTTTATGGTGAGTTTAGTTTATTTTAATTAAAGAATCCTTACAGCTCTAAATAAGGAATGTAAATCCCTCCTGACTTTTAATGATGTAATAAATCAACATATAAATCTCATTTTGCATCTGAATGTGACTCAAGGTAAAACATCTTTCAGCACAATGGTGACCACAAAAACTCAGACATACCAGAAAACTTTTTAAATTCCAAAATAATAGAAAATTAAACACTAACAAATCTCCCCCTATATTAATATTGAGCAAAACACATTAAATAACTCTTAATTTTAACATACTCTACAGTCAGAAGCAAAGCATGCTGGGAACTAGACATATGTTGTAACTCATTCCATGAATGTGTGTTTATATGTGCGAACAGTGAACATACATTCACATGTATATGGGAATATGACTGTGCAATACATGTACACAATAAAGGATAACACTTTTTGATTATTACATGTAATGCTGTTTTTGTCCTAATTTATAAATGCCTTATATGTATTTTATATTGCAGTATACTGAAAAATATAAGCAGTAGTTTCCCATATATGTAAATGTATTATGTAATATATCACATAATATTTGAAGTATACTCCCATATATTTTTGTTCTGTATAGATCATGCTTGAGTCACACACAGACTTCAACATTCAGCATGCAAAACACAACCATGGTAAAAGCATTGGTAGCTTTACTAAGTCTAGAGTAAACCTAAAGTAAATGAAAAATAATGAATGAATGAATGAAGTAATGAAAAGTAAAGTACTCTCAGTTCTTTTAGTTACTAGAACTCTTGTGTAAGTGAACTATACTAAAGCATTTGTCAGTACAACATACTATTCTTATTTTACTTGGGTGTTTTAAGGCAATCGATTTGCATGCTTTTTTAAGTAAGAATTACATTAGATTTACATCAGTGTAAAAATATGGACCAAATTTACTGTTAATAAATAATTTTCCATATTAATGTTTTGAAGGTTAAAGTAAATGTCTGTAAGCTTAATGAACAATGTCCTGGCAGAAAATTACAGCACCATTTCTGGTTCTCTGTAGTTTTCTTCTTACAGCGTGTTCATTTTTGGGTGAACTGTCCCTTTAAAGCAACATGCTGTGGTAAAGTCTGCTGATTCAGCCTGATGAACATGAAAACCACAGAGAACCGGAAGCTACCAAAACCATAGTAAAACTTGTGTTTTAGTTTTTCTTAGTTTAGTAAGGTTCACAGAGAAAGCATTTCTGTTTGCAGATGTGCAGAAATAACCCTCACCTTACTGTCATTTCAGACACACTTTTTATTGTTGTTTTCTGATTCTTGATCAGATCTGAATTTAAATCATTATATGCACTGAAAAGATGTTCTTGGCTCATACTTGATATCATCGGATACGAATTTGCAATTAATCATACATTTGAACATTCACACTGTTGTTGAACTGAATCAACACTGAACTGAATTGAGCTGAATACTGACTCTATTGTCTTTATAAAGCTGCTTTACGGCCCTCATATAATCATTGCAACATCCTTTTGTCTTCGCTCAAGGGTAAAAAGAATTCTGAAATACCTTTGCAGTGATAAACTGTTAGCAGATGTCCCAACACCAGACACATTTAGATGTTTCCTTCCCAGTCAACACGTGAGATCATGTGATCAGTAATAGTGTCAGTAATATATGAGCTCATTGTGAACTGAAAATTTTGAGCAGGATGAGAAGAGGCGGCTCAAATATCTGTCACGGGGGAGATTCTACTTCCTGTTTCTCAACACTTTCACAGTGATGTCACATGGTCAAATACTTTGTTACTGTACTTAAGTAGAAATTTCATGTATCTGTACTTTACTTCGCTATTTAAATTTATGTCAACTTTCACTTTTACTCCACTACATTTCCTAGATAAAATGTATACTTTTACTCCGATATATTTCCACTAAGCATCTTCGTTACTCATTACTACAAAATAAAATCAGAAGAAATGTGTGTGCGACTGCAATAAGGGAGGTTTGGCGAATCACTGCTCCTAGATTGCATTATGCACGCTCCGCACGGCGCGCGCTCTATTTCAGCGTAATAGTTCAGCTTGTTTGTTGCCATGCCAAAGGAGGAGGAAGCACAACTGAAACCACCATGGAAGCACGACTGCCATCTCCATAGTGAACAATAGAGAGAAATGCACATCATGGATTACATAATCAGAGTAGGCTAGCCTATTTCTTTTTGTTTTGAATAGTTTCGTTTAATGAATTTGATGATCGCCATCTCCGTATGAACGCGCATAGAGAGAAATGCACGTCATGGATTAAATAATCAGCGAGTGGCCTATTTCTTTTCGTTCTGAATTGTTTCGTTTAATGAAATTTCAAGATTTATTTAAATATAGGCCTATCTGTCATGTCTGTGAGGCATACACTGAGTTTCGGTTAATTTATGAGGACATTTAAATGCAAGTGACCACAGCGCGCCAGCGCACGATCATGTCATGATTATTGTCTGCTATATTTTATTCTTATTTATTAAATCCAAGCAATTGGTTGATGAAAAATGTATTAAAATTAAGATACAATTTATACAAAACGAAATTCACTTTAAAGAAAGGCCTTTTACAAAATGAAACTTAATTAAGTGGTCAAAATGTCTGACTCCTGATGCATCCCATCTTACTCGTGCTGTTCACTTTTCATTATCAACATAGATGAAAAAAAATAACATTATAATATTTTAACAAATATGAACTAATGCGCTTATTTAATGAACTCAGGACAAATGCATCCTCACAGCAGTGAGTGGGTGGTTGTTTCGGAGATGCGACATTAGGTTAGAGGTGTTTCCATCTGTCGCGGTCACCTTTTTATTGCACAATTTACAAATTGCCTAGTCAGTATTTACCGCCTCTCCCTTCTCTCTCTCTCTTTCTCCTCCACACTGTCACTTGATGACAACCACACATAAGCATTTTTAGGCATTAAATAAATTATATTTATATATTATATATAAGTGCCGGTAATGACGGTATTGAAACTGATACCGTTGCTATTTTAAGATCCCGCGGTATACGATATTACCGTAATACCGCCCAACCCTATACTGGAATACTGAAAATGTTATTGTTTCTATAACTGAAGAACTTTGCAACATTAACACTGACACTTTGCAACATTAACATTCATACTATTTTCCAGTTTATAAGTGGGAAGCTGATTTAAAAAACAGTCGGGATTGTATAAAGCACTGGCCTATATGAATAAATGTGACTTGAAATGAAACGAGTCTCATGGGCACTTTTATGGCTTTTTTGTCCTTTTGGGAGCTTGACTAGTTGCTGTCTGCTTTCAATGTACAGAAAATATTCTTCAGATAATCACATTTGTGTTCCACAGATGATCTGAGGAAATAATGACTGAATTTGTTTCTCTAATAAATTTGACCATCGGTGCTCTATGATTGTGTATTTTTAGAAACAACGACATCGCAGGATGAAGGAAAGTCTGGTAAGATCCAACAGATCCGTTGCTCAGTTTGAGTTGAAAGTGATCTTATGATATAAAGATGAGTGATGATGTACTGTATGTGTAAGAACACTCGTACATGGTGTCTTAGTCTCACCTTGTTTTACTGTAACAATCCCTTTGTGAGATTTCTTGACAGATCCTGTTTCTCTGTTTGGTTTGTATATTTTTAGAAACCATGACACCTGACACTAAAAGAGAATCCCAGGATAAAGGAAAGTCTGGTATGATCTGTTCTCATTTTGAGTTCAAAGTTATCTCATGATATAAGCAAGCATTTGAAGTACAACATGTGTGAGAACGCTTGTAAATGAATGTCACAGTATCACCTTGTTTCTCCATGAAAATCCCTTTGTGTGATTTTTTTTGACAGATCCTGTTTCTCTATTTGGTTTAACCAAAACACTCTATGATTGTGTATTTTCAGAAACAACGTCACCTGACCCTGAAAGAAAAACATCCCAGGATAATTCTGGTATATCCGTTTCGCATTTTGAGTTCAAAGTTATCTCATGATATAAACAAGCATTTAAAGTACAGCATGTGTAAGAATGTAGTTGAACGTAACATTCTCACCTTGTTTCTCTGTGAAAATCCCTTTGTGTGATTTCAGGTTCCTCTGTGATAGTTGCGGTTTCTGTGGGTTTGATCCTGCTGGCTGTGTGTTTAGTGCTCATGTTGCTCAAAATAAAATACAGCTGTAAACATGGTGAGACACACACACACACACACACACACACACACACACACACACACACACATTTAGTACATCTGAGTGTGTCGCCCTCTGCTGTTCAGAAATACACACACAGTTAAATGATCTCTCATTTTCTCAGTCTGAGATGTGGCTCTTGTTCACACAGGCATCATTTCATCATCAGACAGAAGAGAGACCGGAGATCATGAAATGGTGAGTTTCAGAACTGATCTGTGCTTCATGATGTCAGATAAGTGGGCATGTTTTCTGTACCTTTGAACTGAGACTTCATGTTTGGGGGATTTTGCTTCTCTTACAGGGTCAAGACTCAGATCCCACATCAACTCCTCTATATTCGACAGTCCAGTTACCCACAATCCCCTCTGATTCACAGAATCCACTTTACTCGTCAGTCCAGTCACCCACAATCCCCTCTGATTCACAGAATCCACTTTACTCGACAGTCCAGTTACCCACAATCCCCTCTGACAGGGTCCTTTACGCATCTGTCAGTTTCCAGAAGCATGAAGAGTCTCTCAGCGACGCTACAGTCTCCTTCAGTAAGAACGAGATTCACTCTGATTATGCATCTGTCAAACACAGCAACACACCAAACTATACTTACCATTAGAGTTTTACTCAAATCTAGAACCGTGTCAGTCACTGAGAATAATGACTGAAATAATCATTCAGTGTCATTGAACAGGTTATGGATCAGTTATTAGAACAGGTTATGGATCAGTTATTAGAACAGGTTATGGATCAGTTGTGACACTTACAGGTCACTGTTGGGAAAGAAGCTGAAATGTTTCTCTCAGAGACAGAAGGAAACTATGGAATGATATTCCGGACATTATTCAAAAGGAATTGCAAATTGTATTTGCAATTGCGTTTTCAAATTGTGGACGCATAAAATGTGACATAATCCAAACGCAAATGCAAATCGCGCATTACCGTTTGCATTTTCGTTTAAAGGAGAACTCGGTAACTCTAGCGAACTCTAGTCACTTCTTCGCTGATTTTCCCTTTTGTTGTCGCGTGTTTTCCCCACGAGCTCCCCCTACAGCTGTGGGGGGGCGTATATTTCACAACACGGTCGTAAAAAACTCACTTGCGGCGGCCTCCTCCCCTTCTCTACCGCTGCTCATATGCGTTTGTTTTGATCGGAGCAAGCCAACTGTATCGTGTGGAGCTATGTCTACCGAGGTGGGTAATCTGGTAATACATCATACATGCGTGTGTGTTTATGTCGAATTGCCGTAAAGCAGTTTGTGTTTCGCGCTCGTTCTCGTTCTCGCTTCTCACGAGACTTCCAATTTCTATCTTGCCGGGACGGTAGTGGCCAAGTTGCAAGGTTGGTTTTCCGCCTGGGAACGCTGGGGGGAGTGGGGAAAGTCACCAATATCACCAGAACAGGTTGTTTAACCATCCAAATGATTTCTAGACAGTTTTATTAAGTTAAAAAAGTTACCAAGTTCTCCTTTAAGCGAACGCACAGTGACTGCCAAATTTAAAATGGAAATGCAAAGTCCGTTTGCAACTGTGTTTCGCATATCTTCCGAGTCTTGACCCTGTCATATTTAAATAGCAATTTCAATTGCCACGTCTGCTTTTTCACTTTCTCAGCGTCGCGTATGTAGCCAGCCAAAACTCAAATGAAATCGCAATTCCCTTAGTATTTCCATTTCCAATGCCTTACACGGAAACCTGTCAATCAGTGTCAAGGGTGGGATTTTGCTATGGGGCGTCTTCGTGTTGGGACGTGATGCCCTGAACAGACAGACGCCGATTTATTTTAAACAATGGAGGGAGTTGGTGAAATTGTGGAGGACCTTATGATTGTGGTGCTCATGATTGTTAAAATCTTCTAACTGATTGTTATAATATTGCTGGACCTCACGCTGCAGTAACACAGGGTTTGTGATGAGAATATATTAATGGTACAACACAATTGTTAGATTCAAATTACCTCAGTGAAACAGTCTATTTCATGATGATTATAAAACCATCATCAGCTGATCTCGTTTCACTTTAGCTTTCTTTGCTGCTGTAAATGTGTTTGACACACACACTGTCACAGCGGCCAAAAAAAATAAAAGATATAATACGAGTTAAGAGCCCAACTAATGGAAACACTATTCACTATTATGGTGACTTCAAATGAACCACATTAGAGTTAAACCTCTGTTAATTCTCAATAAAACTTCTGTAGACGTCTGCCAGAAATAAAGTCAGTCTGGTTAGTAATAAGTGAAGCTGGTAATGCTGTTTGTGGAGTTGTTTAATCCTCCTCTGCTGAGATCTTCACAGATTTAATGTCTTCTTTTCTCTTCAGTGGATTTCATCTAAGGCTGTGGCTGAAGTCAGTTGTAGTTCTTGTGTTTCTGCTCGTCTCTTTTTTTCTGTTCTCTTCTTTCTTTCAGTGATTCTTTTTGTTAACAGGCTGAGATGACTCCATATTTAATATACACAGATACTCAGATAAGGTCCAGTTCTGGTTTATTTCTTTGCTCTTGGCTGACATGTGGCATTGCTATGGCCTGCTTGTGGCCCAGATCTGGCAAACAGGAGTGGCCCACCCAAGTGCCGTAATTCCACGCTGCATGTGGGCCAGATCATCTTTCCACGTGTGCCAGATGTGGGCCGGATCTGGGCCGACACAATGTTGCTATGTGGGCATTCATTGTGGGCGTTCTTCGCAGTTTTTCCTGAGGCTTTTATATTGTTCATATCGATATTAGAATTATATCATATCGACCAAAATTAAGAAATATATTGCAATATAAATTTTGGCCATATCGTCCAGCCCTAAGATATAAGATTAAAATAATATCAGATTTGTCTCATTTTAAAGAAACACAAAAAAACAGAGATGAAAAATTAACTACTTTTGCAATGGTTAAATAAATGTTCAGAGATATCTTCCAAAGATTTCTGAATTTTGATGTATTTTTTTTCTCTATTTAGTGTTGATATGATAACTAATAAATACACTAAGTTTCGTCATGCTGGCACGTGTGGAAGCATTTAAAACAAGTGTGTTACAACTAACCCCACGTTAGTGTGTGTCCAAAAGTTGAGATAAAACTCAATCCTCCCCTTCTTTACCACACACGCTTGTAAAGGAATTGTTAGCTCAAAAGTGAACATTTTTGGATTGTTTACTCGCTCGAGGCTGTACAAGATGACTTTCTTTCCTCAGTTTTGGAGGAAAACATTCAAAGATGGACAACGAACAGTCCAAATGCATATTTATGCAGCTTCAGAGGACTCCACATGACCTAGCCGATGAATAAAGGTCTTCAAGCGGGTGGTCTAATAGGTCTAATAGGGTGGGAAATTAGACTTTGTGACTTTGCCTTGTATACCAGCCACAGTGGCGAGTGGATTGTAAAACATTTTTTTATTGGTTACTACTTAAAACATTCCTTGTAACTGATTGGACAGCTTTTGTCAAAGAATGCTGTTGCTAAGTAACAATAATGCACTTTTGTCGAGTAACTCATTTGATTGGTTTTCAGCGCTGTTTGCCACTATCCATTCTGTGCTGTAGAAAGCACAAAACATCCAACAAGGAAAGGATCCCCGGGTCAATATCTATGGAAGGCATTTTCTGCCTAAATTAAATAAATCAATTAAATTATAAAAACTAAAACTAAAACCAGATTAACCATTTCATTACAGAAAACGTACTCGGTTACTAACGTAACCTCGGTTCTCTCTAGAAGAGGGAACGAGTACTGCGTTGAAAACGCTATGGGGAAAACCTCTTTTCCACGAGATACTGAAGCCAAAAAATTATCCTTATAATTTTGAATTATTGCAAAACGCGCTGCAGCAGCACGCGGCCATTGGCGAGACGGCTCGCTCGCCCATTGGCTGCTCTGCGGCAACTGCATCAGCCTATCGAGCGAGGCCTGAGGTGACGTCAGGCCAATGAGGGCGCTTTGCGCCCTCCGCGCCACTTCCCGCCGAAACGGGCGTGGCCTAGTCCTATAAAGGAAGGCTCGGGAGGCTGATTCTCTGGTTTTTCATCGCCGAAGCGAACCAGAGTGAGTTGCATGCACGGCAAGATACGCAGTACTCGTTCCCTCTTCTAGAGAGAACCGAGGTTACGTTAGTAACCGAGTACGTTCTCTTACGAGAGGTCTCTCATACTGCGTTGAAAACGCTATGGGGACCCAATGCAAAGCGCCGTGCGTGCTGGGATCAAACACCAATAAACCTGGAGGCAAAGCCCAGGAATTACAGTGCACAATCACCAGAGGGACTCACAGAGAGTCCTGGAAAACAGGAGGGGGATCCCTCTATCCATATACAGCAGCGTCCGTAGACGCAATGCTAACATGACATCACATAGACAAGGCGGGACAAGCCTGAACTAATGTGGGAAATGCGGGTCTTACGCAATACTGCCCATAACATAAACAGTCGGCGGCGCGCAGCGCTCACGATCTCGGTGTCCTAATCAGACAGCACTGATTCGTCTATACCGACAGCAGCTTAGCCTGCAAGGCGGGAACCTCCATGTTATAGAACCTTAAGACCTGTAGACGGCGAGGCCCAGCCTGCTGCCATACATATGTCTTGTAAGGAAATCCCGCTAGACCAAGCCCACGAAGAGGCGACGCCTCTCGTGGAGTGCGCTCTGACACCCAACGGGCACTGTAAGCCCTTGGCAGTGTACGCCAGCGCTATGGCGTCAACTATCCATCTGGATAGGCTCTGTTTCGAAACAGCCAGTCCCTTGGAACGTCCACTGAACGAGACAAATAGCTGCTCAGTCTGTCGAAAAACAGACGAGCGAGACACATAAGCTCTTAGCGCCCTTACTGGACAAAGAAAGCTTGCGTCCCCTTCCTCACCCGACACCGGCAGGGCAGACAGGGAAATGACCTGAGCCCGAAACAGTGTGTTGAGGGATTTTGGAACATAACCATGCCTAGGTTTGAGTATGACTCTTGAGTCGCTTGGCCCAAACTCTAAGCACGTCGCGCTCACCGAGAGCGCGTGCAGGTCACCTACGCGCTTCACTGAAGCGAGAGCCAACAAAAACACTGTTTTGAAAGACAAATGTATGAGGCTAATCGTTTGGATAGGCTCGAAAGGGTCACCTTTCATGGCTTCCAAAACCGTAGAGAGGTCCCACATAGGGACTGAGGGAGGTCTGGGAGGATTCAGCCTCCTACCTCCCCTGAGGAAGCGGATGACTAAATCGTTCCTTCCTATTGACTGACCGAGCGTTGACTTAGAAAACGCTGCGATAGCCGCCACATAGACTTTGAGCGTGGAGGGGGCTCTGCCCTTATCCAGCAGCTCCTGTAGGAAGGAGAGAACCTCCGTCACCCCGCAGTCGAAGGGTGAAAAGCCCAGAGCTGTGCACCAGCCGGAGAATACCGACCACTTCGAGGCATAGAGCTGTCTGGTAGACGGAGCTCTAGCCTGAGATGATAGTATTTAGCACTCCCACTGAGAGGTCAGCGGGTACCCGTTGAGCACCCACACATGAAGGGACCACAGCTCCAGGTGAGGATGCCAAATCGAACCCCTGGCCTGGAGCTCTTTTAGAGTGTGTGTCGCAGAGCGAGCACACACACACACACAAAGAACAGTTTAGTGAAAGGATATAGGCGCCGGATAGCGCAGCGGGAACGGCGGTAGAAGGCGGCGTTGGCCAGCGGCTTCAGGAAGTGGCTCGTCCCGCTGAGAGGCTTCTTCAGACGGCGCGCGGCTTCTCTCGTGATCCAACGATGCGTGAGCTTCGCTGAAGAGATGAAAAATCTGAGAATCAGCCTCCTGAGCCTTCCTTTATAGGACTAGGCCACGCCCGTTTCCTCATTAGCCTGACGTCACCTCAGGCCTCGCTCGATAGGCTGATGCAGTTGCAGCAGAGCAGCCAATGGGCGAGCGAGCCGTTGCAACGCATTTTGCAATAATTCAAAATTATAAGGATAATTTTTTGGCTTCAATATCTCGTGGAAAAGAGGTTTTCCCCATAGCGTTTTCAACGCAGTACGAGAGACCTCTCGTAAGAGAACTGTACCCAAATATGTGACAAAATTGAGAATGAAATTAAATTATTTCATTTTCATTTTCACGGTGACAATGCATCATCCCTGTCAAATTGAAAAGTAAAATCCAATTGTTGATTTCATGTTTCATTTTCACTTCAATCTCGAGGCAAGACTGCCAGTTTTAAAATGAAATTTTACAAAGCTTTTTATTAACGCTCACACAATAATAGTGTCACAATTCAAATTCAAATGTAAAGTTTAGTTGTCATTTTATTTCCTCTTATTTCACAGTTTTCGTTTTCATTTTCAAAGACAACCTGTATGCAAATTGTATGTTAATGAGTGAGTGGGGCTTATTCAAGTAACGGTGCTACAGACACGCCTTCCGTAAAGCGAAGTAGTCGACGCCCCGTGTGAATGTGTGAAACGAAGTTATTGAAAAGTGATCATATTGTAATCGAGACGAGTCATGGTGAAATCTGTAAGTCAGCTTTTAGGGAGAATGAGAGGAGAACAACAAACCAGACTGTCAATATCTGTCACTGTATTTTAACATTACATTCTCACTTAATTTATAATAAAATCATTTTAAAACTGAGTCTGACTAGAATTATTATTGATAATACACCATGAGATGCTCTTTTTTACAGCTAATGGCTGAAGAAATGTTGTTAGATGACATTACCACGTGAGCGGGGTGATCGGAGGCCAGCTCAAACTTGTGCTTTTTAGCTTTGATGTTTTTAACACCACTAACATCACAGGCTGTTCAAGTGCTTATTTCCAGAAAAGAAATTGCTGCCTAAACATCATTTTCTGACTCACTATCTACGATGTATACGAAATATCGGGCCAATTATTCACATGTGGTCCATGCGATATGAGTCCAAACACAATGTCTTCAAGATGCAACAAAAATGTTTCAAGAACATCACCCAGACACTTGCAAAAAAACATCAAAATTGCATGGCATATAACTTGGAGACCTTCAACCATGACAGAATATTGCTTGGACCAGGAAAGACTGTCTCTCTCAGTGACTTGAATGAAACTTTTCAGATTGCATCCAAAGTTGAACCACCACAAACCAATGTTCTCTCAGTGAAATGGCTGAAGTGTAATGGAACTGAATATCGTTCTACCTTAATTATCTGTGGTGAAGTAAACCTTGATTTTCTCTGTGTTTTTTGCAAAATCAAAGCTATTGTTAGAAATGAATGTGTGTTACTGGTGGCATCGCAGCTTAAAACTGTTTATTTTGATGATTTATATTTATCATGATTCTGTATGCCTACAGAATTGATCCAAGACTCACTGATTCTCTGAAAGTCTTCAGTGTCAATGAACTCACTTATTACAAACCTTTCGATTTACAGATGTCATATGGGTCTGATCATTTATTTTGGTTTGTTGTACCTTACTGCAATCTTGTTCAAATCTGTTCTTAAATCTATCTATGAAATTTTGATGAATTTGTGTGTTTTAAGAAGTTTTAAATTTATGCGCCACACTTCATTAATGTGACACTTCGCCATTTGTTAAATAAACGTTTTACATTTTTACATCTGTCTGAAGAGTCTTGATTATATTTGATCATGTACAATAACACTCTAAAACAGTATAAAAATACACTGAAAATAACACTTTATTAACACTTTCAGAGTAATCAAAATGAATTAAAACAACACTAGAGGTGTTAATCACCATAGAGTAAAACTATTTCAACAATAAAAAGTGTACAACTTTACACTCATGGTGTAATTTTTTTTGCACTATAAGGTGCTCTTTTAACACCAGAAATTCAACACTATCAACAGTGTACTTTTTACTCTAGATAGATTTGGGATCCAAAGTAGTGTTAAAATTAACACTTTAAGTGTTAATTTGACACTGTGATTTTTACTGTGTATATTTTTTTAAAAATAGTCATGAATGAGACATGAGCAAACACAATCATAAACAATCAGAAATGCTTCTGCAATGGCCTTAAACCCTCAATGTGTGTCAAGAGAAAATGTTTACAAGAAGATGTGGGTGATTTTTATTTCCTCTGAAAGCAGAAGTGAAATAATGTGGGATCAACAAATAGATTGTAATAAATGACATGCAAATGACACTTTCCCCCATTCTTAAGACAAGGATTAAGCCTAGTCCCAGACTAAAATGCCTGTTTTAAATGAAACTTGCACTGGCATATCTTAAAATATGTCACTGTCATTGTTTTGTCTCGAGATGCACATCAGCAATGTTTTTTTTCTAAGGCACGTTTATAAAAGCTACTTAAATGTCCTAATTTAACCAAGGCCTAATCGTGGCCTAATCTAAACCCTGTCTGTGAAACCAGGTCTAGAAGTGCTCTTATATCAGGAGTAATCTCTTAGAGATCTTTCACAACATCTAATGCACATTAGATTCTCACAGTGCGTCCGTATGCCCTCTTACCGGAAATACTGTCATGTTTAAAGATGACTGAGGTCTACTAAAACTGTTTCACACACGCCAGTTTCTCTGTGGTTTTCATGATGAATGCAGGATGAAGTCTTTACACTCTTCTGTCACTCTTAAGGTATATGTTTATATTAATATACAGATGTGTCTCTGTCATCTGTGTTTCTCTGCTTATCTTTCACACATATCTTTCACACACATCTCAACATTTTCCGCCCTGTTAACAGTGCAGATCTGGGTGGAACCGTTAGAGAATAAGGAAGAAGAAACGTGAGAAAGACTGACGGAGGATCTGTGTGCTTCTAATGATAGTGACTTACATCGCATTCAAGGAACACATTTGATCAGTTCTTGCTTTCACTGGATCGGGATCGGATCTGGTTTTTCTCTGGATATCTGAGACTGAAGTCAATCTGGAATGAAGGCTGCCATCATCATCTTCATCTTCATCACCCTCTGCCTGATCTCAGGTCAGTTCTTCACTGCTCAGTCTGGGTCAAATAATATACTATATTACCCAGATTGATGATATATAATAACCCAGAGCAAATGAACTTGTGTTTGGCAGGTCAAGTACTTTGTTTCAGTGTGTTTGGATGCACTGGAGGGAGTTTAATGTTCAAGTGCATGTACAAGAACAAGAGCAAGACTGATGATCAACATAAAGTGAAGTATTTCTGCAGAGACAGGAGCTGTAAGATGGGCATCAGTACTGATGTTCAGAGTCGATGGGTTTATAACGGGACATTCGCTCTGTATGATGATGAAAACAGCAGATTCTTCACAGTGTTTATCAGGAACATCAGCAGAGAGGATGATGGGAAATATACATGTGGAAATCAGACATGGAGTCGTGATGTTAAGTTAGTGGTGAAGAAAGGTATGTGTGACACTTTATAACTTCCTACAGCAATTATTTATTATAATACTATTAAAGGTGCAGTACGGAAGATTTTGAGTAAATAATGACTTATTTGTTTCTCTTATAAATTTTAACATAATCTATGATTGTGTATTTTCAGAAACGTCTTCTGACACCAAAAAAAAAACATCCCTGGATGAAGAAAGGGTAAGATCTGGTAAGATCCATCAGATCTTTTTTTCTGTCAGTATGTCTTGACGTAGGATGTCACGGCTCTAATCTCAGGCAACTATAAATATACCTAAAAACAACCACAATACATGTTAAAAATAAATAAAAAAAAACACTGCAAGGATCATGACATTGTATGTTTCACACAGAGATGGCGATAGAGAGGACAAAGTTCCCTAGTGCACCTTTAAAGGAGAACTCGGTAACTCTAGCGAACTCTAGTCACTTCTTAGCTGATTTTCCCTTTTGTTGTCGCGTGTTTTCCCCACGAGCTCCCCCTACAGCTGTGGGGGGGCGTATATTTCACAACACGGTCGTAAAAAACTCACTTGCGGCGGCCTCCTCCCCCTCTCTACCGCTGCTCATGTGCGTTTGTTTTGATCGGAGCAAGCCAACTGTATCGTGTGGAGCTATGTCTACCGAGGTGGGTAATCTGGTAATACATCATACATGCGTGTGTGTTTATGTCGAATTGCCGTAAAGCAATTTGTGTTTCGCGCTCGTTCTCGCTTCTCACGAGACTTCCAATTTCTATATTTGCCGGGACGGTAGTGGCCAAGTTGCAAGGTTGGTTTTCCGCCTGGGAACGCTGGGGGGAGCGGGGAAAGTCACCAATATCACCAGAACAGGTTGTTTAACCATCCAAATGATTTCTAGACAGTTTTATTAAGTTCAAAAAGTTACCAAGTTCTCCTTTAATAACACTAATAATACACTGTAAAAATGAATTCTGCTTGTTAACATCAGGTGTCTTCAATGTTAACAAAAAAATGTAAGAGTTCTTAATTCATCTTTGACGTCTGTCTGTTATTCAGATATTTTTGTTAAAAAGAAGGTTTGTAAGAAAATTTACTCATTTTAAATGGTTAACTTTTAAGGAATTAATTTGATTAATTATTACTCAATTCTAATTTGTTAAATTTGATTAATATTGCTTGTAATCTGTTGCTACAATTTTATTGAGTAGATATAGCGTATTCTTTTTTACAGTGTTAGATTACAGTGCATCACAAGGTTTTGTTGAAATCATTTTCAGAGTCTGGTTGTGGGACGTCTGTTATCCTGGACGGGTATCTTGGACAAAAGACGATCACTTTCCGCTGTAAATATGATGAGAAGTTTAAAACACACACCAAAGTTTTCTACAGACTGAACGAGGATCCTGTCCATGTTCTGAACAGTTCACGATCATCACAATCATCTGAGGAGAAGTTCAGTCTGTCTGACAGTCATGAAGATCATTTTACTGTGACCATTAGAGATATTTCTGCAGCGGACGGTGGAGATTATTTATGTGGAGTGGAGAGAGATAAATCAGATCATCGACCTTCAGAAACATCAATTACTCACATAACCTTCATTAAAGAGATTCAGCTGAATGTTTATGGTGAGTTTAGTTTATTTTAATTAAAGAATCCTTACAGCTCTAAATAAGGAATGTAAATCCCTCCTGACTTTTAATGATGTAATAAATCAACATATAAATCTCATTTTGCATCTGAATGTGACTCAAGGTAAAACATCTTTCAGCACAATGGTGACCACAAAAACTCAGACATACCAGAAAACTTTTTAAATTCCAAAATAATAGAAAATTAAACACTAACAAATCTCCCCCTATATTAATATTGAGCAAAACACATTAAATAACTCTTAATTTTAACATACTCTACAGTCAGAAGCAAAGCATGCTGGGAACTAGACATATGTTGTAACTCATTCCATGAATGTGTGTTTATATGTGCGAACAGTGAACATACATTCACATGTATATGGGAATATGACTGTGCAATACATGTACACAATAAAGGATAACACTTTTTGATTATTACATGTAATGCTGTTTTTGTCCTAATTTATAAATGCGTTATATGTATTTTATATTGCAGTATACTGAAAAATATAAGCAGTAGTTTCCCATATATGTAAATGTATTATGTAATATATCACATTATATTTGAAGTATACTCCCATATATTTTTGTTCTGTATAGATCATGCTTGAGTCACACACAGACTTCAACATTCAGCATGCAAAACACAACCATGGTAAAAGCATTGGTAGCTTTACTAAGTCTAGAGTAAACCTAAAGTAAATGAAAAATAATGAATGAATGAATGAAGTAATGAAAAGTAAAGTACTCTCAGTTCTTTTAGTTACTAGAACTCTTGTGTAAGTGAACTATACTAAAGCATTTGTCAGTACAACATACTATTCTTATTTTACTTGGGTGTTTTAAGGCAATCGATTTGCATGCTTTTTTAAGTAAGAATTACATTAGATTTACATCAGTGTAAAAATATGGACCAAATTTACTGTTAATAAATAATTTTCCATATTAATGTTTTAAGGTTAAAGTAAATGTCTGTAAGCTTAATGAACAATGTCCTGGCAGAAAATTACAGCACCATTTCTGGTTCTCTGTAGTTTTCTTCTTACAGCGTGTTCATTTTTGGGTGAACTGTCCCTTTAAAGCAACATGCTGTGGTAAAGTCTGCTGATTCAGCCTGATGAACATGAAAACCACAGAGAACCGGAAGCTACCAAAACCATAGTAAAACTTGTGTTTTAGTTTTTCTTAGTTTAGTAAGGTTCACAGAGAAAGCATTTCTGTTTGCAGATGTGCAGAAATAACCCTCACCTTACTGTCATTTCAGACACACTTTTTATTGTTGTTTTCTGATTCTTGATCAGATCTGAATTTAAATCATTATATGCACTGAAAAGATCTGTCTTGGCTCATACTTGATATCATCGGATACGAATTTGCAATTAATCATACATTTGAACATTCACATTGTTGTTGAACTGAATCAACACTGAACTGAATTGAGCTGAATACTGACTCTATTGTCTTTATAAAGCTGCTTTACGGCCCTCATATAATCATTGCAACATCCTTTTGTTGTCTTCGCTCAAGGGTAAAAAGAATTCTGAAATACCTGTGCAGTGATAAACTGTTAGCAGATGTCCCGACACCAGACACATTTAGATGTTTCCTTCCCAGTCAACACGGGAGATCATGTGATCAGTAATAGTGTCAGTAACTGGGTTTTAATTAGGGGTGTGCGATTTGACGATTTTTGATTGTGAACAATTAAAATGTTTCCACGATCCACTTTTTCGGAAATATCGTTGTATCGTGATTCGTGCTACAGTGCACGTTCTATCAGTTGCAGTTCTATGCCTTTCACCAACGTCCCAACATGCAATGCAAGTATTA
Source organism: Abramis brama (assembly GCA_022829085.1). Taxonomy (NCBI): domain Eukaryota; kingdom Metazoa; phylum Chordata; class Actinopteri; order Cypriniformes; family Leuciscidae; genus Abramis; species Abramis brama. Next base: position 58,044,079 of record CM040767.1, read on the forward strand.
TTAATATGCCCTATTTCAAAAAAAACGGTGGAGTGTTCCTTTAATTTTATTGATGACTGAAAGTTGTGTAGTGCGTGTCTAGAAATGACATACTTCCCACAAGACCACACGAGATTATTATTGTCACTGGCATTTAGTAGTTTATCATAATAAATAATTACTAATTACATTAGGAACACTGAACAGGGTTAAATTATGAGATTAGTATACAATATAAATTGCATTATTATATTTGAATGTTTTGTATATTAAAACAATTATGCTATTGTAGCACAATCTGTTTGGTTTCAATAAAATATTAATTGAAAAATAGAAATATTTGCAAAATAAAATTTACAGTGTGCTCTACGTTAAATCTAATTAACACTTTTTTTCTTTTTTTTTTAAATTGGGACATTATGGCTGTTTTGCGGCTCAGAAATTTGAAAAATAGTCTTAAAACCAACATGGAAAAGAATCGTGATATGATATTTTTCCATATCGCCTTTCAATAACAAAACAAACATCAAAAATTACAGCAGTGAGAAAACAACAGCTCAGAAAGCATCTGATCACAGCGATGTTACACCAGCTCTGCAATTCAGCACTGCAGTCATGTCACGTTTCTTAATATAGCACGTTATTAAACAGTATTAAACATGAAAAACAGTGTCAGCTTTTCTGTTTCTTCATGTAATCCCAGGTGGACTGGATGATGGTGAGATCAAATCTCTGTGTGGATCAGACCGGCTGTTGTCAGACTCCTTCTGTACACAAAAATCTCACATTATTATTACAATTAATGGCAAAATTTATGTTTGGAAATGTAAACTGATATTTTCTACTTAACAGAAATAGAAAAATAGAAATAACTGGCTTAACCCTCTGAGGTCTGAGCTGTTTTCTGGGCCCTGGAGGTGTTCTGACATGCTCTGACATTTCTGGTTATTTCTGTTACTTGTGACATTTTCATGGCTAAAGTCTAATTACACTGTATTCAGCACAAACTCTGCTACGATAATATATCAGCAGCATGTATGTAAAAGTTTGTAGTTTTGAGATAATGACATTTATGCGTGGTTTGTGAAAATACAAAAAAAAAATCTCACTGAAATAAGGCCATGAAACCCATACTGATTATTTCTTCACAAGACTTTTGAAAATTGTATGACGTAGCCTAGAATATTTGCTGCAAAACTGTGAAAATCACCCTGACTGCTCATTCAGATAAGACAATATATTGATTTAAAAATGTTACGACGTGTTTTGTGTTAGAAAGCTTTATGCGCAAGCTCATTAATATGTAAGCTTTTCTCACCTGAGAAAGACAAAGAACCTCCCCTAACGGCCCTATTAGGAGCTATCAGGCCCCTATCATTCTGAGCAACCTTGCACAATACTGTAAATGAGGAGATTTAAAAAAGAATGGCTTTTAAATTGTTTGGATTTATTTACAACACAACATAATCCAAAGATACACAACAAATGCCAAAAAAGCACTTCAAAGACAGAGACCTTTGTGCCATTCCTAAAAACACTGTACATACCTTTCATTTCCAAGATTTTCACTTTACCGTGTTCACGTACTGAGACTCATGTGAATGTTGAAGTCCTCAGTGGCATCTGGGACCTGAAAAAAAAAAAGTGAACATACTGATATCAAGAGAAAGGCCTGCACGATTTTGGAAATAAATATTAGATTTTTCTGGTTAAAATTGCTTTTTAAAATTCACAGAATACACACACACACACACACACACACAAATGTTTCCAACAATATATAATATAATGATGAACACCAGGTTTGTTGTGCCTGTAGGCATAAGGTATATACGCAGTGCGGATAAAATAATAATAACAATAAATAACCTATAGCAGTATAAATCTTCCAAAAGATTTCAGTAACAACTAAGCTAGAGAAAAATATATTGATTATCATGTTACTTCAAATGTTTCCATCCGTTATGATGATATGAAATGAGATAATAATAAAAACATGAAGCCGTTTGGTGCGTTTTGCTTTCATCCAAAATATGATGTGTACATTCAAACGCGATCGCGCAGGAAAATATGATACATTCAAATGCGATCGCTATCAAAAATATGATACATTCAAACGCGATCGCGCTCAAATATAAAACATTATGGTTACCATAAACATATCTATGTTTGAGCAGATATCCACAAACACAGTAAACACGGGTCTAAATATTATAATATTCCCCATATATCTAGCAACAGTTCAACTGCAATGTGACATTTATGCAACAATAACAAACTAATATGTAAGAATTTCTTACCTTACACCTTTCTTGTCTTCAAATCGCGTTCTTTTTCTTCTGAGGTAGCCTAAATCCAATGTAAGCTCAGGCACGTCTTTCAAACTCGACGAAAAGTGAAGTGAAGTGTTTTGTTGTTGAGGTAATGAGCGAGACGCGGTCCATGTGGAGATTTGCATGTGAATATCTTTTGCGCGAGTGGGCGTGGCCAAATTAACTGTAATGAGGAAGCGTTTGAGAAGCTGGACATCTTGTTGGTTTTATACAAATTACTTAAACAGAGAATATTTGTTTTCAGTTTGAATCCGATCATTTAAAAGTACACACTTAAATGTTTATAAAGGTATATGGCTCATAAATGTGTGACAAGTATTCGCTGAGTTTTGTTTCAGTTTATAGACGTGCTCAAGAAAAAAAAGTTCACCGCGACGGAGAGGCAGAACGCACACCCTGTTTATTTTCTTTATTTTACAAAAGCACAATGTTTTGGTTTGATTGTAAGTGGACACATACAAAAGGAGAAATATCACAGATTCTTTTTTTATATTTCTTTTTTCTGTATGACTATAAATGACGGAGTAATTTAAGTTTATAGTGCTACAATGTGGAGAAAATCCAGCAAAACGCGCCCGCGCATTTGTCAACCTCAGAGGGTTAAAACCAATATGTGGGATACTGGAATACTGAAAATGTTTTTATAACTGAAGAACTTTGCAACATTAACACTTTCTTTTCCTGTTTATAAGTGTGAAGCTGATTTAAAAAAATAAATGTGACTTGACATGAAACGGGTCACATGGGCACTTTTATGGCTTTTTTTGTCCTTTTGGGAGCTTGACTAGTTGCTGTCTGCTTTCAATGTGCAGAAAATATTCTTAAAACAATCAGATTTGTGTTCCACAGATGATCTGAGTAAATAATGACTGATTTGTTCCTCTAAAAAATTTGACCATCGGCGCTCTATGATTGTGTATTTTCAGAAACAACGACATCCCAGGATGAAGAAAAGTCTGGTAAGATCCAGCAGATCCGTTGCTCAGTTTGAGTTGAAAGTGATCATATGATATAAAGATAAAGATGGTTGTGTATTTTCAGAAACAACGTCACCTGACCCTGAAAGAGAAACATCCCAGGGTAAGTCTGGTATATCCGTTTCGCATTTTGAGTTCAAAGTTATCTCATGATATAAACAAGCATTTAAAGTACAGCATGTGTAAGAATGTAGTTGAACGTAACATTCTCACCTTGTTTCTCTGTGAAAATCCCTTTGTGTGATTTCTTGACATAACCTGTTTCTCTATTTGGTTAAACCAAAACACTCTATGATTGTGTATTTTCAGAAACAACGACATCCCAGGATGAAGGAAAGTCTGGTAAGATCCAGCAGATCCATTGCTTAGTTTGAGTTGAAAGTGATCTTATGATATATAAGCGATGGATGTACAGCATGTGTAAGAATACTCATACATGATGTCATAATCTCACCTTGTTTCTCCATGAAAATCCCTTTGTGTGATTTCAGGTTCCTCTGTGATAGTTGCGGTTTCTGTGGGTTTGATCCTGCTGGCTGTGTGTTTAGTGCTCATGTTGCTCAAAATAAAATACAGCTGTAAACATGGTGAGACACACACACACACACACACACACACACACTGCACATTTAGTACATCTGAGTGTGTCGCCCTCTGCTGTTCAGAAATACACACACAGTTAAATGATCTCTCATTTTCTCAGTCTCAGATGTGGCTCTTGTTCACACAGGCATCATTTCATCATCAGACAGAAGAGAGACCGGAGATCATGAAATGGTGAGTTTCAGAACTGATCTGTGCTTCATGATGTCAGATAAGCATGTTTGCTGTACCTTTAAACTGAGACTTCATGTTTGGGGGATTTTGCTTCTCTTACAGGGTCAAGACTCAGATCCTACATCAACTCCTCTATATTCGACAGTCCAGTTACCCACAATCCCCTCTGATTCACAGAATCCACTTTACTCAACAGTCCAGTTACCCACAATCCCCTCTGATTCAAAGAATCCACTTTACTCAACAGTCCAGTTACCCACAATCCCCTCTGATTCAAAGAATCCACTTTACTCAACAGTCCAGTTACCCACAATTCCCTCTGATTCAAAGAATCCACTTTACTCAACAGTCCAGTTACCCACAATCCCCTCTGATTCACAGAATCCACTTTACTCGACAGTCCAGTTACCCACAATCCCCTCTGACAGGGTCCTTTACGCATCTGTCAGTTTCCAGAAGCATGAAGAGTCTCTCAGTGACGCTACAGTCTCCTTCAGTAAGAACGAGATTCACTCTGATTATGCATCTGTCAAACACAGCAACACACCAAACTATACTTACCATTAGAGTTTTACTCAAATCTAGAATCATCAGTCACTGAGAATAATGACTGAAATAATCATTCAGTGTTATTGAACAGGTTATGGATCAGTTATTAGATCAGGTTATGGATCAGTTATTTGAACAGGTTATGGATCAGTTATTATAACAGGTTATGGATCAGTTATTAGAACAGGTTATGGATCAGTTATTAGAGCAGGTTATGGATCAGTTATTAGAACAGGTTATGGATCAGTTATTAGAACAGGTTATGGATCAGTTATTAGAACAGGTTATGGATCAGTTATTAGAACAGGTTATGGATCAGTTATTAGAGCAGGTTATGGATCAGTTATTAGAACAGGTTATGGATCAGTTATTAGATCAGTTTATGGATCAGTTATTAGAACAGGTTATGGATCAGTTATTTGAACAGGTTATGGATCAGTTATTAGAACAGGTTATGGATCAGTTATTAGAACAGGTTATGGATCAGTTATTAGAACAGGTTATGGATCAGTTATTAGAACAGGTTATGGATCAGTTATTAGAACAGGTTATGGATCAGTTATTAGAACAGGTTATGGATCAGTTATTAGAACAGGTTATGGATCAGTTATTAGAGCAGGTTATGGATCAGTTATTAGAACAGGTTATGGATCAGTTATTTGAACAGGTTATGGATCAGTTATTAGAACAGGTTATGGATCAGTTATTAGAACAGGTTATGGATCAGTTATTAGAACAGGTTATGGATCAGTTATTAGAACAGGTTATGGATCAGTTGCGACACTTACAGGTCACTGTTGGGAAAGAAGCTGAAATGTTTCTCTCAGAGACAGAAGGAAACATTGACTTCTCCTGAAATGTTAAACTGATGACAGAACTTATTTTTAAAAATAATCTTTAATCTTTATAAGCTTCAGTTTACCAAAAGTGACGCATTATGTTGTGAGCAATAAGCCAATCTGTGATGCAGAGGAAAATAAGCCTCATTTACAAGCCTTCTCCACTAAGATTTAAATGTATTTTAGAAATGTGAAACTCAAGTGAAGTGCCTGAAAGACAGTAATAGATATTTAAAAAAATTAATTATATTACTTTTAAACTAAAAAAAAGTAACTTGCCAGTCCTGAGCAGCAGAATACATTTCAATCTTCAAAAGAACAAATTAAAATACTGTTAGTAACTTGTATTAATGATTGTGCTTGTGTTCTGCTTTGATTTAGCAATATGTTTGTATTATTCTCATCATTTTCAATAAAAGTCTCTGCTGAATAAATGTATATTTATGCAATCCCGCCGCCGCATTCATTAATACAGTGTATACTTTTTTCTTGATATAGACCGTAAGAATGGAAGTGAAATGTGACAACATGCCCCACCTAACATGTGAGGGGCACATTGTAACATGACCATGTGACAGCTTAAAATGTTATCTGATCTAATAAAAAATATATATATCCAAGACAACGTCAAATATTTTGTCACTAAAATATTATTATTTTTTTACTTTTTCATATAATGGCATTTTTGAAATAATTAAAAATAAAATATTTTTGTGACAACAAACACACCGCAAAACACAGCTATACAGCATAGTTCAAAACAAAATAATAATTAATAATTTCTGAACATTGACTCAGTCTTTGATCACCTTTTTCTCATGGTTTCTCAATAGAATTCATAAAAGTATAGAATAGAATGGAATAGAATAGCATATTTCTAATAGGGGCTCATTGTAACGCAGTGTTACAATCTTCCCCTCCAGCGCAACTGGGATTTAAATCTTCAGCATTAAAGAACCATATCAACTGTTGAAATAACAGATATAATAGGGCTGGACAATAATTCAATATCAATATATATCGCAATATAATTTTTTTCGTATTTTTGGTGGCATATTTGTAGTAATTATCATTCTTTCTAAATGTGATGTAAATATGTCCTGTAACTACCAAATAAACAGAAACAGCCTCGACTGAATAAGTGTGTCCTCTTTCTTTTGTGAAATAGAATTTCACATTCTATTTCCTAATTCACATCCTAATTTATTTCTTTGTGACTAATGTGCAATTTTGATATAAATTAATTAATTGTGATCAATGTATCACTTTTTATTGTAAACCTGTGGTAAAACATCGATGCTTGGGTTTTAAATATTCAAGTAAACAACAAAAATGCCAGCAAACGGCCGCTTTTATCATGTTTGTTTTGCGATCACGCTGTTTCCAGTGATTTCTTTCTGATTAGTTTTCTGAATAAACTTCCATTTGTTGGTGAAATGATGGGTTAGTGTGACGTTGTTCCAGAGAGGCGTGTTACGGACGTGTTTTAGTGAAGCTGTCAGAGGGCTTTATCAGAATGGCATTTCCTACACAACTGCGGTTTCTGAAACAAAACAACAGAACAGGAAGAGTCACCTACTTTCTGTGAGATGTCAGAAGCGGAGATGCTTGAGCTTGTGCGGAATCAAAAACAGTTAGAAAAGTAGAGCTATGCTGTAATATTTGTGTGTGGAAAACAATTTAAGGCAGAACCTGAATTCAGCCAAATTCAAGCAAACAAAGGAGGATTTATTGTTCTTCCTTGCAATCAACAATCTATTACGCCAGCTTTTACTAGACGCAAGAAGCCTACTAGCTTTAGCTATTTTTACATCTGTTAGTTAGTACTCATTTATAATCTGTAACAAGTATTCTTTTCATTTGATTATTGTAATAAAGTTTGTTAAAACATTTACTATAATCATCTGACTGGACCTTGGATCATTGAGTACAGTTTTCGTCTGCCTGGATCAGGAAATCCTTTCTGGAGGAGACGCACGAGGGGTGAGCATTATTTTTGACAAAAGAATAATTACCATGTGTTCTGATTTGATCATAATAGCCTAGTCAAAGAGGCAGCATGTAACAAGGTTGTTGTTATAGTAGGGGTGTAACGGTACGCAAAAATCAAGGTTCGGTACGTACCTCGGTTTTAAAGTCACGGTTCGGTTTATTTTCGGTACAGTAAGGGAAAGAAATGCAAACATTAAACTGCAGGTTGTTTATTACTATAAACTTTTTTTAACAATTTGTTTACACTTTTTTAAACACTTTTTAATAAAATATAATAAAATATATATAAAATAAAAGAATAAGAAATAAAATACTGCTGCAAAGTTCTCCACTAAATAAAATACTAGGGATGTCCCGATCCGATCACGTGATTTCAGACTCGATCGGAATCAGACGTTACCTCCCGATCAGGACTCGGATATATATGTATATATATTCTCATTATTTTTTAACATATCTATAGTTATGCGGTGGCACAGAGTTACGCCGGTTTCACACTGCACGCATTAGCAGAGCGTAAGCAGCGCAGGAGCAGTGCGTATGGTGAGCAGGAGCAGGACACGCGCGTTTTGCTTTCACACTGGCAGCGTTTGTCACGCGCGGCTGAACCGTGGGTTGTGTACAGACAGAGTAACCATACTCCATAATGGATAAGTTGGCATTGCTTTATTTCGTTTTCAAATACATTTAAGAGAAAAGACTTGTCAAGAAGCTTATTTTATGAATAATTTCATTTATATAACTTTTGGTTCATCTTTGTTTTTATTGTTCTGGCAACAAGTTTGTTTTTGGACATTTGTTTTCTTTTTAAATTGATGTTGGTCATTTGATTGACTGTTTAAAACACAATAGATATCATCAATGCACTTTTTGGATAAAACTGCGGTGTATTTTGGCCATGATCAATGCATTGTCACTTTAATTCAGCGTAAGCGGCGCAGCAAAAATAGACTCTGCGCCGAAACGATCGCGGCACTGCTGCTTCTGCTCTGCTCCTGCTACGCGCTGCCGCGCCGCCTCTGCGTGCGGTGTGAATGCTCTAATCTGTTAACATGGGCGCCGAAAAAAAATACGTGCTGCACGCTCTGCTAACGCGTGCAGTGTGAAACAGGCAAGTGCAGTTCCTAAAAGCACATTACTGGCTTTGCAAACACTGTGGCACTTTTATTTTGTATTTGTTTACATGCCTGCCGGGTATTTTAAGTTGAGGTGCTATTTGTTTATATATTACACTTTTTTTATATTTACTGTTGCACTAAAGTCCAAAAGTGAAGAATTTATGTTATTTATTACTTGATTGTTCAAGCTACCTCACAGAAGTGCTCTGTTTGTTAACAAGAGTTGTTGAATGTTAAAATAAGGTGAATTAAATAAAAAATAAGGAACATCCTGGATCTGTTTTTTGTTCTTCTTTATTCTTTTTTTATGTATTATAGAAGTATCGGATCGGGACTCGGTATCGGTAGATACTCAAAATCAAATGACTCGGACTCGAGGGCAAAAAAACCTGATCGGGACATCCCTATAAAATACTTTCAGTCTCAAAACAATATCACATAATAAAATATAATGAAAAATATAAATAAATAACTATGATTACAGTGCAGCATTACCAATCCCAGCTTGTAGGCCTGTTCATATTTAAAAATTAAGGCTGGGAATCGATTTAAAAAAATGAACTAATTAATTGCACAATTTGCTGTAATTAATTGCATTTCCTCCAAGCTTGTAATCATCAATAATTAAACTTAGAATCACCTAATTAAATGAAACACCGGGGAAAAAAAGGAACAGAAAATAGCCCTATATTAAAATAATATTAAACATATATATCAATGTATTATTATTTTTCAATAATCAATCAACAATCAATTTAAGATTTTTTTCTTACCAGAGCATGTGATCAGAGCAGGTCATTTTACCATTGTTGCCAGCATGACTATACCAGCTCAGCAAACAGAAGTCTACTACTGATAAATTTCACATTATTTGAGCGGACTTTGCTTTTCCATTGCGTGATCGGAAATGATTGGAGTGTTTGGGCCGTTAACGACAGAGCAGAATGCGCAGCGCAAACACAGAGTCGAACATTGAGCAGAGAGCGCAGCAGCGCGCCGACACACACACACACACACACGGAACGGAGAGTGCGGCGGCGCACACGGAGCGGAAAAACCCCGCTCATGCAAGCTGCGCGAGAATGAAACCCCATCGCCATATTTTCGGTCTATGGGCTTGTCTGCATTGGCCATGACGCTAGCAAGCGAGAGGCTGGGCTAAAGCGTGCCGTGTATGTTGTTGTACAGCGCGCGGTGTCTGATTTTTCGCCCTGCAGTCGATTTCATTGGTTTAGGTTACAGTGACGACGGGTAATACTTTAGAATCAGCTGCAGGGCGGGATTTGCGCTGAACGCGGAGACTTCCGCCACTTAATGTTCCTGCGGAAACACGAAAATGTACCTATGTTCCGCACACAAAATATTGCATTCAGTCATCCGGTACACACGTGCACCGTACCGAAAGCCCTGTACCAAAACGGTCCGGTACGAATACACGTACTGTTACACCCCTATGTTATAGTGTAAAAAAGGTTTAAGTACCACCACAAAAGATAGACTTATAATACAGGTAATCAATCTATTATTTTGTAGCAACAATGACAATGACATCCGGCCAGATGGTCTGAATTAGCGAATCCTGATTGTTTCTCTCATGCTAAAACACATATGAGCATATACATGTTCGTATTCAGAAAGCGTTGAATAATGTGGCTTGGTAGCATGTCTCCAAGTTTGCAAGCAGACCGCTGGTTAATGTTTACCACGACTTAATGAAATCAACGAACAGGCCCATGTTGTTTCTCAAACTATCACGTGCTGCGACAACAATTCCCTTACTGTGTCTAACGTTTGTTCTTTGTGCACTGAAGGCAAATTACAAAACTGGTTCCATTTAGTTGTCTAGGACAACTAGCAAAATTCTACGACGCCTCAGGCTGATAAGTGTTGGCATACAATACTACCTTTGTCTCTGAGACTGCCGTTTCCAATTAAACCCCCAACCCCTCACGTGGTACGCGTACCACGGGATGCAACAGACACACACACACACAAACACACTCTGGACTTTGAAACAGAAATCCCCCACATAACAAGCCATTACTAAATGTTGATATGTATTCCTGTGTTTCTCAAGTGCCGTCACTTGCCATAACGGAAATACTGACAACTTTATTGTTTGTTAATCAGACTTTATTTGTGTGTAATTATGCATATGAATGTAACGTTATGTTTCTCCTACTTTTACCTATCATCCTTGGTATCTGTCTGACCGTCCTGTTTCGACTGAACCAGTCACACATGGGAGATTACAGTAAAATGTATTGTTCTGTGTGTACAATCTTAAAAGGAAATATGAATTCTATCTCTCATATGACATATGGTCAAAGTAGGCGTTTCTTCACAAACAAAGAAACTTTTTCCCGCTTCAGATCAGAAGATCCGATTCGCTGTTGTCCAAAAAAGAGGGCGTAAACAGATGTCCTTTTAAGAGGAGAAACCTTCCTCCTCTTGCTCTCTCTCTCACCCTGCTCTCACCCTTCCTCCTCTTCTCCCCGGCGCAACGCTTCTCCAAGGAACATCTGGAAAAGGGCCTTCTCCTCGGACAAACACATGTTCGAGTCGTAGCTGCCGTTCTTTGCAACTAAGTTATATATATTTGCCTCTTCCTTCACGGGAGATGAATCTTATTTTCCGGTAACGTTACATTCAGTGAGCCTTTCAAGCTTCCCGCGACACCAGAAGACGCAGCACAAACAGGACACCGTCCGCGCTTCCTGCCTCAGCACCACACTGAAAGAGCACAGAATCTTGCAAGTATTTTTGGATCTCTCTAAAAAGCTGATTTCAGGTGTCTAGCTCTTAGGTCTGTGAATTAAGTTACCCTCTTTTCTCTTCTCTCTATATCCTTTCTTTCTTTCATTCATTTCATTTATTCTGATCATGTTCTTATGTTCTTGTTTGGTTAAATGTTTGTTTGTTTTATTGTTCGCATTTTTACGTACGTTTATATTTGTAGCTCATATAATCTCTCTAGTCTTGCATTTATTAAAATCCATTTATACTTTTAACTGTCTCTGTGTTTGAAACCCCACCTTATAAAGTCAATGAAACAAAAGATCTAATTAAGCTACAAGCTCGATATTATAGACTACCTTGAGTAGTTTTTAATTCATAAACTCAGAAAGTTTGATGTTCGTGGCCAGAAGATAAAACTTTCTTGGAGTTTGTAAATACGGTAATACCCTGGCTGAACTGTGATAATTTATCTCACATACAGTTGCTGGACAAGTGACTGATTGATAAGAGAGACCAGGCTAGCCAAGAGGTAAATACCGATAATTGATAAAGTAAATGTATATGCGATTTATGAATTATGACCATGAGTTATGATTATTAATATTTCTAAAATTCCCTATATCCTTGAGCTAATTCGCATTAACCCAGAGTCGTTTACATTACAATTTTTATAATAGAATATTAACTTGTATAGACTGATCATCTAACTTCTTGAGGACACGACTAAAGGATAGGCTCTTTAGTTCCAGTCTCAAGTGGCCAGTCGATCGATGAATTGCCGTTTAATTTACTTCCGTGTTGGTTTCAAGAGAGAGACAGGGAGGTTGCCGCTTGGTTACTACTTAAAACATTCCTTGATTGGACAGCTTTTGTCAAAGAATGCTGTTGCTAAGTAACAATAATGCACTTTTGTCAGATTGGTTTTCAGCGCTGTGTGTCACGGCGCTGAAGGGACCGGGACACATATAGCTGACACCTGCTATCCATTCTGTGCTGTAGAAAGCGCAAAACATCCGACAAGGAATGGATCCCTGGGTCAAGGCATTTTCTGCCTAAATTAAATAAATCAATTAAATGATAAAAACGAAAACTAAAACCAGATTAACCATTTCATTACAGAAAACTGTACGCAAAGTATGTGACAAAATTGAGAATGAAATTAAATTATTTCATTTTCACGGTGACAATGCATCATCCTTGTCAAATTGAAAAATAAAATGCAATTGCTGATTTCACGCTTCATTTTCACTTCAATCTCAAGGCAAGACTGCCAATATTAAAGGAGAACTCCGGTCAATTTTAACATTGAGCTAATTTTTTTGTAAATTTGGAATGCTGTCAATACAGAGAACAACGACAAAAATCGGTGTTGCCTACACCGTGTTATCCTCTTTTTAAAATTTGCACCCTGTTGACTTCAATAGGGCAAGTTTTAAACCTGCTTTTAGGCGCTCATACCTGTATTTACATCCTGTTTTCGGTCAAAGTCCATAGTAATCGATTGTCGAGTTCACGTGTGTGATCATAGGTAACTAAACCTATGCGCGTGAACTCGACAATCGATTACTATGGCCTTCGACCAAAAACAGGATGTAAATACAGGTATGAGCGCTGGCTGAATTAACATCACTTTTATTCATACACTGTAAAACCCAACAAGTTAACTCAACTCAAACCGATTAAGGAAACTAATTGCGGCAAACCATTTAAGTTTTAAAATAAATACATATGAGTATTGTGAACTTATATATATTGAGTCATATTCACTCATAATTTAGTGTTCGTTTAGTCATTCATTTTGAGTATATGTAACTTGAATATTTTAAGTTCATTCCATTAAACTTTTAAAGTAATTTAAACCATTTAAACTAACTGGTTTGAGTTCATTTAATAAATCTAATCAAGTCATAACAACTATATAGCTACTCAAATGGTTTTAGGAAACCGATTGCGGTAAATGATTTAAGTTGATTAAACTCAAATTAATAAAGTTTTATAAGACAAAGGAAAAACATTGGTATAAAGCAGGGTTCCTCAAACTCGGTCCTGGAGGGCCACTGTCCTGCACAGTTTAGCTCCAACCCTTATCAAACACACCTAGCTGTGAGTTTCTAGAGATCCTGAAGACATTGATTAGCTTGCTCAGGTGTGTTTGATCAGTGTTGGAGCTAAACTCTGCAGGACAGTGGCCCTCCAGGACCGAGTTTGAGGAACCCTGGTATAAAGAAATGGTCAAAGAAAAGGATGCAGTTATTAATAGTATTTATTGAAAAATAATTTATTTTACAAAAGGTTCTCAGTGATGAATGTTGTGAAAGATGGTCAGTCAGTCTCCTCACTGTCCAAAATACAAAACTGCACATGACTTCTGTCTGGCGAACTGTGAATAAACAAACAAACAAAAAAAACATTAATCTTCCACTGACAAAACTGGTTTACTCACAGCATAAATGCTAGAATAGAGGTTATGCGTGACGTCACCGTCAGCTAAGTGGCAAAAAGACTGAGCGGCAGCATTTGTTTTCACTATAAAAACACACAAACACATCTAAAATGGAAAAGAGCTTTGAGATTGACAGTACAACTAGATTTGACAAGATCCAAAATGACTTACATTGCATTTCAAGGTGCACATTTTACATTCTTATCAGTTCTCAGTTCTTGCTTTCCCTGGGAAATTACCTTTTTCTTTAGTTTTTGCCATGTGAATGACAGTCACTGGAGGATAGTCAGTCAGTCTTCTTACTGAAATAGATCCAAAAATGCGCAGGACACGTTTGTCTATTTTGAACTGTGAAAAAAAAAAAAGAAAAAAAAAAAAAAAGAATACATTTTCCACTGACAAAAATGTAATTTACTCACAGCATAATAAATAGAATAGGTCAGTTTGTAGTACCTTTTTCTTTCATTTTTGCCACGTGAATGACAGTCGATGTGGAGGATAGTCAGTCAGTCTCCTCACTAGACCCTAAATTGCACGGAACACGTTTGTCTATGCAAATACGTGAGAAAACACAAAAATATGAATTACTCTTACACTGACAAAACTGTAGTTTACTCATCATTATAAATGAGGAAATATGTCAGCTTGTATTACCTTTTTTTTTTTTCGTATGAATGACGGTCGGTGGTTGATAGTCTCCTCACCGATATCCAAAATTGCCCAAGGGACACATTTGTCTATGACAAAATGTGAGAAAAAACACAAAATATTATTTAGTTTTCCACTGTCAAAAAATTGGTTTACGTTACTCACAGCATAATAAATAAAGGAATAAGTCAGCTTGTATTACCTATTTCTGCAGTTGTTGCCATGTGAATGACGGGCGGTGGATGGTAGTCTCAATCACTGATAATGATCCAAAATGGCTCAGGACACTTTTGTCTAAGCAAAAATGTGAGAAAACACACAGAAATTAATTAATCTTCCACTGAAAAAACTTAAGTTTACTCACAGCATTATAAATGAAGAAATAGGTCAGCTTGTATTACCTTTTTTATTTAGTTTTTGCCGGGTAAATGTCGGTCGGTGGACGATAACGTTATAGCTGCTAGTCTCCTCACAATATCCAAAATTGCGCGGGACACGTTTGTTTACGCTAAAATGAGAAAACACAAAAAATATTAATTTTCCACTTCTGTGGTTTACTCACAACATAATAAATAAAAGAGTATGTCAGCTTGTATTAACGTTACCTATTTCTTTAGTTTTTGCCGTGTGAATGACGGTTAACGTTAGCACTAGTGGAGTCAGTCAGTTTCGTCCTCACTGATAAATATCCAAATTTGCGCGGGACACGCTCTGTAAAAATGTGACAAAACGCACACACATATAAATTACTGTACAGTGACAAAACTGTCGTGTACTCACAGTACAACTAACTTACTGCCGCTGATTAAAAAAAATCTCTAAGTTAGTGCTAAATGCAATGTCGCGTTGGCTTGGCGTTTCTGTGACGTGACACAAATGGCATAACTTAGTCTTATTACAGTAGTTAGTAGCCTACGTTACTTTAGCTAGTCGGTCTTCTTAAGATGAAGAGTAACGACAATACAACGTTAAACGTACAAGTGCTCTAAAGAGGACGAAGCATTTTGCCGTGCTTACCTGTTAAATCTCTCCATGGCCGCCATTCCGTTCCGACTCCGAGTTACTTCGTGTGTGAGCTGAGCTGTGGGGGATGGGCAGATTGAAATAAATACGCGGGGTTTTCCGGTGCGTGAGGGAGAACGCCGTAGAGAGACCTAAATGTAGGCTTCAAATGAAGCAGAAAATGTTAAATGTATTTATTTAAGTGTTTATTTCATCTCCTTATACAAAAGTAATTTCTTGAAAAATAAAATGTAAAAGCTAAAATAGCAAATAGGTTATTCATAACTTATTCGGTTTAAGTTCTGCTTAATACATTGCAGTTTTTGAGTTAATATCACATATTTTATTAAGTTAAACTAACTTTTTTTAAAAAATAAGTTAAATGTACTCATTTAGTTTAGTAACTTTCAGTCTTAGGTTTTACAGTGTATCTTTCACATCTACTGCAGTCAGATTCACCCGTGTTCACTCTGAAGGAATCACTCACATGACCTGTGCACTTGTAATGACACATCAAGGATGTTAAGAGGCTAAAAGCAGGTTTAAAACTTGCCCCATTGAAGTCAACAGGGTGCAAATTTTAAAAAGAGGATAACATGGTGTAGGCAACACCGATTTTTGTCGTTGTTCTTTGTATTGACAGCACTCCAAATGTACAAAAAAATGAGCTCAATGTTAAAATTGACCGGAGTTCTCCTTTAAAGGAGACATATCATGCTTTTAAATTGTTCCTTTTTACACATAAATCATACATTTGTAGTCTATATAAAGCGGAACTGCAATGCTTGGGTCTGAATTCCTCATTATTATAGCTCCACAGGCCCCTTTTCTACCCCTTTTCTGATGTGCGTCTGAGAGCAACTCGTTTTGGTGCGGTCTCTTTAAATACAATTGAGACACTTCATACCCCGCCCCCTCTCCAGGTTGCAGAGGTTCAACTCCACCCCGTTCGGCCATTTTTGTAGTCTGATAGCAGAGATACGATTATCTAGCGGCACAGATTCACACGTTATTAACAAAATGTCAACAACGGAAGACTTGTCCAGCCAGCCTTACATGTTCGAGCCAGAGTCGGAGCCGGAGCGAGATGAAAATGAAGACGACGAACCTGCAGAACAACGTCTTCATATGGATGTATTGCAATGGTGTGTTACTGTATTTACACATTAAACTTTGGTCTTCCGACCTTTTACCACCGTGTCGATTTATTTTGATTAATATGTGCGAGGGAGAGAGAGCAAGACAGCGTCTAGTTTGGAGACGGTGAAGTCTTGTTTACACTTTCGCCTGGCTCCGAGAGAGAGTGCGCGCGACCGGGTCTCTGCTCGTTCTTTCAGTTAAACATGCGCCACAAGCGCGGCAGTTCATCTAGACGGTGTAATGAAGCGTGTGGGTTACTACATCCAACAACCGAACATTTTAACTTACCCTCTTGTAACTTCTGCATCCTTTAGCTTGGACTACAAAATTGCAGCGAGAAATAAAAATGGCGGATTGCTCGAAGTGTTGGGCCGGAAGTCAATGTCCTTATTTGGCAGTTCCGCTGCAAATACTGTGACGTAATAGTTCAAAAAACGTCATAGATAACAGAAAAATCGGAACAGGTTGAAAAATATGACCAAAACAGAATATAAAGATATCAACGAAGCACCTGAAGAGAATAATTTCATCTTTTCTGTACTTCTAAACACTCCAAATATACAACAAAATGCATTTAAGGGCTAAAAAAGTGCATTTAGCATGATATGTCCCCTTTAAAATAAAATTTTACAAAGCTTTTTATTAGTAAACAAGCTCCATCGCACACCTGCAGGTAATAGGTGCGTAGGATAATAAGACCAGGTGGATCGTTTCAATAGACAAGCAATTCCCGCACACTATCGTAACTTGCAAAGAAGTAATATTTATTCACACAACGTTTCGGTCACACGACCTTCATCAGGAGTATACAAATGTTCAAATTCATCTCTTTTAAGATAAAACACATGACTAACTAACAAAGTTCCATCTGTAAACAATTAAGCTCATTAGTATAAAATTAGCATCACATCATAAACAGTTACAGACTATGATAGTTACAACAATCAATAAAGATCTCCCTGTAAGTTAACAAGATCATCTAAAACACATGATCAACACATCGTCATCAAACAGCATCAAAATGTTACAACAATCAGTCAGGCTCCACAGCCACTTAAACTCTTTGTGAATACATAGTAGAAACAGCACATCATTCAAATTGTTACAACAAACAGTCAGGCTCCATGGCCACTCAAACTCATTGTGAATACATAGTAGAGACAACATCACATCATTCAAAACAAATACATCACTATAACATTACATGAAATGGTGCTTCATCGTTCATACCCATAGGTGATAAAGTCTGAAGGGTGTAAATCCAGAACAGTTCGCGTCTCTGTAGAAGTAATTCAATATCTCCACCTCTAGGTGGCAAAGTTACTTTCTCGATCCCACAGAAACGTAAAGAGGTAACATCGTGATTCAAATTTAAAAAGTGTACCGCAACTGGATAATTCATATCTTTTCTTCTGATCGAACTCTTATGTTCACTAATCCTTTGTTTCAATTGACGTGACGTTTTTCCCACATAGCCTATACCACAAGGACAACGTATCAAGTACACAACATGAGTGGAAACACAAGTAATCACAGATTTGATGCTATATTTTTTACCAGTTCTAGGATGACAAAAAAATGATGTTTTAAAAGTATTATTACATTGAGCACAATTCCCACAACGATAATTGCCCTTCTGTATAGGACTGAGTAAACTCTGAGATGCACGAGGACTAACACTTTGAAAACGAGCTTGTACCAAGCTATCTTTTAAATTCCTGGCACGTTTATATACAATCAAAGGAGGATGTCTAAAAATATCGTTCAACTCCGGATCAGAAGACAATAAATGCCAGTATTTTTTAAAAATTGATTTTATCATGTAGGATTTAGGTGAATGTGTTGTAATACAAGCAAAAGAATACTTTCTTGTTTTCTTTGTCTTCTTTTTTAGCAATTCGGACCGTGTCTTTTTAAAAGCTGTATCGTATCCTTCTTCGACCCAATCCAAAGGATAACCTCTGTTCAAAAATTTATTTTTCATGATTTTCGATTTCTCAATAAAGTCGGAATCAGAATGACAAATCCTCCTCAATCTGTAGAACTGACTCTTAGGTAGCCCTTTTTTTAAAAAAGTCGGATGAAAACTGGTAGCAAGTAAAAGTCTGTTACGATCAGTCTCTTTTGTAAACAAAGTTGTAGTCAAAATGCCTTCGTTCTTCTGTACCCACATATCAAGGAAGTGTACTCTAGACGAATTAATTTCGGAAGTAAATTCTAAGTCGTCAACCAAGTTATTCAGATATGTCACAAATTCTCGAGCCTCATCGTGATCACCTAAAAAAATACAAAATATATCGTCAATGTATCTATACCACTTGATGATCTGTGAATAGAAAGGATTCTTGTCTGTATTCAATATATAACTCTCCTCAAAAAAAACCATAAATAAATTGGCATAGTTGGGGGCAAAATTCGAGCCCATTGCTGTCCCACTTATCTGAAGAAAAAAATCCATATCGAAACAAAAATAATTATATTTCAAAAGGTACGAAGCCATCTCGACGATAAAGTCTGATGGTGGATTAGAGTCCTCGCGTAACAAAAGATAATGTCTAAGTGCATTAAGTCCTTTTTCATGTGAGATGTTAGTATATAAACTCGTTATGTCCAAAGTTAATAATAAAGAAAAATCCGGTAAATCATACACCTCAGAAATCTTATTGATAAAATCGGTAGAGTCTCGAATGTAAGATGGTAACGAATAAACAAAAGGTTTAATAAAAAAATCAACATACTGAGATAAAGGAGATAAGAGGGAATTAGTCTGTGCCACAATCGGACGACCTGGAGGATCAATAAGTCTCTTATGAATTTTAGGAAGAGTGTAAAAGACAGGTCTAATCGGATATTGACAATACAAGAATTTAAATTCTGATTGAGATATCCAACCCTCTGTTTTAGCATTTGTTAAAAATGACAATATCTCAGATTGATAAGTATTGGTAGGATCACTGGGAAGTTTTTTATAAAACCTAATATTCTGTAATTGTAAAAGAATTTCATCTTGGTATTTTTTCGTATCTTGGACTACAATAGCCCCTCCTTTATCAGCAGGTTTTATAATGATACTTGGGTCGCTTATCAATTCAGTCAAAGCTCTTTGCTCATTCAATGAAAAATTATGAGAGACTTTTTTACTAGACGAGCAAGTCTCCATCACCTCTTTTTCGACCAAACGACAAAAAGTATGAATAGTGTGGTTAGACACATTAGGGCAAAAATTACTTTTAGGTCTAAAAGGTGTCATAGATGAACTCGACTCTGATTTGGAGAAAAAATACCGTAGTTTCATCTGTCTAAAACATTTGAACAAATCCACTTTTAGACCAAAACAATTAACACCACTAGTAGGCACAAAAGATAGTCCTTTAGATAAAACCACAGTTTGATCATCAGATAGTTCCTTTTCAGAAATATTAATTACCGTCTCTTTGAGTAGCTGCGGGTCCACGGTCGTAAATTTCTTTGAGGCTGGTCTTATTATCCTACGCACCTATTACCTGCAGGTGTGCGATGGAGCTTGTTTACTAATTGACTCTGTCTCTATTGCTTGTTGACTGAGAGTTTTATCCTACGCACCCTGAGACTTGCAACAAAGGAAACATGACTACTTTTCAAGAGATTAATAATTTGACAGACAATTGCGCTAACATATTGGCGTTTACGCAAGAAGATGCGGATAAGATCCTTTTTCCAGAGAAGACAATGGATTTTAACTTATCACATGATGAACACCGGGTGCAACTTGAAAGACTGTACCATAACGAAATGCGTCTGAAAATGCATGGTTCTACATTGAGCGAATATTGGAGGAACAAGAGAATCCCACGCGGTCTGAGAATTCCCAAACCTCCAACATTGTGCAAACAAAACAAACTGTTTTTAAAGAGATGGAGCGAGATTCTTAACAAGTGTTCTATGGACTTGATGCTTCTGATTGTGGAACAAGTATCTGTTGATGTTCATGAGACCCACGAAAAAATCGTCCTACTCGAAGAAAAGATCAAATCTATTTCCCAAATTGATTTTGATTCTTTTCTTTCTTCGATCAAGTTGTCTACTGAGAAATACCGAGATTATTTGAAAGAAATCAAGCTGAAGAAATACAAACGAGATACAGAGGATTACCTTCGGAATGAAGTTTACCCATGGGATATGCCTGACATAAGAGACAATGTTACCCGAGAGACCAACGCACCAGTCCGTGGATCATCTGGAGCTACGGCTCGATTTCGCAATCGTACAAGAAGAAATGGATCTACCTTTTTCAATAGACAGAGTGATTCCACTGAGAGTGAGTTTACCATCGACAGTGATTCGAGTGCACACGCTTCGACGACTTCTTTTTTGGACGGACGAGCCCCTCCACGGAGACTACAAAGAAGAAATGTCGAAGAGGTTCAAGAGCCTCAAAGAAATTTACGACCGTGGACCCGCAGCTACTCAAAGAGACGGTAATTAATATTTCTGAAAAGGAACTATCTGATGATCAAACTGTGGTTTTATCTAAAGGACTATCTTTTGTGCCTACTAGTGGTGTTAATTGTTTTGGTCTAAAAGTGGATTTGTTCAAATGTTTTAGACAGATGAAACTACGGTATTTTTTCTCCAAATCAGAGTCGAGTTCATCTATGACACCTTTTAGACCTAAAAGTAATTTTTGCCCTAATGTGTCTAACCACACTATTCATACTTTTTGTCGTTTGGTCGAAAAAGAGGTGATGGAGACTTGCTCGTCTAGTAAAAAAGTCTCTCATAATTTTTCATTGAATGAGCAAAGAGCTTTGACTGAATTGATAAGCGACCCAAGTATCATTATAAAACCTGCTGATAAAGGAGGGGCTATTGTAGTCCAAGATACGAAAAAATACCAAGATGAAATTCTTTTACAATTACAGAATATTAGGTTTTATAAAAAACTTCCCAGTGATCCTACCAATACTTATCAATCTGAGATATTGTCATTTTTAACAAATGCTAAAACAGAGGGTTGGATATCTCAATCAGAATTTAAATTCTTGTATTGTCAATATCCGATTAGACCTGTCTTTTACACTCTTCCTAAAATTCATAAGAGACTTATTGATCCTCCAGGTCGTCCGATTGTGGCACAGACTAATTCCCTCTTATCTCCTTTATCTCAGTATGTTGATTTTTTTATTAAACCTTTTGTTTATTCGTTACCATCTTACATTCGAGACTCTACCGATTTTATCAATAAGATTTCTGAGGTGTATGATTTACCGGATTTTTCTTTATTATTAACTTTGGACATAACGAGTTTATATACTAACATCTCACATGAAAAAGGACTTAATGCACTTAGACATTATCTTTTGTTACGCGAGGACTCTAATCCACCATCAGACTTTATCGTCGAGATGGCTTCGTACCTTTTGAAATATAATTATTTTTGTTTCGATATGGATTTTTTTCTTCAGATAAGTGGGACAGCAATGGGCTCGAATTTTGCCCCCAACTATGCCAATTTATTTATGGGTTTTTTTGAGGAGAGTTATATATTGAATACAGACAAGAATCCTTTCTATTCACAGATCATCAAGTGGTATAGATACATTGACGATATATTTTGTATTTTTTTAGGTGATCACGATGAGGCTCGAGAATTTGTGACATATCTGAATAACTTGGTTGACGACTTAGAATTTACTTCCGAAATTAATTCGTCTAGAGTACACTTCCTTGATATGTGGGTACAGAAGAACGAAGGCATTTTGACTACAACTTTGTTTACAAAAGAGACTGATCGTAACACACTTTTACTTGCTACCAGTTTTCATCCGACTTTTTTAAAAAAAGGGCTACCTAAGAGTCAGTTCTACAGATTGAGGAGGATTTGTCATTCTGATTCCGACTTTATTGAGAAATCGAAAATCATGAAAAATAAATTTTTGAACAGAGGTTATCCTTTGGATTGGGTCGAAGAAGGATACGATACAGCTTTTAAAAAGACACGGTCCGAATTGCCAAAAAAGAAGACAAAGAAAACAAGAAAGTATTCTTTTGCTTGTATTACAACACATTCACCTAAATCCTACATGATAAAATCAATTTTTAAAAAATACTGGCATTTATTGTCTTCTGATCCGGAGTTGAACGATATTTTTAGACATCCTCCTTTGATTGTATATAAACGTGCCAGGAATTTAAAAGATAGCTTGGTACAAGCTCGTTTTCAAAGTGTTAGTCCTCGTGCATCTCAGAGTTTACTCAGTCCTATACAGAAGGGCAATTATCGTTGTGGGAATTGTGCTCAATGTAATAATACTTTTAAAACATCATTTTTTTGTCATCCTAGAACTGGTAAAAAATATAGCATCAAATCTGTGATTACTTGTGTTTCCACTCATGTTGTGTACTTGATACGTTGTCCTTGTGGTATAGGCTATGTGGGAAAAACGTCACGTCAATTGAAACAAAGGATTAGTGAACATAAGAGTTCGATCAGAAGAAAAGATATGAATTATCCAGTTGCGGTACACTTTTTAAATTTGAATCACGATGTTACCTCTTTACGTTTCTGTGGGATCGAGAAAGTAACTTTGCCACCTAGAGGTGGAGATATTGAATTACTTCTACAGAGACGCGAACTGTTCTGGATTTACACCCTTCAGACTTTATCACCTATGGGTATGAACGATGAAGCACCATTTCATGTAATGTTATAGTGATGTATTTGTTTTGAATGATGTGATGTTGTCTCTACTATGTATTCACAATGAGTTTGAGTGGCCATGGAGCCTGACTGTTTGTTGTAACAATTTGAATGATGTGCTGTTTCTACTATGTATTCACAAAGAGTTTAAGTGGCTGTGGAGCCTGACTGATTGTTGTAACATTTTGATGCTGTTTGATGACGATGTGTTGATCATGTGTTTTAGATGATCTTGTTAACTTACAGGGAGATCTTTATTGATTGTTGTAACTATCATAGTCTGTAACTGTTTATGATGTGATGCTAATTTTATACTAATGAGCTTAATTGTTTACAGATGGAACTTTGTTAGTTAGTCATGTGTTTTATCTTAAAAGAGATGAATTTGAACATTTGTATACTCCTGATGAAGGTCGTGTGACCGAAACGTTGTGTGAATAAATATTACTTCTTTGCAAGTTACGATAGTGTGCGGGAATTGCTTGTCTACAAAGCTTTTTATTAAAATACAAATTCAAATGTAAAGTTTAGTTGTCATTTTATTTCCTCTTTTATTTCGCAGTTTTCGTTTTCGTTTTCATTTTCAAAGACAACCTGTATGCAAATTCTATGTTAATGAGTGAGTGGGGCTTATTCAAGTAACGGTGCTACAGACACGCCTTCCGTAAAGCGAAGTAGTCGACGCCCCGTGTGAATGAGTGACACAAAGTTATTGAAAAGTGATCATATTGTAATCGAGACGAGTCATGGCGAAATCTGTAAGTCAGCTTTTAGGGAGAATGAGAGGAGAACAACAAACCAGACTGTCAATATCTGTCACTGTATTTTAACATTAAATTCTCACTTAATTTATAATAAAATCATTTTAAAACTGAGTCTGACTAGAATTATTATTGATAATACACCATGAGATGCTCTTTTTTTACAACAAATGGCTGAAGAAATGTTGTTAGATGACATTAACACTTGAGGGGGGTGATCAGAGTCCTGTCTCATAGCCTACTCATACTGAAAGTTACAATCTTTTACCATCGACCGCCATTTTAGGTGCGAAACATTCTTAACCACCATAAAGTTCGACATCTCTTAATATTTGTGCCACAAACAACATTTCTATTAACACATAATACTGTTGTGCCTTACTAGATGACTAATTATTGTCAGCTTACCTGGATAGATAATAAAGACATGTTATGTTGGAAACACTCTCCGTTGCTTGTACACCAGAGCTCACTCATTCCGGACTGAGCGCTCTTTCACTCTACTAGCGTCAGTGACCAATCCACGGCCTAGCGTAACGCTGAGGGTGCCCTCTATTGGGGAAGCTCTTTTAAAACTATATGCAAGTTTTGCAACAGTATTATCAGGAAATGTCACAGTAGGCTCATTATATCATATTTACCTGTATCTTTTAAACTGTCAATAAACACTGAGGGCCACACATACACCAATCATAAAATTGCCATTAGGAAAATATAGGAACAAATATTATAGAATACAAATTATAGGTTGTTGTTCAGCCGTGTATTTGTTTTCTTTAAAGGTGCCCTAGAATGTGAAATTGAATTTATCTTGGCATAGTCAAATAACAAGAGTTCAGTACATGGACATGACATACAGTGAGTCTCAAACACCATAGTTTTCTCTTTCTTATTTAAATCTCGTTTTTGAAAAACACCCCTGAAAAACAGGCGAATCTCCACATAACACCAACTGTGACGCAACAGTTGGGATCATTAATATGTACGCCTCCAAAAATTTGCATATGCCAGCCCATGCTCAGTGCCAGGCGGAACTGCGCAGCCGAATCATCAGAAGTTCTGCAGGTGAAGAAACAAGCGAGGATCATAGGGAAAATGGCAGATCTATCTATAATCTATCTATAATCGGATACCGCTACAGTTTAATTCGAAGAAAGTTGCTCTGCCCATTTCACCACGGACTGTTTTTCTAACCTGGAACAATATCAAGCAGCCAGGCTTCTCTCGCCGTCTCAAACGGACGAAGGGGGCAATTTCAACTAACGTTATATTCCCGCAAGCGGTAAGAAGTGATTTTATTAACGATAATTTACACTGTGTTATCTAGATCCAGCGCGATATTTTTTTTTTTCCTCGAGAGACATCGTGGCTTGCAAACGAGCGAACGAAGCATGGCAGTTGCTCAGTTTGGATGTAACTACAAATGAACACAAAAATATTTTTTTAGCTCCTTCATCCGAGCCTCTGGAGAACCAGTGGGTTATGTGAATTTCTGATGTGTAATTGTTCAAGTTCAGACAGATAATCTTTCTCTCAAAGTCGTTCAACACTGTTTATGCATCAGTAAATCGCATTGCAGTGATAAGATCTTCATTCACGCGATCAACAGGCTGTCATCTGCTCAATGCTGGAATAGATCTAAATACTTAAAAAACTTCTCATGATTCGTTAATCCCGATAGCTGTAATAGTAAAAACGTATAATAGCTGTAATAGTAAAAGTTTTCCAGATAGTTCCACATGTAATGCCAGATATTTCATATGCAAGCATGTCAGCCAATCACAGCAGTGGGCAACAACACTGAAGTCTCACAGCAGACACGCCCCTTCAAACAGAGTGTTCAAACCAGGTGATGAAATCAGGCTAGGAAATATGCCTTTTATTTCTAAATTATAACAAATTTTGATCTAAAAAACATACTAACATTATAAGGGCACCCCAGGAAACATTATAAAATAATAAAATAATCCATTCTACGGCACCTTTAAGCTTTTTGACAAAGTTCCGAAGAAATTGGTATTGACATTTCTGTCCCCCTCACTTCTGAAATGATATATGAATAAATAATTAGCCCAAAAAGAAAATATGAATTAAGTATAAATAGTTAAGTTGGCTTGAGAAAGCCAACTTACTGAAATCCTATTTAAACTTATTATTATTCTTCTTCTTCTTCTTCTTCTTCTTCTTATTATTATTTTTCTGACCGCAAATTTTTAGACACTAACTCCTCCTAGACCGTTCAAGCGACATACTCCAAACTCGGGTCAGACCTTCATACTGTTCTGACTCGAGTTGCTATATCTTTTCAGACTGATTTGACTTTCAGTTTTCTTAAAAATTAATATTAAAAATCATAAAACTCTCATAGACTTTCATTGACCAAAAGTCCATGTCTGTTTGAACTATGTTTAATGTAAACTGCTAGAAGCCATTGATACTCAATTAAGCTTTAAGCTATCTATGTTCTTTCTAAGTAATAACTAATCTATCTATCTATCTATCTATCTATCTATCTTCAAACCTTTATCTATCTATCTATCTATCTATCTATCTATCTACAAAACCTATCTATCTATCTATCTATCTATCTATCTTTTCTTTCATTCTAGCTAATCTTTCTTTCTTTCTTTCATTCTTTCTAACTAATCTATCTTTCTTTTTTAACTAACTAATCCATCTTTCTTTCTTTTTAACTAACTAATCCATCATTTTCTTTCTAACTAATCCATCTTTCTTTCTTTCTAACTAATCGATCTTTCTTTTTCATTCTAACTAATCTATCTTTCTTTCTAACTAATCTATCTTTCTTTCTTTCTAACTAACCAATCCATCTTTCTTTCTTTCTAACTAATCCATCTTTCTTTCTAACTAATCTATCTTTCTTTCATTCCTTCTAACTAATATATCTTTCTTTCTAACTAATCCATCTTTCTTTCTTTCTAACTAATTGGCAGTCATGGCCTAGTGGTTAGGGAGTTGGACTGGTAACCCAAAGGTTGCTGGTTCGATTCCAGAACCGGTGGGAAATGACTGAGGTGCCCTTGAGCAAGGCACCTAACCCCTAATCGCTCCCCGGGCGCCACACAAAGGCTGCCCGCTGCTCTGGGTGTGTGTATCCACGTTTGCAGTGTGTGTGTGTTAACTACTCACTACTCTGCTCCTAATGTGTGTGCATTAACTTGGATGGGTTAAATGCAGAGGTCAAATTCCAAGTATGGGTTACCATACTTGGCCATCACGTGTCACTTTCACTTTCACTTTCACTTTCACTAATATATCTTTCTTTCTTTCATTCTAATATATCTTTCTTTCTTTCTAACTAATCTATCTTTCTATCTAATCGTTCTTTCTAACTAATCTATCTTTCTTTCTTTCTTTCTTTCTTTCTAACTAATCTATCTTTCTAACTAATCTATCTATTTATCCTTCTATCTAATCTATCTTTCTTTCTTTCTAACTAATCCATCTTTCTTTCTTTCTTTCTAACTTTCTAACTAATCAGTCTTTTTCTTTCATTCTAACTAATCAGTCTTTCTTTCTTTTAAACTAATCAGTCTTTCTTTCTTTTAAACTAATCAGTCTTTCTTTCTTTCTAACTAATCCATCTTTCTTTCTTTCTAACTAATATATCTTTCTTTCTTTCATTCTAATATATCTTTCTTTCTTTCTAACTAATCTATCTTTCTATCTAATCGTTCTTTCTAACTAATCTATCTTTCTTTCTTTCTTTCTTTCTTTCTAACTAATCTATCTTTCTAACTAATCTATCTATTTATCCTTCTATCTAATCTATCTTTCTTTCTTTCTAACTAATCCATCTTTCTTTCTTTCTTTCTAACTTTCTAACTAATCAGTCTTTTTCTTTCATTCTAACTAATCAGTCTTTCTTTCTTTTAAACTAATCAGTCTTTCTTTCTTTTAAACTAATCAGTCTTTCTTTCTTTTAAACTAATCCATCTTTCTTTCTTTCTTTCTTTCTTCTTAATCCTTTCTTTTTTCTTTCTTTCTTTCTTTCTTTCTTTCTTTCCTTCTTTCTTTCTACTTAATCCTTTCTTTCTTTCTTTCTTTCTTTCTTTCATTCTTTCTAACTAATCTATCTTTCTTTTTTAACTAACTAATCCATCTTTCTTTCTTTTTAACTAATCCATCTTTCTTTCTAACTAATCTATCTTTCTTTCTTTCTAACTAATCCATCTTTCTTTCTTTCTTTCTAACTTTCTAACTAATCAGTCTTTTTCTTTCATTCTAACTAATCAGTCTTTCTTTCTTTTAAACTAATCAGTCTTTCTTTCTTTTAAACTAATCCATCTTTCTTTCTTTCTTTCTTTCTTTCTTTCTTTTTTCTTTCTTTCTTTCTTTCTTTCTTTCTTTCTTTCTTTCTTTCTTTCTACCTAATCTTTCTTTCTTTCTTTCTTTCTTTCTTTCTTTCTTTCTTTCTTTCTAACTTTCTTTCTATTTTCTTTTTCTTTCTACCTAATCTTTCTTTCTTTCTTTCTTTCTTTCTTTCTTTCTTTCTAACTTTCTTTCTATTTTCTTTTTCTTTCTACCTAATCTTTCTTTCTTTCTTTCTTTCTTTCTAACTTTCTTTCTTTCTTTTTTTCTTTCTTTCTTTCTACCTAATCTTTCTTTCTTTTTTCTTTCTTTCTTTCTACCTAATCTTTCTTTCTTTCTTTCTTTCTTTTTTTTCTTTCTAATATTTTTTTCTTTCTAACTAACTAATTTATCAATCAAAATTTAAACTACTTTAAACTTCATACTACTTCAAACTTCTAACTACTTTTAACTTTTTCAAACTCTCTGGTCTGGCTTTCTCAAGCCAACTTAAAGTTTGTCTCAACAAACTTTTTTTTCTAGTTATAATTAATTATACATATTTAAATCAGCTGTAAGAATTAACTTGATGTTGAAGAATTATTACCACAATCAACTAACCAGTTCGTACAGTGAACACTCAGTGTTAACTGTATATTAAATATAAGTAAATTCCCGAGATATGGGAAATAACTTTCATACTGCACAGAACTACTCAGAGCATCCAAAATCTGCATGATATGAACATGAACCACAAACAACTTTAAGTGTGACACGAACAAGACTTTATTAACTACTAGACTAAACGCTTAGACTAATCTCACATACACACACTTACAATTTAGCAATTGAAAGAGAAGCAGAATACAGGAATGCTAGAAGTTATAGCATTGTTTTAAATTCAGCAGATTGACAGCCTTGAGCAAACCATCAGTTTAACACACACTTCTTTAAAGGGGTAGGGAAGATAATGTATCAGATAATGAGACTACGTTTGATAGCCTACTTGCATTTAAATTAAACTATCCTGATGTTTGTTGAGGCTCCAGTTGATGTTTGCTGATGTTGTGTGATGAGAGAGAACCAGTTTGAGTCAGACGATCTTTGATGAATGTAAAGACAAGAAGACTTCTAGCTCAACATGATCTTCACGTCTGAACGTCCCCAAAGGGGAAGAAGAGAAGGACCTGATCTCGTGATCTCTTTTAAAGCATGAAGATCTCTCACGAGGACGTGAGTTAGCCAATGAGGAGTTGTTCCTTTGGAGAGAAACTTTACGATCATTAGTCTTCTACCAGGGTGTTTTGCATACGTTTGATGGAGAAAATATTAAAGATTCTTATAATACTAACAAGCTGCATAGGTATATCGACATCTAATGTAAATGATCATTCAGGTCATTAAAACAGAAACTCATTGATACCAAACATTGTGCACATGTGTGTACAAAGTAAATAAGTAAGTAAATAAGGCTAAAACATTTATTCAAAGAGTTTAGATGAATGCTTTGGCTAAACACTATGAAGACACATACTTTATGATTGCCCAGGAGAAGTGGATACAGATTAGAGCTCGACCTCATGGTCTGCTTGTTGAGAAAAAATAAAAATCTCTTGAACTCTTGACAAACATCTTATCTTAATCTTTCAACTCAAGAAGCCAAAGCTTTCTGTGTAAAAAGTTGACAGATTTAAAACAGTCAGTCAGTGATGGAAACATTGCAGCTTTTACCCAACAGTGCCTCTAGGTGTCGCCAGCTCTTTTCAGAAAGAATAAAACAGCAAGAGTGATTTCTAACAGCAGATTTTAAGGGAAAGCATGTATTGGCATCAGTGTGGAGGTGTAAAGCAACCCCAGAGTTTCTTCATTTAATAATATTAATTTGTCATGATGTGGTAAATGGCCGTGGTGTAATCAGAGTGAATCTCCTTGTTGCTGACGGAGACTGAAGCTTCACTGAGAGACTCTTCATGCTTCTGGAAACTGACAGACGTGTATAGGAGCTCATCAGAGGGGATTGTGGGTAACTGGACTGGAGTCGATCCACATGATGAAACGATTCATATGTGAACAAGAGCAGAGAAAATGCGAGGTTAAACCGTATGTGTATTTCTGAACAGCAGAGGGCGACAAACTCAGATTTACTTAATGTACAGTATTGTGTGTGTGTGTGTGTGTGTGTGTGTGTGTGTGTGTCACCATGTTTACAGCTGTATTTCAGCCAGGCGGATCAAACCCTCAAACAGAAAACAGAAGAGCCTGAAAACACACAAAGGGATTGTCAAGGTGAGACTATGACATCATGTACAAGCATTCATACACATACTGTACTAGGGCTGGGAATCACTGGGTACTTCACGATACGATACGCGATACATTGTTCACGATACTGATAATATCACGATATGGCGATACTGCGATAATCAATATATTATCAGTAATAACTCACAATATAATGTTTTAAGAAATAAAAAGATTTTTTTTTTAATTAGGAAAATGAATCTCCATTTCGTTTTTGGATGAAACACAATAACAAAAACAACTTGTGCCTTATCAGTTGCAACAAAACAGTCACAGACACTATTTTTGTTTTGCTGCAGATGATTTTTTTCACTCGGGAGAAATCGAGTGGAATCTCATGGTCGCGGATCGTAGCGTGTGAGAGGAATTACAAGCCGAGTCAAGCACGGCACCTCCCGATAATTTTTAAACATGTTTTTTCACCAGCTGTCCCCCAGCTAACAATTTAACGTTCTGGGAACGTTCTGGGAACGTTAGTTTTTGGTTCCCAGAACGTTCCCAAGAACGTTCCCTATTGGTTAGCCAGGAAAGTTTTCTTTACGTTAATAGAACGTTCCCTATAGGTTAGGGGAACGTTCCCGGAACGTTGCCGAAAGGTTCCCAGAACGTTCCCGAAAGGTTCCCGCAAGGTTCTCGTAACGTTCCCGGAACGTTGCCGAAAGGTTCCCAGAACGTTCCCGGAAGGTTCTCGGAACGTTCTCCTAACGTCTACACATCCTGATATGCCTGTACACAAATTATAGGTCTACAAACAACATATTCTACATTGTTTATTGTTCAAACACTTAAGAATCCTATGAATATATTATTACAATAAATTGAATTTACAGAAACTATCATTAATAAGTAAATCAATCAGTTTGTATTAAATAAATAAATCAGCACACAATCCATGTTTTTGTTGATTCATTGTTTAATTATCAACCTAAAATAAGTCATTAAAAACAGCGTTAGCAAAATGTATTCAGGAACAGTAATTTACATTTAATATTTCAAACATGAAAATATTTCAATAAATAAAACTGCACAAACATTTTAATTAAAACTATCTTTTTGCAAACTGTAGCCTATAACTTTGGCTATAAAGTTGAAAAAGTATTCATTTATATACAATATACATGAATGTGCCAATCTTCACTCCACTCAAAACATTTAAACTCCCAACACCATCTGCAAATTTAACAAGAAAATAAAAAGACAACGCGTTACATGGACACACAATCTCATGCCAAAATTCAAGCCCTGTAATGGCATTAATATTCATCTGGAGCAAATGAAAAGAGTGAGGTGGGATTGTGGATCACAATTGGGATCACAAGCTGTAGGAGATATGAGCACGAGCACTGCTGGTATCATGTATTTATTCAGATATTTCAGCATCAATGTGTATAGAAAAATTTATATATTTCAAAACACTACATTGCATTTATTTATATTGCACTATTTATTATTTCAGACTACAAATCAAAAAAGGAATGTTTTATATAGGGGTAAGGATACCCATTAAGCCTCTCTCTCTGAAGTCAAATAAAAAACAGAGAAAATAATATTTAAGTCTAGTGAACTCTGACCTGCGAATTCGCTCTACCTTTTATGTATAAGTCTCACCTCCAATGAAGAATTTGAAAACCTGTAACTGCTGTGTTGTTTATGAGAAAGAAAGTGAAAAAAAGTTTGAAACTGCTATCAATTTTTTTTTTTTAATCTCTGTGACTTTACACCTACAAATTCCACTGTCACAGGTGCTCAGTTTTGCTATAATGATGCCCTCACAGAACATGGTAATAATCAGCCATCCATGCAAAAGCAAAGGTCGGTGTAGTTTACAGGTGCATCTGTCCAGGCCAACATCTGATGCCTTGATGCCTTCCGCTGGGATCCCAGAAAACCTGAAATAAAAAAAATAGTACAGTTCAAAATCTATCATACATACATCTCATCTGGTATCACAAATTATCATTCCAGGTTCACTTTAAGATATGCTCAATATCAGGGCTGCACAATATTGAAAAATGTAGAGTTTATTTAGAGATATCAGCCATATGGTTTAGTGCATGCGCTAACGGCTCCAGGTTTGTATCTGGTAAATTACCCCACTAATAATGCCCAGAATGGTACCAAACTTCTACAGTAGTACAAATAGGTTCTGTACTCATTAAACGAGGCATTGGAAAGTTTGTAAGTACATCAGGAGTTTATTTAAATAACACTTGCCTGACGGCGAATGCTACTGCTGATGTTGACGTCACTTTATGAGTACAGAACCTATTTGTACTACTCATTTTCCCCGACATAGAGCAGACCGGCACACAACAAAAACTGCTGTTCGGATGTTCCCTTTTCTGATATTTTAGCCTTCGTGACATTTTAATTAAAACAGAAGTAAGAATTTTAGTGTAATAAGCAAAAATTAACAGTAAACTCAGAGATCCCCTACCGCTGCAGATGTGTACGGAAGTGAAAAGCGGAAATGCTTAGACCTCTTTCCGGTTCGACCGCTGGGCGCTCCGCATAACCTCTATTGGGGGGATTTTGTAGAGGAGTGAACCTGCATAGAAAATTACAATAGATAACAAGCATAGATAAATACAATAGAAGAAAAACACAGTTGAAATAAGCAGTGCATTATGTTTTTCAGTTAAATCTAACTTATCAGGTACAGAAATTGATTTATCAAAATGTAAAATAAGTCTTCAGTGTAAAAATAAAATAACTATAAAATTAATGTATCTTTGCTAAAGCTACAAGTCATTTTCTCTTTTGATGTTTGATCACCATTGGCGACACAAACAGCTGCGGGTACGTTAGGCTGCTGTCCCTTTAAGACGAATGCGCAGAACTAATATAAATGACACGCATCCGTTTTCTTTCTGTTTAAAACATAAGACAAGAGGAAACTCGCCAAGATGGGCATTTTGACTTCATTTTGCGTGCACGTGTCTGTTTAAGCTAAAAAAAAAAAAGTGAAAGAGAACTGAATTCGGCTAAACTCACCTTCTTCATCTACTGACTGTGGATGGCATCAAGGTCTTGTCCTGAAAAATACAGGGCCAAACAATAGGGATTATATCATCTGGTAACAAGAGCAAAGCCATAACTTTAAGAACTCTAATGATATATTTACCCCCTGATATTGCATTGGGGATATCAATTCAAACATTTTTCAAGGCTAAGAGTATGAGCCACAGCTGCCCAAGATATCTAGGGGTTGCAAATTAGTCATGGCTATAAACCTGTATGCATGGCATCTACTTTGTATTTTTTATAAAGCAATGTTCTATGCATTTGTCCCTGTCAAATAAACATTAAATAAATAAATCTGTGAAAAATAACTGCCTAAAGTTGTCGACCCCCTGAACCGCATTTAAAAGTGCAAAGAATTTCAGTATTGATCAATAAAAAAAATACATAAATACCTTTGAGTTGGACAGTATGTTGTCAGTCTCATTGGCCAACATAATTCAAAACAGACCTAAAGAAATAAAATAAAATATAGTAATCATCAGGATATCATGTTATCATAATAGTTAAATGAATTATTATAACTATGACCATTATAATATTGTATTAGTCGCCTATTATTTAGCTGATTATTTAGCTTACAGGCTTCTCAAGGACAATCTCACTGAAAAAACTTGGGGTTAATGATTTTAAAATGTGAGACTTATTTCGAAAGCATAAATCTTACAGACCCCAAACCTTTGAACAGTAGTGCACTGCATGTTTGAGGTGGTTTTGCTTAACTAGTCATATGGTTCATAGAGATTTTCTTGGACAGGGAGTGCAGCAGGCCATCACAGCATGATGATCTAGGAACATAACATGCTGTTTGTCACAGAGCCAAAAATATTACATGTGATAGGTTTATTACAAGGAACCAAGCTAGAACAGAGGTGAAATGCAGAAAAGATAAATATATACAAATCTTAAGATAATATATTGTGAAATAAATGCATATGGAATTATCATCATGATTAAACAATAACTCACCCCTTGTTGTAGAGTTTTATTTTTTCTCTCGCTATTCTGAAATCACATTTTAGCAATATTGGTAAGTGACGTCACTGATTAAGTTAACAATACAGTGCATTCTTTTAGGTTAGCCTAAATAAATTAGCTTACTTCCCATTGACAAATTACCAGCAAAACTATCAAAAACTGTTATCTACACTAAATATGTGTTTAAAAACCCAAACTTTCATAAATAAGACCTCAACTTAACGTAACTTAGGCCTAACG